>OZ038395.1:6728350-6792350 GCA_964036045.1 Eutreptiella sp. 'Long Island Sound 2002'
TGACATGCGAGGAGGTGGACACCAAACGCACCCCCGGGCAGCAATAATGCAAAAACAAACGATCTCCACTGAATCGGCCCAGGGGATGCCAGTGGTAGGGCCTGAAGTCAGGCACCCCAGACGTTCCCACCGCGGTCCAGGCCACACCAGACACAGCTGGGGTCTGTTCAAATCAAGCGTCAGGCCATACAATCGTGCAGGTGCGGTGCACGGTGTCGAAACAAACATCTTTGCCCGCAGGGGTACGCAACGCCAGGACTGAGCAGTGTTCTGAACAGTGAACAGAGCTGTGGTCCCAATGCCCAACTCCAGACGCATCACAATCGAAGCAGGGCACCTCCAGAAAAATTGTCGAAGAGGGCACCTCCAGAAAAATTGGGGGAGACCGAACGGTGCTCGCAAGAAAGGCCTGCATGCCCCCCCTATCCACTGCTCTCTTCCTTCTGTAGCAAGAGGGTACCCACCACCCCTCGTCATCTGCCAAAGCAAAGCTACCCTCATGGCACCATGCAGCATGCACCAAGTGCCCATCAAAAGCAAGCGTGCCGTCCCTCCGGAGGCCAGCTCAAGGTTACGTACATGGCTGGCGGTGGATGTCCTCACGTGGGGATGGCATACTATCAGACCATACCGCAGACGTGAGGAGACTGCCATAATCTCTGGGAGAGTGCCTCCCCGAATACACACCGTTGTACCCAGGAGGTAGTTAGATAGGTAGTTTTGCGGCGAAGTAGGAGCAACTAGGGCTCTGTGGATAGATGTCGACTACACCACATCACGGCACACCACACCACACCACACCACACCACACCACACCACACTCCACCGCACTCCACCACACACACCATATTACCCATTGTCATCATATTCCCCAAAACCACAGAATACCACACCAGAGGGCTGCTAGAGCTGGCTTGCCTGCCCCGTCGAGGCGCTGTGGTTGCTGTGTGCAGTTGCACACCTGGCTCCTCAGTGCCAGCAAGGACACCCTGTGCACATGTGCAGCTGGCACTATACCCAGGCACTAAGGGCCGCTGTGACATTGTTGGTGAGGACATACTGCTTGCGGTTGTCAGTTTCAGCAATCTTACGTCTGACATCTTTCAAGAGCATCTTCTTTTTGTGCGTGTACTCACCTTGAGTCAAATACCAATCACGGAACCGGTCATACATTTCTCTGCAGACAGATGACCCATGCCACACCACATGAACCAACCTGTGAAGCACGTACTGCTGTGCAGCAACATCAACCCGGGCACCTCCCATTCCCAATGCAGTCCGCATTTTCCCGCATTTTCCGCATTTTTTTTCGCATTTTCCGGGCAGGTCCCTTAGTGTAATGTTCAAGAGGAAACATTCTAGTGGCATTGTCTTGTAGTCAGTTAGTTGTGAGGAACAATCGGTTTTGTGGGCGCCAGAGGAGCCGGAGATTTTTTTTTAGGCAGACAGCAGGGGGAAATTTTTTTGTTTGACCCTGTGTGCCAGGGGGGGGGGGGGGGAATGCGGTCGCCGGGATTGGCAAAAAATGCGGGAAAATGCGGAAAAAATGCGGAAAATGCGGCAAAAATTGCAATCGAAAATGCGGTTTTGTTAGAATTGTGTTTGCCCCTGGAAACCCCTATGTTTCGTCTCGTCTTGCACAACCGGGCGCTCAAAGTATGGACGGTTTGATGGAACAACTTAGTGCAGTAGTTCAACTCAAGAATATCACGGACTAGGCTCAAAACCGCTAGGGGCAGAAGCTGCAGCTGCTTGGTCAGGCTAGACCGCTAAATCTCCGCGCCGCGCGCGCGCCGCATCGGGTGCTCCCCCATTGACACAAACCGCCGGGCTCCCCGGGGGGGGGGGGGGTACCCCAACATACATACCTCAAAATGATCCTCATGACACGCTGTTCATTTTGAATATACACAACTGGGGAAAAATTTTTTCAAAAAAAATTTGCCCATCAACTCAGGCTCCCATCAGCGAAGGTCCGACCCGGAGGTCGGGTTGGGGTCAATATCCTTTTTTGTTTGTTTTTCATCCATTTTTGAATTCTCCACAAAATTCTGAGTATTTTGAGACCCCCCCTCTGCATTCCAGAAATGCGTCTGGGATACGCCGAGCAACGCACACAGCAAAGCAAAGGAACAACGGTGGCATCGCGATCAGTGTGAGACCGCACCCTCACGTGACACCGCTGCTCCTGTCGCCATGGGCACATTTTTGCAGTAAGGATCGCTACAATCGGGTGACCTCTGGGTGGGGGGGGGGGGTGACACCCAATTAAGCGATTGAGTTGAAGGGGTAGAAAAACAGACAGACAGTGCTGCAAAAAATGCAAACTTGAGGTTAATGCACTCCACAGTAAGGCACAAGTGCATCTTTATTCTCTATGCCAAACCTGGCCAAACCTCAGGTACACACTGTATCAGCAGACATACGGCAGCAGTCCAGGAATCAAGACACACCGTGTGTGTATCGGGAACAAACAGAGAGAACTAAGAATGACATCGAAATAAATTCAGATCGAAAGAAGACAGAATCGGCAAAGAAACCATGCATTACTGGGCATAATCTCTGGGTGGTGGTGGGTGGGGTGGGGAGCGTTACATACTGGTGTGCAGCAACGGTTTGCTGCTCCAGCTCCGTCGTGTTTGAGGCAAACCATTCATGAATCTTTTCTTGCCCAAACTGCACAATCTCAATGATCATTTGGCAGACTTCGCTCGACGCCTGTCGCAAACAGGACGCAAACGCTGTGTGGGACACTAGCACCGGACCTTGTCCAGGGCATCAGGCAGGGCATTCGGCAGCGCTACTGCAGTGCATTGGCTGCACGAGGGCGGGCTGCACAACGGCATTGAGTGCCTTTGGCCGTCGCATTGAGTATGCCGAGTACCAGGCCGTTCCTGCATTGCACGGGCCGCAGTGCATTGGCGGCCCTAGCCAGGGCATCACCTGCACTGAGGCATTGCGCTCACAGGACCCTGGCAGTGCAGTAGGGCACGGCATCACAGTAGGTGGGGGTGTCTGTCCTACACTGCGGCACGGCATTGGCTGCAAGGCTGTCGCATGCCGTGCACAGAGTCACTCTTACCGTGCCGTGTCTCTGAATGTGAACATCCACCACCAACACAAAAGCATGTCCGTTTTGGCAGTATGCTTCAGTTGGGGCACAAAGCAGACGTGGCTGCGGAGCGGTACTAAAGCGCTTGGTGCGCGGGACGGAGTGGCTATGGCGCGGTGCGAATGTGGTTGGGGCACGGTACAACGGCGGTCACGGGGCGGGACAAAAGCGGTCGGGGAGCGATGCATAACGCTGTTGGGGCGCGGTACAAACGCCGTCGGGGCGGGGGACAGACGTGGTCCGGGCACAGGGCGGGAAGAAAATTGCTCTGCGGGGGGGGGGGGGGGACACGGAAGCCCATTTTCCCAACCCCCCCCCTCCCTCCTTGGCCGCCGTGACGGGAGGGGGGGGTTCAGGGCGGGGGCGCCCGACCTGCCGTGCCGGGGGGGGGGGGGTCAACCCAACATCTATGGCTCAAAATGATACCCACGTCGCGCTGATCTTTTTGACTACTCAAATGTAGGGGGGGAAATTATTGGTGGAAAAAACTTTTTCGGGCCAAATTTTGTGTTCCTGTGCCTTTGGCGCCAACATCCATTCTTACACAAAACAAAGGGCCCGACACGGAACCCCATTTCTCCAACCCCCCCCCCCTCCTTCGGCGGGCGTCCATGTCACCCCCCCCCCCCGCAGAGCAATTTTCAGGTTGCCCAGTACAAATGCGGTCAGGGCGCGGGTGGCTGGGGCACGGTACAAACGGGGGCAGGGGAGCGGCACAACAGCGACTTGGGAGCGGTACAAAGACAGCCGTCGGGGAGGTGATTGGGGTCTGGGACAGAAGCGGATGGGGCACCGCACAAACGCCGTCGGGGCCGCTTGCCACTGGATCCCCCGTCCCGAGCCTCTCCGCGGACATTCCTCCGGAACGGTCAAGGGCCGGACCTCCACCGGTGCCCCAACACGTGCCCCTTCGGCACACCTCACATTTCTTCGCCACGTCCAGCAGCCGGTCCGCGTGTTGCTTGGAGGCCCACACAAACACATCCGTGTCTCGCTCCTGCCGCTTCAGGTTCATCAGGTACTCCATTTGCGCTTGCACCGCGTGAACTCTGTGACACGAGGAGAGGGCGGGGGGCGTTCGCAGAGCCAGTGCCGGTCCATGTGCCCGAGCATTCAAGTCGGCCCTGCAGGCGGTCAAACTGCGGATCTGAGCGCTGCCAATGTGCATCGCCACGACCAGGGATGCATTAGAAAGGGGGGGAGGTGGGGTCTGAAGGGGGGGGGGGGGGGGCTGGGACACCCCTCCTCCTTGGGTCCCCCGATGATCCCCGGCGAAGGCGGGAGGAAAATTGTTGAGCTTAAATCCTCTTGGCGCCAAAGGAACCGAAGCAAAATTTTGGCGGTCAGCCTCAAACATTGGAAGGGGAGGAGGGGGGGGGGGTCCAGGGGGGGGGGGGTACCCCCCCTCCTACCGTCCTACCCTCCTACCGTGTACGGCCGTTCTAATACATCCCTGGCCACGACCCCCTAGCGACCGACCTGTGGCTCAAATCTGCGTACACCCCGGCCTCCTGCGCCTACCGCCCGGGGCACATTGCCCTCCGCCTCGCCCTCGTCCGACCCGGCCCTCTACATGCCCCTTCACCTGCAGTCGGGCCTGCGAAGGGGAACGGGTGGGTGCCTGTCGGTGTGGCGGGGCTTCTTTGCCACCCCCACCGCTGCTGCCCGCAAAGCGGAGTCATATGGCAGACTCGACACCATTTGGGAGTGCTGGTGCACTTTGGCTGGGTTCAGAAGCCAATGCCCTCCCCACACATTGTCTTCTTGTCAGGTTGCAAACAACAGCCCGAAAGCGGGCTCTTCTGCACAGTGGGAACGCGGCAGATGTTGAGAGTGCAGAGCGGACTGACCGCGGTGCCCCCCTACGAAACCACACAAAAGGAGCCGCCAACCACTGGCACCATCTCAAGCATTAGAGAGAGGCCTTGCTGGAGCCTAAGGCAGGGCTTACACGCGGAGGCAAGGCCTCCCCCTCCGGTCGCAATGGCGCTGTTCCCGGCCGATTGTGATCATTGGAGTGGGGAAATATGAGGCAATCTTTGCGGATCGTAAAATGCGCCGGTTGGCATTGATTGCTTCACCAAATCACGAAGCACGCCGAGATGCCCCAATCGCGCCAAAAGTGGGGCCACGCGTGCACCGTGTCGAGTACTCCCCCGAAATCGTGGCAGCACATTGGACTCATTGGCACTTTGGCCTGACGCCAGCGTTCCTTACAATAACAGGTGCAATAACAACAACAACAACAACAACAAAAACAAGAACACAGCAGCAGCAGAAGCAGCAGCAACAAAAGCAACAACAACAACAACAACAACAACAACAACAACAAAAACAACAACAACAGCGGCAGCAGCAGCAGAAGCAACCTGGAGTCTTGCAAAATCTGCAGATCTGCAAATGCATCGACGATGGCGTCCCACTTCTCGTTCTGGAGTGCGTCATTTTCTGCGAGGCTTTTCTTGAACTCTGCGGCTGCGACGACTGATTTTTCCTGCAGTCCGTGGAGACACAGGATTTCCGGAATGCGGCCTGCATGTCATATTATTGTATCATGTTGTATCAGCGGCCTGCATGTCGTATTATATCACGTCCCGTGCCTTTTCACTCAGGCACGCACCGGCCCCTGAACTCGGGAAAGTCAAGGACCACCCCCCCCCCCCCCCACCTCCAGAATAGGTTCCAGTGAGGCACGCACGCGCGACAGGCACCTTCAATTCCTCCATCTGCGGAGTTCGCGCCTTCCATGCCGCCTGCAGCACGTCCCAATCTGATGTGCACTTTGCTGACAGGGCCTGTCGGTTCTCAATGACTTCCTTCACCTCCTGTTCCACGCAACGGCGCAGAGCGGTGGTCGGTCATGCTCAGGGGGTGAGAGCCTCCCCACCAAACTCGGCACATCATCGTGCATGCCAAGCAGCAGGCAGCCAATAGGCGTCGCTGAAAAACAGCCCAATGCCTCCGGGGTTCACGTGGTTTGATTTATCAGCCGGAAAGAATGGGTCGCATGGGAAAATGTGCCGCAGTGTCAGCACTGCGTTGTTCCCGTTCGAGGTGCTGGTGCCTTGGGGGGCACAATATCCGCTTGACAAGGCACTTATACGTGTGCGACCTGCCGTGCCCACCCGCACCAAAGTCCGGCAGGCGGTGTTAAGTGTCACACGCAACGGGCCAGTGGCGGTGGGCCCAGGGTTGGGGGAATGCCCCCTGCGCGCCGCAGGGTATCGCAGGGTAAAGGGAATTAGCTGTGGGGTAATTAGCACCGCATGAATTTTCTTCAATTTTGGGTGGAGGAAGTACCCCGCCCCCCCCTCCCCTATATCCATCCCCCCCCCCCAGGGATGACGGTTCCCTCCACCCCCGGGGGGACTGTCACCAATTGACGGTTCCCCCCACCCCCAGGGGGGGGGGGGGGGGACGGACACCACGCAACAATAACCTGAATTCTAGTATACCCAATTAAAATTCTATTGCCTTTGGCAAGGCACCTCGAAGAGGGGAGAGGGCTGCCGAGGCTGAAAAACTGTATCAGCAGGTTGTGCCCCAGCCCCCTTGGGAGCCCCCCCCCCAAAAAACCCCAAATAGGGTAAAAACACATAAAGAGGGTCCAAAACATGCTTTACATAGGATATTTGATCATTTTGGATGGTCAGAAAATCAAAAAAAATCAGTTTCGTAAATTTCCATTTTTGAGGTGCCGAGGCTGGAAAACTGCACAAGCAGGTTGTGCCCCAGTCCCCTTGGAAGCCCCCCCCCCCAACACCCAAACAGTGTGAAAAACACATAAAGGTTTCTAACACATGCTTTACATAGGATATTCTATTGCCTTCGGCAATTCCACCTCGCAGAGAATCGATCCCAAGCAACACACACCCAAAATAGGGTAAAAACTACATAAATACAGGCTAAAACATGCTTTACATATCTTGGATGGTCATTTTGGGCGATCACAATATCAAACAAAAATAAGTTTCGGTAAATTCTATTGCCTTTGGCAAGTCCACCTTGCAGATAATCTACCCCAAGCAACACACACCCTTCTTCCCTTTGCGTGCTGCGTCGGGTTGTTGCTTTCTGTCAGCCGCTGCGGCTGGTGCTCCTGCTGGTGTCGTTAGTGCTCCTGCTGGTGTCGTTGGTGCTCCTGCTGGTGTCGTTTCCGCGTTCGCGGAGGCCAGTGGTTGGTGTGCTGGGGCTGTGCTGTATGTGGCCGGATGTGCCGTTTGTGCATCAACGGCACCCAGTGGTTGGCGTCTTGGGGTTGTGCTGGTTGTTGCACACCCCCGTCCTCAGGCCGTCCACAACCTGCCCCGCTGTGTTTCAATGTGCGTGAGGCCCAGGTGCCCTGCTCCTCCACATGTTGTCCCAGCCGTCCATCACATACACTCCCCCACTCCGTGGGTCGCGTGTGTGCAGGGCGTGTTCCTTGTTGGTTGCGCGTAGCGTGCGCTTCATGGTTGACGCGGGTGGCGTGCGCGCCTGCGAGGTGTCCCGGGTGGTTTACGCTGCGCTGTGACCGCGCCATCGTCCATGGTTCTGCCCACCCCGGTTTTGTCGGAGGTTCTTTCCCTTGCCTGGCCCACCATTCCTTTCCACAGGGCGCCTCAGGGGCCTCAGCAGTGGCCCACTGGGTGCTGGATCCCCTGGGCGCAGACGATCAACGCCCCCGCCCCCCTGTGTGACATTCCGTCGGGTTGTTGTTTCTTTACGGGGCCCTGGACAGTCACCCGTTCTTCCCTTTGCATGTTGCGTCGGGTCGCTGCTTTCTGTCGGCCGCTGCGGCCGGTGCTCGGGCTGGTGTCATTTCCGCGTTCATGAAGCCCAGTAGTTGGCGTGTTGGGGCTGTGCTGAATGTGGCATGGTGTGCCGTTTGCGCGTCAGCGGCGCCCAATAGTTGGCGTATTGAGGATGTGCTGGTTGTTGCCGAGGTCGTTTGACTGTTTTTGCTGTCCACGCGCCTCTGTCCACAGGCCGTCCATAGCCTGCCTCGCTGTGGTTCTGTGTGCGTGAGGCCCAGGTGCCCTGTTCCTCCACGCGTTGTCCCGGCCGTCCACCATATGTCCTTTTCCCAAGCACGGCTGGTCTGCCCCTGATGCCCCCCCCCTCCCCGGGATTTCGCCTGGAGTGCCCACCCACCCAAATCAGCAAATTCTATTGCCTTCGACAGTGCACCTCAAAGAGAGGCTGACAGTCCGCCAATCAGTCAGTCAGCCAGGCCAGCAGTCAGGCAGACAGAAACACACAGTTTGGGTTTTTTGTCAGTGGCAGACTCGGCTCCAAGGAGTGGGGAGGACCGCAATGCGCCGCCCCACTGCTTGGAGCCTTCTGAGCGAAAACTTTTGACCCCCACCCAGCCCCCCCCCCTCTCAAAAAAGTGATATCCAGTTTTAGGGGATAGAGGCTTCAGAATCAAAAAATCCATTGGGGGATTGTCGTATTGGGCAAAATAAGGATTTACAAGGGGTTGGATATCATGCCTTGGGGTATGCTACGCGAATGACCCCAAAAAAGGGGGGGTATACGATGCCCGCGCCTGCGCTTGATCTAACAAGCTCTCTTCGAGGTGATTTTTCCTCAGGAAAAACATAACATCTATCAAAATGGCCCGAAGTTGGAGGTCAATTTTAGGTACACAAACGGTTTAGGGGTGGTTTGACCCAGCCACCCCCTCCCTCCCCCGGTATAGTATCCACCAGCCACTAAGCAATGGCCTGTCTTGGATGCAGCAGCACGAAAGGGACGGCTGGGGGGCGATGTGCTGCACGTGCTCCGTACCTGCAAGGCATTCTCACAGATGTCCCCAATGGCAGACAGGGATTCGAACTCCTGAACACAAACCGGGCGGGCGCTGGAATGGGGTCGAAGCCGCCCATGGCCTTGTTTGGGGGTTATGGCAGTGGTTGATCCTCGGATGGTAATCAAACAGGGACAGTGACGTGAACTGCGTGTATGAGCCCCCCCCGGGGTACACTGGCACTTGGTCTGGTTGGGAAGGATTGGTGCTGAAATGATGGCGTCTCGGATTACGGGGCTGCGCCGATTGACGCAAGTGTTGCGGCCAGCGTCCGAAGATAAACTGGCACGGACATGCACTAAAAAGCTTCTGAGAGAGGCAGTTCTTGCTTCTTACTGTCCGGTGCAGGAGTAAACCGCCCCCCCCCCCCCAAAAAAAAAACTAAGCAAGGGCGTGTCTATACGTTGGCCGTGTCAGGCCTCCTGGGGTGTTGCTTCTCTTTTGGGGTCACTTCGATTTAACAATCAAAGAGGGAGTAGAAGTGCCAGTCTTCATAGCGAATCGGATCGAGGCTCTATTTCTGAAGGTGAAGGTTTTGTGGATAGAAGCTGTTGACAATGTTGCGGCTGCGTGTACTGGACAAAGTGGCCAAGGAGAAGGAGAAGGTACGCCTCCTGGTGCATTGGATGGCGACAAGGAGGGGGGCAAAGGGAAGCTCAAGAAGAGTACAGCGTGGTCACTCCACAGAGTTCAAGCTGAGAGCCACCGCCGGTTGGTGCGTCTGGTTGTACGTACTTCAGGGGTGTGTTGTGGGGGCGTGCCCCAGACTGTGCACGTGGACGGCCGATGCTGTTAGCGGTGCCGCGTTTGCTTCAGGGGGATTTGCCATGAAGGCGGAAGGGGCAGGGGGGAGGGGAAAGGGGGAGGGTGGCTGACTTGTATCCGCCCACCCACATCCGAAAACTCTTTGGGAAAGGGGGGGGGGAGGGCTGAGGCCCAGAACACAGCGCAAGGGAAAGCTGCAAGCGAATGTGCCGCTGACCCAGGGATGGGGAGCCCATGGGAGAAGAACGGAGGCGAAATCCCGGGCCCCGCGGAGCGCAGGCCAACGAAAGAGGCAAAGCCTGGATGGCGCCGAGCCTTTTGGTCCGAAGTCGTGCAAGTCCTGAGCCCGAAACCAAAAGTGCCTATGACGATGCGGCTCCTGGGGAGGCGCACCCCATTTGTCTGCCGCCTCCGGAGGCGCAACCACAAGGAGCTGAAGGAGAGAAGCCCGCCTTGACCTTGTGTGCCATGAACAAAATTGCCCAGTGAATTTGGCACCGTAAAATCTTCGTGTTGTTGTGGCCAAAAAAAGCGGGGAACATGCGAAACAGACTGCGGGAAACTGCGAATGGCGTTCCCCCCTCCCCCTGGAGGACAGGCAGGGTGCCTGTGGTCCCTCTGGCTGTGCACGCGCTGCCCTTCTCTTTGCGCACTCCCCCCCTCCTCCGATGCAGTAGTCAAAGGCAACGGGCACCGTCACCACGTGGAAGGACAAACGTCCCAGGGACAACCAACAGCCCCTGCCACTGGCAGGTCCCCGCCCCACCATCTTCTCCGCTTTGCACTGCGCACCCGACGTGCCACGGGACATGCCACCGAATATGCGATTGGGCCCTGTACCCATGCATGGCTGCGGGGGGCGGGTTGCACCGGAGGGTCCTGGTCTCCAGGGATGTATTAGGGGGGGGGCGGAGGGGGGTTTGGCTGGGATACCCCTCCTCCGAAGGTCCCTGTATGGTCCCCGCCGAAGGCGGGCCCAAAATTTTTAGCCTTAAATCCGAAGGCGCCGAAGAAAAATCTTGGCTGTCAGCCTCAAACATTGGAAGGGGAGGAGGGGGTAGGAAGGGGACGCCCATGGGGGGGTTACTCCCCCTCCCCCTCCGGTGTACGGGCATTCTAATACATCCCTGCTGGTCCCCCGCTGCCCCTGTCCCAACACCGCCCATGTACACAGAGCCTGCCGGGCTCATTCGGTGGAGGGGATCGAGGGGGATACCACAGATTTGGACTGCAGGATCTCCAGCTTCTCCACAATCAGGTCCAGAAGGTGCCTCTGGTACGACATCTGCCGGTTCATCTCCTTTTCCACTGCCACCACAGATCCGGCCTCTTCGCAGCGCGCCTTCTCTGAGGAGGACCACACGCACTGGCCCTGCAACTGCAACCCGGCCAGCTCACGGGATTAAACCGGACTTGGGTTTCGGCGGACTTATCGGCTCGGCGGACTTTCGGCCGGCCGATCGGCCGGCCGAAAGTCCAGTTTAATCCCTACCCAACTATCTTTTTGGCCGAAAAAACGGCCGAAAGTCCGGTCGATTCCTTCCCCCCCCCTGCCCTTATACTAATACCCTAGAAGTAACCTCCACCCTGATGCACACCCCCAACTACGGCTCGCTTCGCTCGACGCAGGGGCCAGCCCCCGCACCCCCCTTAAATAACAAGACTCCTGCGGTGGCCACACACCACCTTTTGTGTGTCCCGCCTTCTGCGTGCACCGCCTTCTGTGTGTACTGCCTTGCGTGTGGCCCCTTAAATAACATGACTCATGCGGTGGCCACAGACCGCGTTTTGTGTGTTCCGCCGTGCGTGTGCACCGCCTTCTGTGTGTACCGCCTTGCCTGTGGCCCCTTAAATAACATGACTCCTGCGGTGGCCACACACCGCGTTTTGTGTGTCCCGCCTTCTGTGTGCACCGCCTTCTGTGTGTACCGCCTTGCTTGTGGCCCCTAAAATAACACGACTCCTGCAGTGGCCACACACCGCGTTTTGTGTGTTCTGGGTTGTGTGTGCACCGCCTTCTGTGCGTACCGCCTCGCCTGTGGCCCCTTAAATAACATGACTCATGCGGTGGCCACACACCGCCTTTTGTGTGTCCCGCCTTCTGTGTGCACCGCCTTCTGTGTGTACCGCCTTGCGTGTGGCCCCTTAAATAACATGACTCATGCGGTGGCCACACACCGCCTTTTGTGTGTTCCGCCTTGTGTGTGCACCGCCTTCTGTGTGTACCGCCTTGCGTGTGGCCCCTTAAATAACATGACTCCTGCGGTGGCCACAGACCGCCTTTTGTGTGTCCCGCCTTCTGTGTGTACCGCCTTGCGTGTGGCCCCTAAAATAACACGACTCCTGCGGTGGCCACACACCGCATTTTGTGTGTTCTGGGTTGTGTGTGCACCGCCTTCTGTGCGTACCGCCTCGCCTGTGGCCCCTTAAATAACATGACTCATGCGGTGGCCACACACCGCCTTTTGTGTGTCCCGCCTTCTGTGTGCACCGCCTTCTGTGTGTACCGCCTTGCGTGTGGCCCCTTAAATAATATGACTCATGCGGTGGCCACACACCACCTTTTGTGTGTCCCGCCTTCTGCGTGCACCGCCTTCTGTGTGTACCGCCTTGCGTGTGGCCCCTTAAATAACATGACTCATGCGGTGGCCACAGACCGCGTTTTGTGTGTTCCGCCGTGTGTGTGCACCGCCTTCTGTGTACACCGCCTTGCCTGTGGCCCCTTAAATAACATGACTCCTGCGGTGGCCACACACCGCGTTTTGTGTGTCCCGCCTTCTGTGTGCACCGCCTTCTGTGTGTACCGCCTTGCTTGTGGCCCCTAAAATAACACGACTCCTGCAGTGGCCACACACCGCGTTTTGTGTGTTCTGGGTTGTGTGTGCACCGCCTTCTGTGCGTACCGCCTCGCCTGTGGCCCCTTAAATAACATGACTCATGCGGTGGCCACACACCGCCTTTTGTGTGTCCCGCCTTCTGTGTGCACCGCCTTCTGTGTGTACCGCCTTGCGTGTGGCCCCTTAAATAACATGACTCATGCGGTGGCCACACACCGCCTTTTGTGTGTTCCGCCTTGTGTGTGCACCGCCTTCTGTGTGTACCGCCTTGCGTGTGGCCCCTTAAATAACATGACTCCTGCGGTGGCCACAGACCGCCTTTTGTGTGTCCCGCCTTCTGTGTGTACCGCCTTGCGTGTGGCCCCTAAAATAACACGACTCCTGCGGTGGCCACACACCGCATTTTGTGTGTTCTGGGTTGTGTGTGCACCGCCTTCTGTGCGTACCGCCTCGCCTGTGGCCCCTTAAATAACATGACTCATGCGGTGGCCACACACCGCCTTTTGTGTGTCCCGCCTTCTGTGTGCACCGCCTTCTGTGTGTACCGCCTTGCGTGTGGCCCCTTAAATAATATGACTCATGCGGTGGCCACACACCGCCTTTTGTGTGTCCCGCCTTCTGTGTGCACCGCCTTCTGTGTGTACCGCCTTGCGTGTGGCCCCTTAAATAACATGACTCATGCGGTGGCCACAGACCGCCTTTTGTGTGTCCCGCCTTCTGTGTGCACCGCCTTCTGTGTGTACCGCCTTGCGTGTGGCCCCTTAAATAATATGACTCATGCGGTGGCCACACACCACCTTTTGTGTGTCCCGCCTTCTGCGTGCACCGCCTTCTGTGTGTACCGCCTTGCGTGTGGCCCCTTAAATAACATGACTCATGCGGTGGCCACAGACCGCGTTTTGTGTGTTCCGCCTTGTGTGCGCACAAAGGGGGGGGGGGTTAAACCGGACTTTCGACTGGCCGAGGGTCCGCCAAGCCGATAAGTCCACCGAGCCGATAGGTACGCCGAACCGAAGTCCGGTTAAATCCGGCGGGCCACCCCGGCCCCCTCTCTGTGATACACTGCCCGCCTCAGATGGGGTGGTGAGCACCCTCCAAACTTCACGGGGATGACTGCACGCGCGGCATCGCCGGCGCCGGTGTGGGAGGGACCCCAGCAGCGGTTGTAAGCAGAGGGAGGGAAACTAACTACCAAAACTGCTGTAAATTCAATGTTACAAGTTGCCCCCGACCGAGACTGCAATTTGTGATTTGGGCTTGCCCCCTACTGAGTGGTTCTGCTCCCTGCGCAACTCGCGAAACCCGGTTTTGGGGCAATGTCGGATGGTCCCGCAAATAGAAATCCGAGGCCCGATGTGGTGCGGCGCAGCCGCGGTGCTGCCCCCTACGGAACCGGGGTGCCCCCTACGCGACTAGCAGAACGCCAAAATCCCTCCAAATCCTACCCCTCTACGCCGCTGTGCTCCTTCCGTGTCACAGCGAATTCGCAGTACGTTCCCCCAGCAGCGTACCGCCTTTGTCCCATTCATGTGCCTGCGATGACAGCGGCCGGGGGCGGTCGGTCGCGGCCTCCTTCGCACACCTTGAGACGCCGCCTGGATGTGCTGCTCCATCCGTGTCACGCTGTCCTCGTTGTCAAGCAAAAGGGCTTGGATGCTTTGCGACAGGAAAATCTGACCACAGACAGACAGGCGCACAGCACAGCCCCGGTTGAAGACCACCCCGCACCAGCGCATGGGACGGAAAGAGAGGAGCGGGTGGGTTGTCGCTGGATGGCGGGCTTTGGTCTGCGGGGGTGGTCAATACAACTCTCTGGCTGGAACCCCCCCCACCCACCCAAAAGGCTCAATTGACCCCTCCCCCCCCCCCCCTACTGAGACTGACCCCTGGGCCCCGGAGGTGACCCGGACCCAAAATTCGGCAAGAAATGAAAATGGAATTTTTGGAGTCAGTGTGTTGAGGGGGAAAACAAAAAGAAAGTCATCAGTTGCCATGTATTTGGTTTTAAAAAAAAACCATTTTCAATGCTCAAAAAGATTTTCTTTGACGCCAAAGATCATACTGACTGTTGTTCCGCCAGGAGGCCACAAATCTGGGGCGGTGGCCCTGTGGATTGTCGGACGGCGTGTGTGGGGGTTTGCAGGGCGCGCGAGAGTGGCGAAGGAAAGCCCAGGTTTGATGGCGTTGTAACGCCATCGACCGCCACCCGCCTGCAGTCACTGCCAACAGGATTGCCCTCGACACCGCAACAGCGGCACAACGTCATACCTTCTCCAGATGGGACATCAACGACTTGAGGATGTCGATGCTGGACTCATTGGAAATTTGATTCGAGACCAGCATTTGACGGATGCGACTCGCAGTCTCCGCTTGCCTTTGGGCGACTTCACTGAAATTGCTCGACGGGTTACTCTCACAACTGGCTTCCAGCTGCCGGATAACACTGTCCAGTACCTCCCGGAGAAAAGGCGGAAATGAACTCCCAAGAGCTCAACGGTGACAGGCAGGGGCACGCCCTAGCGAGCAACAAGTATCACCGAAACATGGCGACTGAGTCAAAAAATTTGGGTTCGTTCGGCGCACCGCGACGCAAACAGTGCAAAATGGATCGATGGTGTGGAATGTGCACCCACACCGCCCGGGAAGCATCCTGTCAGGCAGGGCAAGCGGCCCGGCTGTCATGCAGGCTGACGATCGCGTCTGCACGGAACGCGTAGGGGGTTACTGTGAATTGCGTCGGAATCCATTTCCAGTTTTGCACTTCACGCCCTGCAGCCTGGCAGCACACCCACTGCTGCGAGTTGCGTGTGCAGTAGCACACAGGCTGGAAAGCCTCGGGTGTTCGTTACCGTGACATCCCGTGGCGTACCGTGACCCAAACGACTGCCACGGCACGAAATGCAGAACCAGGGGCATTTCTTTTCGACAATCCTTGTCCACTGCACACCGCTATGCACTTCGGTTCACCCGTAGTTCGTGCCACCCTGAAAAGGGGGCATGGGGGTGAAACCCGCCAAGCCTTCCGTGGGCCGAGCGGCCACCCATCTGCTCTTGTTCTCAACTGCGCCCCGCCCCCCTGTGTGACATTCCGTGGGGTTGCTCTTTTTTTATGGGGGCCTGGACAGTCACCCATTCTTCCCATCGCGCGCTGCGTTCTGACGGCCGCTGCGGCCTGTGTTCCTGCTGGTGTCGTTTCTGCGTTAGCGGAGCCCATTGTTGGCGCACTGGGATTGTACTGATTGTTGCACGGGTCGTTTTGCCGTCACTGCTGCCTACTCCCCTCAGCATTTTGGCCGTCCACCACATGCCTCACTGTGTTTCCGTGCGCGTGAGGCCCAATTTGCTCCACCCCTCCGCGTGTCGTCCGGGTCGTACGCCACCTGCATCCTCGCGCTGCCATGTGCGCGAGCCCCATGTACACCGTCTCTGTGCGTGGTGCACGTGGGCATTGCGCGCACCTGCATGGTTTCGGCGGGTGTCGTGCGCACCTCCGCGGGTGGCGCGTGCTCCGTTGTGGTTGACGCGGGTGTCGTGCGCGCTTCCATGGTGGCATGGGTGGTCTCTGCTGCCCTGTGCCCGCGTCGTTGTCCTTGGTTCGTCCCAGCCCGGTCTTGTTAGAGGTTCCTTCCCTTTCCTGACCAACCTGACATTCCCAAAAGACGCCTCAGGGCCCTAGTGGTGGCACACCGGGTGCCGGATCCCCTGGGCGTTGGGACAGTTCCATGGACGCCTCAGGGGCCCCATTGGTGGTCGAATTGGTGCCGAATCCCCTGCGCGCGTGGGACCACCAGCCCCCAGCTATCATGGTGGGCTCCATGGCTGGATACCTGTTGCAGTCCACCTTCGTTGCGACAAGCCGTTCCAAAGAAATTTCACACCTTTGGCTCATCGCCGCATTCAAATATCTGCAATCCGTCAGGTCCCACCTGCAATCCACACTCGGCGCACAGATCCGGAGCTGCGCTGAGTTTGCTGTTCCAGGTGCACAAGGAATCCACGCTATCCACGAGATTCAGACTGCGGTTGCGCTGCGCCACGTTCTTCTCCCTGCGAGTGCGAGCGGAGCCACACATCGAATCATCGCGTCAACAGCGACCACAATGGCAGGGAATTTCTCATTGCGAATGCGGTCAAGGCGAGTCCACACCACAAGGGGCAGGGACTGAGACACGGCAAAGCGCTCATTCAAACCGGCACGTAACTCGGATTCACTCCGAAAATGGGCAACTTTGCCCAGGAATCACGTGCCGGCGGGGAAGGTGGGAGAAAATGGGCAGGGGATACGGCGGTCTGAGGGGTATGAACCTGCATTCAATCCTTACCCATACAAACCCAGCGCAAGGGCACAATAACTGCCAAGGCCGAAGCGTCTTCAAAATGAACTGGTGTCACCAGACACTCAACACTTTGCTCTCTTTTTGGTCCAATGTGTGTTTGTGTTGGAGTGTCGCCCGTATCCTCTTTGTTTTCTGCCTTTTTCACGCAAATCGCTGCAAATGAAACGGGCCGCGCTCGTTGCATTTCACTTCATCAACCTTGGTTCAAAATCGGACCGTGCAAAACTACTCACGCGCTCGCCCGCTTTGATACATTGCTTTGGGCGCGGGTCCCCATGCCCCCTCCCCATCAACAAAAAAACCCAGCGAGCTGCTACGGTGAGGAGTTTTCTGTATTCATCTCATAAATGATGCTAAACGGCCCAAAAAACGGGCTCAGAGTTGCTCGGGCACTACGTGCGCCACCCTCATGCAGAAATGCCAATGATCTTGCACAGTTTGCCGAGTACAAATTATATGGCTCAAAGTGGCGGCCGGTTGGGCCAAAGCGTCGCAGCTAGGAACCGGGCCTAGAAACGGCGCCCGGTGGCTGCGAGGGCCCAAAAGAGGTGACCCGTGACGGCGGGACCCAAGGCAGCGAGGAGCGGCCGGGCCTACAAGCGGCGGCCTTTGGTTAGCGTTCATACTTGCATTGGATGACGTAATCCTTCAAGTGCTCAACGCGCTTTGCAAGCGCCAGATGGTGTCGCATGCACTCGCTGATCACAAGTGTCGTTGCATCCCCCGGCGGCGGTGCGAGTTCGTGTTCGGCTGACGTGTTGATGCATGGTTCGACGACGACGTTTTGCTCCGAGTCTGCGACACATGACAAAAGAACAATGACTCCTGCTTGATTGTGAGACAAAGTGGACAAATGCTCATCATGTAACCAACGAGTGAAGGCCCCAAATGCCGAAGACGTACCGGCGTCGGAGTCTGCCGTCGCACCCGTTTCCACGACCAAAACCTTGTTGTCGATTGCCGTTACTTCCCAATTCCCATGTTGCAAGGCATCCAAAGCGGCACTGCCGGTTATCTTGTCGAGATGTTCTCGTAATGGCATCACCTGCGATACATCACAAAGAGACTAGCATCAACCAGACGACGGTGTTGTTGTGACACCTACAAGACCGCGTCAGTACCTCACGTCGACATGGCTTGTGCGGTGAGCCCCGATCAATGCATGGAACGCCTCATGCAAAGACTCAAAGATAGTGGAATCCCATTGTTTTGAAGACTAATGCCCTTTTCTTGTTGCACCAAGAAGATTGTGCGGGGCCAAATTAAATGAAACACATTAGCCGGAGTAGGCCCTGTTATGAAGGAACATCTTGCACAAGCACAATCAATATGAGTTTTGGATGCCCACAACACTTCCCATGAAATGAACTGTTAGCCTTGGCTGGCAAATCGCTGTATCAAAAACGAGGTTGGACCGTGGGTTTCTCTTCTTAACGCTCCTAGGCACCAAAGGCCCTACATGACATTTTGTAGTAGTATCGAAACGGAATGGGGGTAAGCCTCGACGGCTTGCCCTACTTGCTCATCCTTGCTGATCGCAACGCTCAACCACAGCCATTAATGTGCCGTTGCCATGTGGTGCGGGCAATATGGGCCGGGGTGAAATGACGGCAAGATATTTGTCAATGGAGGCAAGTGCGTAGCACCACGGGACAAAAGGGTATGTGGAGAGTAGGGGGGCGAGAGAGAGAGAGAGGGAGAGGGAGAGAACATTCAAACGATCATTTGCAGGATTGCCCAATTTATGCCTAGGTTGCACCACTCTCACGTCGAACAAGTAGTTGAAGCAAAGACATATGGACAAGCACAGCAATGGATTGGTTGTTGTCATTCCCTTTTCATTTAGGGGGGCGCTTGAGGACAAATAAAGGCTTTGTCCCGGATGGCATTGTGAGCTCGTGCAACACGGAGCGCAAGGGCAAGCGTTCTCAAACCACCACAACCCCTCAAGCACTGGGGCCACGCTATTAGGTGATCAAGGAAATCAATCAACATACCGCACCACACAACACTTCACCATGGCGCCACAACACACTACACGGCACCATACAAAATCACACCGCCACACCACAAAACACCACACCAACCCACGCCACACCAAACCCAATACCTGACTTTGCAAATCCGCAATAATGCTATCCTTTTCCCGCAACGCGCTTTGCAACCGTTGGATCACGTTGTCCTTTTGCTCCATCATTGTCTTGTATGTGGCCATCCGTTCTGAAGAACAAATCTCTCACTCACTCAATCACTCACACGCACTCGCCCGCTCTCTTTGTCTCGTTCGAGACGGCGACACTCGACCACTTGAACCACAAAATCTTGCGCACGAACATACCTTTTATTGCACTATCTCTTTCCACCAATGCACATGCCCTTGCTTGTGAGGAATCATCACGCTCTTGAAGCAACTCCATGTTTTGCCTCCTATACTTGATCAATTTCGTAGTAAGGTCACAAATATGCCGCATGGCTTCCGTCCAACATGCACCAAAAGTATCCCTTGAAGGAAATGCGGTGCATTCAATGTTCACGTGCAATTGGGACCTCGACAAGGTGATTCAAGCAAGCGTTACGGCACCTCGCAAGGCACGTGAATTTGACGATATCCGACACCCATTTTCATGGAGGGCAACCTGTTGATGTTATCATAGTATTGGAAAAAATCCATCAAATGCGAATACCCATTTGACGTCGCAATGGCTTCCGCCGTCTCGTCATAGCAACGGGACACGTTGCCATTGGAGATCTTTAAAAAGTGGTTCAAAAGCAAGAAGAGAACACCCTCCTCCTTGTAGAATAAAGCGACCTATGGCACATAAAAATCGTGCGACACGAAGAGGCCGGAGGATTACATGCTAGGACGAAACTCGCAGCGCATGGAAAACATGACAAAGAACCATGACTAGGTGGTCATACTTGCAACGGACTTGCCGGCTTTACAAGAGATGGGTTGTCACTATTATTCTTTGGCACCACGGTGACATTGCGTTTCCGCTTGACGAATCCCACAATGGCGGATTGCGAATGAGACTCTTCATCAGGATTAATGAAATATTGCGTCGCGAATGGATTGCAGCAATGCGCTTGGAGGTGTTTCTCCACCGTGGAGGTGTCCCCTAGCGCAGGAGGTGGCGGCTCTAAATCGGTTCATGAGCAAGAGTCAATGAAAATGCACGCGCACTACTCAAGGAGGGTTTGTATGCAATTGCATACCCTTTGCTGCAGCCGTACACAAAGATGGAGAAAATTGACAAGCCATTTCACACCACGGTGGCAATGTTTGCCAACGATTTCCCCAACGATTGCCAACGGCGAACAAAAATCTGTCCACAAAAGGTTTGAGAATGATGACTTGAATCATGACTGCATACCCGCAAATGGATATAGAGGCCATTGGAGGGGACAAAAGTTGGAGGGGGTAAATGTCCTACCAAAAGAAGGTGGGGGAAAACATAGGGACCCATATGCAGGAGGTAAGGAAAAAAAAGCGATGGGGGAAATCTTTGCGGAGAATTCTCCGTACAAAAAAAGTCGCGAAAATTGTTGATGGGGAATCTTGGGAAAAAAAAGTTGGGAATTTTTCTCAAAGGGAAATTCTTGTGAAGATAAAAATCGAGTTCACTTCGTAGGAACATAAATGGGAATTTGGTGACATCCCTCATCTTAAGACCCATCCAAGTGAGAATCCAAATCCTCATCCATCAACAAAAAAACAAAGACCATGACATCATGCGCAGAAGGAGAGTAGTAGTACATCATCACATTCGATCACTTGGTCAAGAGTAAAAGTCATTGGTCACTTGGAGGAGGATTCCATATGGGAAATGTGGGACAAATGGGAATATGTTGTCCGATATGTGTGACCGAGAAATGAGATGGCAAAGCCGGGTTAATTGACCTCTCCCAAGTCTCTGAATGCCAATCCCATATCCATAGGGTGCCTTCTGCACCATGAGCCAATTAGGATTGAAGGGTAGTATGGCACGATTCATGGCAGGTAGGTTAGTGGACAATGGTTGAAAGGGGCTCGTGGATGGGGCAAGAAACCTTGTTGTTGCTAGAGCACACAGATGGATGCCAACTTGTAGCCAAGCTAATAACGAAGTACCCGGTGGTCCTAGATAAGGCACACCCCCACCAACACGATGACATGACCTAATACAACTACTACGGCTGAGATTGGTTGTACTACTAGACAAGACACTAGCAACGGGGTTAAATGGGGCTTTTGAGGGTGCTGCAGCACCGGATGGGGTCTGCCATGCCACCTTCAATTGAAGGAGGCCGTGAATCCCTAACCTGGCGGTTGTGAACCTTCAACCGGAGTTTGTGATGTAGCAGGATCATTCCCTTTGTGCACTTCCTGATCTTCCTCTTCTATGTGTTTCTCAAAATCCAGCTTTGTGTGGAACATGATTGTTGAGCACAAAAGCTCCGTGCCGAACTAGTTGGCCAACTTGTGTGTATGATTGGCGCCATTGACCCAGCATCTCAGTGGTGAGAAACCCGATAAGTTACTTACCCCAGGAGCGCGACAACAGGCAAATCCTCGGGCAAGGCCTCCACCTGGAGGGGGTGAATGATGATGAAGCGCTGGGTGGGGCTCCCGGCGGAACAGCTGGGTGGGGGAATTTTTGGGATGACTGGACAGTCGATGAGGCGCCGGCGCTGAAGGGCGTCACAGTCGGCGCTGCAATTTTATAACTTAAGGTTCGAATCCCTCTGGGAACAATTGTCAGATCGCTCTGCTGATGGCAGCGATTGCGCCACTGATGGCAGCGATCGGCGCCGATCGCTGCGATCGGCGGCGAGCGATCCAGCACTGATGCTCGAATCAGGAATCGAACCTACGCCAGGCTCAATACCACCATCAAAACTACAGCAAAACTGTCACACGATGCGAAATGCAGTTCAAGGAGTACAAGAAAAGGTTCCTGGCAAATGCAGCGTGCACAATTTCATTCACGGCAGATACCGAAATATTGAAAAGTATGCGGCAAAACCTCCTCAGAGGTTTTTTGGCATTTGTCATTGGGGCGGGTTCATTCTTGGTGTTTTGGGGTGGCTACATGGTTACATCTACTCACTAGTCACTCTGTACCTCTTCATACAAGTCTTGCAATCAACTTGGAGGTGTCCCCTCCAGGTTAGGGTAGGGTTAGGGCTAGGGTTAGGGCTAGGGTTAGGGCTAGGGTTAGGGTTGCCGTACTATTTTTTGGCATTTGTCATTGGGGCGGGTTCATTCTTGGTGTTTTGGGGTGGCTACATGGTTACATCTACTCACTAGTCACTCTGTACCTCTTCATACAAGTCTTGCAATCAACTTGGAGGTGTCCCCTCCAGGTTAGGGTAGGGTTAGGGCTAGGGTTAGGGCTAGGGTTAGGGTTGTCAAACCATTTTTCGCCATTTTTCATTGGGCCGGGTGCATTCTTGGTGTTTTGGGGTGGCTACATGGTTACATCTACTCATCTGTCACTCTGTACCTCTGCATGCATGTCTTGCAATGAAAACCAAGGTGATTTGGTCTTTGTACGTTGGACAGGGGCGAATCTGTGCATTCGCCTCGGTCGCTTTTTTTAAAATTTTTTCTCTGTGAGGTCCAACCCCTATGAAATTCAAACATATGATTATCAGCAGCCTGATTGGTCGAGCGTTCAGCACAGTTGCCTGCGACGGGAGAGAGCGTTGGTTCGAACTGCTGGCGGAATGTTGTTTGCGGCGGCGGCGCTTCCTTGGCACAGTCGCCGGCGATGGGAGAGAGCGGTGGTTCCAACCCTGCTGGCGGCTTATTGTTTTGCGGCGGCGGCGCGCGCGCTGTCAGCGCCCTTATTCCGGCGCCGCGGCGCCTTAAGTCGCCTTAAGGCGCCTTAAGGCGACGCCATGATTTCGTAGGTCGCCTTAGGGCGACGGCCCCCCCCAGGTGGAGGTAATGCCAATCCTCGCGCGGGGCAACGACCATTGTGCACAGGCGGCAGAAGCGGTACTGCGCGCATGCTGTGGGTCGAACATCAATGTGTGAGTGTGAAACCTCCACGAAGTCGTTGGACCTTCGCTCGCGGACCAACGAGCAGAAAAGGGAGGGTAGATGATGCCAAATAATAGACACTCTGAAAACTACACCACCATGTGGGTTTTGATCAAAGCACCTTCATGCGCCACCTTCATGCTAACGTCGTTTACGTTCCTTTCTAGAACCGAATATGACTTTTTATCTTTTTGCCAAATGAACACCAACGCGTCAAACGTAAACAAAAATAGTGGAATCCACCATTCATCTACTTGGCAACCTTACACGAAAGAGATGAACAGCATGCACTACATTCCGCGCAAACTGCGAGTGGCACTGTTCGCATAGTAGCGTGTTTTCGTAGCTTCGAATGCAACCGACAACGCCTGAAAAGTAGTCCAAATTCCGCCAAAAGGAATGTCTTAGTGTCACACGTGGAAACCATATTCCCGAAACGCCATTCGCGTTGATTAAGATGCGATTATAAAACGCTTTCTTTTCGCCCAAAATATGTTTTTCGGAATGTCGTGCCTGGGTTGTTGCTGAAGTGCAGCATCACAACGACGACGAGCGCACGTGTGCACGGGCTCATCGATGGCGGGGAAACCACCATGCCACAAAAACGCAATGCAATCGGGCGAAGGGCACGAGAGCACCTGTTACATACGTCATTTCAATCTGGAAGTTGGGTTTTTTGACGACAACGCACTACCAAGGGGTGGCGTGTGGAATACAAAATTAGAGAGTATTTAACACGATCATTCGGGTCCGCGCCTTACACAACAATTGAGTCCGTGAATCCCTGAACGAGATGTTTCGGACCACCAAAAAACTTGCACGGACTTTTCGTTCATCTCGTTCAAGGATTGAGGTCACACACTAACCCACGGATGCGTTCAACGCGATCAATGCGAAGAGGCGATCCATTGGCTCCTACGCATGCGTGAAACACGACAAGACGGCTCGCCGATGCGTCGTAGGTTAAGCACACACAAACTTTGTTTAAGTGAACATTAGTGTGCACGAACTTGTCACTCCCGCACTCTTGCCTTGCGTTTGCGGCACTCTCCGCTACATGACGCAAACCACACCTGCCGCATATGTGCAAGTGTATGCGTGTGCGTCGTTTGCTATTGCAGTTTGCCTGAACTTTTTGCTCGGAGAAAACAACTTTTGAGGGCCGTTGAATGTGAGCAATAGCGCATGGCATCCATTGTCGTCAATTCACGGGTCTCCTTGCCTTGATACCGTATTCACGCGCAAAGCCAAGAACGGTGCATGCATAAGAAAAACCAAAACCGATGGTGTTTGAGAGGATACCACGACGTGCAAACCAACGCAGATGGTCGCGCAAAGTAGAATTAGGTTAAGTTTGTGTTTCAATGACGACGATGGCATGGCACATGCCATGTGGCAAAGCACTTGGGGTGCATCGATGAAACACAACACCCACGGCGCGTGATTCCAAGCATGGAAAACGTGTCCCAATCATCGGCAACGACTCATATGAACATGGAAATCAAGATTGCACATCGTGCGAATCGCCTGACCCATCCATAAACTAAGTTCGTTTGGTGGCACACAGAAATTCAAAGTTCACTACGATGTCGGCGATGACCCTTGGAAAACCCGACGAGGACTTGCCACATTAGTTTGCGTATTCACACCAAAACCCCATAGAGCAACCGTATTGCTTGTCCGAGTCTTGTCCAAAGGATGTTCAAGTGCACAGTGACGAACCACGCCTCAACGAAAGCTACGACGGTATGTTGGTACCGGACCCCAGCATACCTAGCGTGCCCGCGATGCTTCACGAGTCACTACTCGTGAGGAAAAAGAGCTCAACTACATGAAGCACAAAAAAATAAAATACTAAAATATCAAACTATCTTGCGTTGTGTCTCGTTGCATTGGCCCTCGCAAGAGTGTCCTCATGGGTTTGGTGATTGTCACACCTCCATGAGGTGACAAGAAATACGCATTGAATACTCAAGTGCCCCTCAATCACATCGCTTCACATATTGTCCATGGCCGCTCCCGGTATTGGCGTTAAGATGCATGGCACAAGGTTAGAGTTCGACAAAGGATGTTCGTCTTTGCTCAAAGTAGGGTGAAAACTAATGAGTTTGTTGCTTGCGGGGTGGGGATACATGCAAAGTGAATCAAGCCGAGCAAGCATCGAAATTTAATGTGGAGGAAGTCCTCTTGTTAAATTGTTCAAGCGCAATGAGCTTCAATGCTGACATGTCGGTTTTTTCTTGCCTTGGGTGTGACACGGATGGTGGAATAGATCTAGTGCGTGATGCTTGCAATGTGTCCAGTTGTGGTGTTTGCACGCTTGCTCCCCTTGGCCCTGTGACGATTGTAGTGATAGATCCCAAAATGGGGATGGATGTTGTCGTTCGGGATAGCTACATTACAATGTGCGATTAAGCCACGGACGACCAAACCCACTTTCTACATTGAACTTGCAAAAGGTCGTTTGCAAGAAGTGATTTCATTTGTCACTAGCTCTGTCTTGTGCCCACATGCGTGTAGGATTGTAACGTAAGTTACAAACGTAAGTTACGACGTAAGTTGCGGCCGTAAATTACGTAAGTTACGGCGATCATAAATTACGGGCCGTAAGTTACGCCCCGACCGAAATTTTTCGCCACCCCTTCTCCATAGGCCTCTTTTCACACACATGAAGACTAAAGGGGCTATTTGGGATGAATACCCCATTGTTGAGTTCAAAGATGATGGGGGCCCATGGGGGCCCCACAAAAGTTGCCAACAACTCCCCCTCCCCTCACCCCCCCTACAAAAGCGGGAAAAGTACAATTTTTGGCAAAATTACATGCTTTTGGCGTAAAACCTTGGTCCCGACAATAAATTACGTAATTTTCGTAAGTTACGGCGTAAGTTACGGCGTAACTTACGGCCCGTAATTTAAAAACCTTAAATTACCGTAATTTAACAACCCTATATGCGTGCCACGAAAAGGGACCATTGACGCAAAATTGAACAACAATGGCAATCTTTATTCATGTTTCTCGTTGAGCGACAAGCAAGATGCAACTCAATCTTGTAGTGACCACTTTATGGTGTTCACCGTACATTGCCGACACTAAGTCACCAATTGTCACACTAGCGTGTGTCTCCGTATTGACAACGACGTGCTAGAGTAGGGTAAAGCGTTGGCAAGGATGCTTTGCCGTTGTGTGGGCGACACTATGAACACCACGCGTTTGTTTTCTTGCAATGGTTTTCGTGCGTTGCCATCTTGGACAAGGGCCCGAGATCCAAGCTCAAGGGGAGCGGTTGAGGAACCGCAAATAGGAGCATGCTAGTATCATGCCACAAGGGCCATCGCAGTGGTCTAGAGAGCTGTCGTGCGACGAAGGGTTACGGATCATGGGTCGTCGATAAGGATGGCAACAACAGGCTGTTATTCATCGGTCATGACAGTTGACAAGCGTCGAGATAGGGAGGGGGCTTGTGCAAAGGGCTTTGTGGAACTTTGGGAACGGCCTTCGTGTGCTTTGGGCACCTTATGGGCACCTCACCTAAGCATCCATGACAAGGTGGGGTTTGTCAATGTCGTTCTCTTTTGATAATAGAGGTCACTATTAGTTAATTTGTCCGTCTCATCTTACATTCGAGGATCACCCCGAGCAGGGCGACGCGGAGGACCAACGTGCAGAAGCAACAATCTGACTCGCATTGGTCTTAGGTGTTCTTCTTCATCGGCCCCTTCCATCTATGCAAACGTGTCCTGGTGCACCATGGTACCATACCTTTGATGATCAAGGAGTGCCATCACAAAGGAGTCGAACGCCACACCCTGTGGTACGTGATGGGAAGTTATGGCTCGTGGGCATTGCGCTCATCGGGCTTGTGTTCTTTACCAACCAAGTGCAACACCACAAGACATTTGGACAATGGGGACCCGAATCGATGGCCTCCCGTAAATGGTCTTACCTTCCTAGAGTGCTCGTGACGGGGTTCCTCCCGTTCCATGGAATGAGTACGAACCCCGCTAGCAATGTTGCTCAACGGTTGAATGGGACATGCACGAGCAGCGTTTGCTTTGAAGGATTGCCCGTGCCTGTGGACCGGGCAGGGACCAAGCTAGTGGCAGGCATGCTTAGCCATGGGGACCGGTGGGATGCTGTGCTGCATTTGGGGCTTGAGGACGGCGCCAAGGGGCTCATGCTTGAAACAGTCGCTATGAACGTGAAAGCCTCAGAGAGGGCCCCAAGCAGCAATGCAAGATTACAATGTGGCAAGGATTTGCCAATGGTTGCACCATCGGCCCAATGCTTGTTGGCAACGACGGCCCCTCTCAATCGCGTAGACACCAATGCCATCTCGCACCGTATCCACGCACCTCACGAGGCTGCAGATAAACGGGCCAGTCCACGGGAGTTCTGGAGCCGCGATGCCGGTGCATACTACTGCAACGAAATCTACTTCCGCACTTTGCATGCTGTTCGGCAATTTGAGATCCAGACGAAGCAAAGGGGGGCAAAGAAAGGGGAGCTGATGCCCGTTCTCTTTGTGCACTTGCCCAACAGCACGGAGGTCTCTGTTGCCATTTCCGCTGCAGTCGTACGTGCCATCGCTGAGGCCATTGCAGGCCAAGTGTGAGATTTTCGCCCATAGAGAACTGGTTGCATGGCACGGCATGGCACGGCACAGCGGGGCAGGTCACAAAGGTATCGAGTATTCTATAAATATGCCCATTTGGCCATTGCCTCTGGTCTATGGCGCAAGTGCCAGCTCGCCGTGCCCAATGCTTAGTTGGCGCATTCTCATGTTTGTTGTGTACCTCCTTGTTAGATGAAAGAAGTTATCACGAAGGGACCAGTACTCTTAGGACACCTCAGTGGTCACGCGAGCGGGGAAGCAGGAGAGGTGCTGCACTGAGCCCGAAGCACAGTTACTCCTACAGCCCTGCAGCACTCCAGGGAAACGACGAAAGCAGGACGGCCAGCAAGCGTTGGCCGTTCAGCAGTGCAGTGATGCAGTCAACTGTTGCGGTGTATCTGGGTCTTATGTGCAATTGCAAAATGCAGCCATGCCGAGGGAAGACGGCAATGGAAGTACTGGCATGCAGAGCATGTGAGTGTGAGTTGGACGAACCGTCACACTCAGCGGGGTGGCAGGGTATGATCCGGCGACGCCGTGGGCTGCATAAGAACATGGAAACACACATACAGTGTTCACCTGAAAGAGGGCCGCAGAATACAGTGTACCAAATGACCCGATTTAAGACCCGCCACCTTTAAACCCGCATCTGTTGCCCCAGGAGTGTGACTGCTTGGATGTAACCCAGTAACCGGTACTGTTCAGTCAGGCCATATTTGTGTAATTATAGAATCGCGACGCGGGTGTTCATTGACTTGTGAGGTATGAGAACTGTCAGGTTCCAATGGTGTGATGGTGCCAAAGTCCTGGAAATCAGCACAAGGTGTCAAAGGGCATCCACATTTCATCACGGGGTGTCATCTGTCAGATCCTCTGTCAGGCAAGTGGCCTTGCAAGGGCAGGCATGATGACACTATATATCAAGATTTTGTATTGCAGTTCTGTATTCATGGAACGTGGTGTGCGGCAATGCACCAGCTGACGACGACACTGGGGGCATCGTTCAGGGTGTCAACCATTTTTAGATCCACTGCATAGGGTAGGCAACATCGCTTGCAGCAAGATCACACATGCTCACACGGGCGGTGCTGTACAGGAGAGTCAGGCCTTCTATCGCCCTTTGCGATTATTCCGTCTCATGCGCACAGAGACTTCAATCCGTGAGGTAACAGGGCATTTGGCAGCGCAGTCCACTGGGTGCCATTCTACCAAAACACCTGCACACCTCCTCACAACCCCTGGAATGCCTACATCCCAGCAGAGGAAGCTCACACCAATAACCAGGGAGAGCTATGAGCCGCCTGGTCTGCCCTGCAGAACGACGAAGAGGGGCAGCACTCCCTTCTATGTTTGACTCAATGTATGTTATTGACAGCGTCCTGGGGCCAGCCCAGAAGTGGGGCCAACGTAAACGGTGTCATTCAGATGGCCCAGTGCCTAGCCTCAATCTATGGACCCAGATCCTGGACCTCCTACATTGTGGCCGTGCCTTTCTCTTGCACTCTTCAAAACACCTGCAACAGGTGAATTGTACCAGACAAGGCAAATATCTGGCACTGTTTCACAAGCAAATTGATCAAACAACAGTAAAATCGAAACGAAAAATCAATGCACCTCCCCGACAACAGTATTAAATGGGCCACAGCGCTTTTGGACATGTACATGTACATGAAGCCATAACAGTTTTTTTTAACGTTTTACCTTTTTGGACATGATGGTCTGTGAGGCCTTCTGCTCAGTAATTTCCACCATCATGGTCGCAATGGGATTGCATGCCATACCTACTGCTTCATTGCACAGCCAAGATGATATTGTAGTCAAAAATCATGGAGCGATCTTTGAGACCAAGAAATTGTGCTGTGTCTGCTCTGTGCAAGACATTGCCCTTACATTGCATACATTGCATTGCCCTTACACCTAGCTGCGCTATGTTGCTCTTGAAAGCTAGCCCCAATCACTGTGGAGGTGATTTGTGAAGCCAATGCACCTGCACACACAATGGGCCCATTTGACCGAGCAATGTAGACAAATCTGCAATGTGGCTGGAAGCCCATTAATGGGCTGTGGGAATGGGATGCCATGGAAAGACACCCCCCTCACCATCGCAGATGATCACTGGGATGAGCTTAAGTATTTGGAAGCAGCTGAAGGGCAAGAGATTTCACAAGTTTTGCTCGGGCCTGCTTTTCAAGTATACAAAATGGGGTATGCATGCAATGCACAGTAGTACCCAGCAGATGAGCGTTAGAAAAGGCCGTAAAAGATGCACAAATTTCAACAAACGGAATATTTTGGTGTGCCCCCACATCAAAAGGAGACACAATTCAAACATCAATCAAGGGATGCGCAGCTTGATGCCATGGACATTTCATGGTCAGAAGCAGGGAGCGCACATTATCCTCGACAACCCTGTTTGGGGAAGATATGTGACAGCCTTCGACTCCACGGCCATATGGGGGCTCGCCGGAGACACCCTGCATGGACACGGCACAGCGCGGGACAGGCGCATATCCCCAGGGACGAGCTGCAAGAGGTGCTAAAAAAAAAAGCACTGGCTGCAAGGCCGCGCAGGTCAGACATGGATAGCCATGTCGAAAACGATTTATACATGGCAAGGCTGGTGGAGAGGCTCGTGTGGGTGGGACTGGTACCTCGTGGAGGGTTGTGCTAGTAAAAGTCCTCAAATTGGTTTGTGAAAGTGGTTCCTGAAAGTGGGTCCTGAGATTGGTCTGTGAACATGAACTGCTTCATGAAAATGGTTTATGAAAATGGTTTGTGAAAGTGGTTCATGAAAGTGGTTTTGCTTGTGGAAGTTGTTCGTCCAAGTGGTTTGTGAAAGCGGTTGGCGAAACGGGTTTGTGAATGTGGTTCATGAACGATGTTTGTCAATGTGGTTTATGAAAATGATTTGGCTCATGAAAGTGGTTTGTTTGTCAAAGTGGTTTGTGAAAGTGGTTCGTGAAATGGATTCATGAACGTGGTTCCCATCACAGTTCTGAAAGTGGTTCGTGAAAGTTCAGAAACGATCGAACTGTACGCATACACATATGACCAGTAAAACCAAAGGCCTTCCTTGTTGTGCCCCAGCAGTCTTGAGGTTGTTACAAACGGGAAAGGCTACTCGACACCATGATGATGATGCGGCACCCTAACCTAATCAAAGTTTATGGGTATGAACCACCTGATTGTCAAGGGGGGAACGTTAGCGCGCCGGGCGCGCGCCGGGCATCTTTTTGGACCCGTGCCCCTCTAGTGGCCTTTTAGGGGGTGCACTAAGGGGGCGCACTTAGCACAGTGCAGCTATTTGGGCGCCTGGCTGTACTAGAGACCTGCACTTTGAGATACTAGGAGCATCATGGTGACCCCTAGCGTAGGTTTTGACTTCTGATTTTGTCTCCTTTGTTGGGGACCTCCGAGAATGCAGGGGTGACGTAGCATTTCCGCCCTCTTTTGGGCCCCAACCTTCCGGTGCTATTGAGGAAACTGGGACAATCTTTCAATCCACGCTTTGTTGCGTGGTGCATCATGGTGACCCCCGGCGTAGGTTTTGACTTCTGATTTTGTCCCCTTTGTTGGGGACCCCCGAGAATGCAGGGGTGACGTAGCATTTCCGCCCTCTTTTGGGCCCCAACCTTCCGGTGCTATTGAGGAAACCGGGACAATCTTTGAATCCACGCTTTGTTGCGTGGCCCCTCGAGTTGGGGTTAGGGACTCACAATCCACGCTTTTTTGCGTGGCCCCTCGAGTTGGGGTTAGAGACTCACAACCCACGCTTTTTTGCGTGGCCCCTCGAGTTGGGGCTAGGGACTCACAATCCACGCTTTCTTGCGTGGCCCCTCGAGTTGGGGTTAGGGACTCACAACCCACGCTTTGTTGCATGGCCCCTCGAGTTGGGGTTAGGGACTCACAATCCACGCTTTGTTGCATGGCCCCTCGAGTTGGGGTTAGGGACTCACAATCCACGCTTTTTTGCGTGGCCCCTCGAGTTGGGGTTAGGGACTCACAATCCACGCTTTTTTGCGTGGCCCCTCGAGTTGGGGTTAGGGACTCACAACCCACGCTTTGTTGCGTGGCCCCTCGAGTAGGGGTTAGGGACTCACAATCCACGCCGACAGGTTGAATCCGACAGGGCCGACAGGTTGAATCCTTTCAACCATTGTCCCCATTTTCCATTCTTTATGACACATTTCACAGACTCCATGCCCATCAGTTCCATTGGCGGGATATGGAGTGCAGACCTGTGGAATCCTAAGTATGCGTCGCATGTTGACAAGGTGAATGTTGCCGTTGATATGTTGGGCAACATTATATGGATTTGCCCCTTGGCCCCCGGGACATCAGCAGATGTTTTGATTTGGGATGGGTATGGACCTTCTCGTACCCGAGGTGATTTCTTTGATTTTGAAGTTGGGGGCCATGATGGTGCTCATAAAGGCCGGATTCATGTCATTGTGCCATTCATTGGAAGAAAGAATGGCACTTTGACAGCCCGCCAACAATGTTACAATGATGTCCATGGGTGGTACAGGGCACACATTGAGCAGCTGTTTGCTCGGTTGTGGCATTGGGGTTTGGTTAGGAACATCTGGCGTGGCGGCCCCAATGAGTTGCACCACTCAGTCCGCATTTTGTTGCATTTCACTCAGTTTTGCATCCGGAGGCAAGTCCGTCACCCCCCCTACGGACCATGGGAGCATGTCCCGCCTCAGGTTTGGACTGACCAAAGCAACTCGGCCGCCACGCAAGATGAGGCAGAGGATGAGGCGGAAGTGTCTGTTTTGTGTTGCCAAAGGCGCTCCACCGTCGCAGTTTGTGATGAGTGTAAGGAGCACTATTGTAATGAATGTATTGACACCCACACTTGTGGGACCAATGTTGTTTGTTAATTACACTACAAATGACAGTTGGAGTGGTTGAATTCACAGATCGTGCTTTGTTTTGCAACGTGCTTTGTAGGGAAGGTGTGCAGTGCAATGTGGTCTACTTGGGGGGCTTCTCCATGGGAGGGTAAATCTGGGGCTGAAGTCGGGATAGTTAATAGAAAAGTAGCGCGCCGGGCGCGCGCCGGGCAAACATTCCCCCAAGGATGTTTGAGTGTGTACCCCTTGAGGCACTCGGGGGATATCCGAACCCTAACCAAGAATGGGTATATTTGACACCCCCACAGACAAAGACGGCCACGTGAGGGGCACGGAACGGGCTAGCGGATATGATGTCCATGGTCCATGGCGACATCAAACCCCATAATATTTTCATCCACGAGGACTTCAGCAAGGAGGTGCGTGCAGCACGCAATTTCGAAGGAAATTTTCCACTTGCTTTACGGTAAATTGTCACCACCTTGCGGTAGAGAGCCATCAATCACTATGGCGCAGATCTGCAGCACGCGGCGTAGTGTAGTGATACTACCACGGGGCGACGTCACATACTGCAATGCTACAACGCGCTGTAAAACTGCTTTGCAGTGACGTCAACTACAGTGCTAGATGCGTTGTTGATTTTTGTGTCACCCAAAACTAGTTGGGGATGAGGGGGTGTGACACCATTTTGATGTTGTAAAGGTACACCGGCGCACAGCGGCGAGACATCTCAGTGCATGCACGTCTGAGAGGGTTTGGGTGCATATGCGCACGCTCGTCCACCTCGCCGAAACGAACGAAACGAATGACGTTACAGTTGTGGTTGTGGTCTTGATGGACCCATCGGCCTTGGCGGAGTATTTGATGGGACAGTTAGACCTTGAACCAACCTTCATCAACGGGCTCGCTGCCACTCCAACGAACAGCTTGTCCAGTTGTGTTGGGATAAAGGGCATTCGTGATCCTGCAAGTGTAACGATGTTGAACGTTAACAACAATACAAGGTGGGGGTGCAGATCCCATTCACACTCTTCCCCAACCCAAGCAATTCGCAATGCAGTGCACGCAAGGGTGCACCAATTTTGGTGGATGGCGTCTTTTACCTTCAACTAGGATACCCTCGTACGGTAGGTGTTACGTAGTCAGATGTCGGTGCAGATGTCGATGAGGATCATTTGCAGGATGCGGTTGATGATGGGCTGATGGTGTTTGTATTCTATTATAAGAAGCAGGGTCGCTATCTACCCCTCCTGTTATTTGCAGTTTTGCCAGGAATGCACTAACAAGCACACTCGCAGCACAATGTAGCGGATGTGACGCACCAACTACTTGGTATTCTTCGTAATGAGTTGTTTTGCCATGTGCCGTCGTCCTTTGCCGTTGCTCTGCATTCATCAGATCTGGGTCCTTGGGATTTTCAGTTGATGGACACGTGGTTTCAAGAAAACCGGAAGTTGTATGACTAGATGCAAGATCAGATCTATAGGAGCATTTGCGTCATGGATCTTAGTCTCGTGGCACTGTTGGTGTACCTGTGATGCATGGGGCTGCAGCAAGAGCTGCCACGCTGCAGCACAAGTAAGAATGGAACACAAAAGGAGGTTGCACCCCAAGGCTGGTGCAGTTGGAACCCCGACTTTGGCACCGTCTGCGTCTTCGTTATTGTGAGCTTTTGTGTCTGCGATGGATTGTCTAATTTGTTGTGATGCAATCGAAACGGCTGCAGTCTTTCAATGTGGACATGCCGTTTGCCACGAATGTGGGTTGCGACTGCGGGTGCTCCCGAACATGGCCGGGCAAAAATGTCCCCTGTGCAATGGGGCGAGCCCCACGCTGTATCTCGTGCACCACCCGTCACCCGGCTGCTCAGACTTCCGATCGTTGTGCGAGGACTGTGAGATTTGGGACAACGAATGGCAGTTTGCGACGAATTCGCGCGTCGTGCTCGAGCTGGTGGATGAATTGCGGGCGGCCCGGTGCCGCCAGTGCGACGCCCCAAGCTTCCCCTGCAGCACGGACCTCCAAGCGCACCTGAAGCAGAAGCACAAGCTGCAGTTCTGTGCCCTGTGCATCGAGCACAGGCCCCTGTTTATGTCCGAGCGGATTCTCTACACTGCAAAGGAGCTCGAGATGGTGTGTGTTGGCGCGCGCGCCCGTGTGCACTCGCTCATTTCCTCGGCACTGGACCTCGCAACCAGTTCCTGCGTGGGGCCCACGGCACCGTCAATCCTCTGCAAGCGCCCCTCGTCAAGCCCTTGCGCACTGCTGGCGTCGCTCTGCTGGGGCCCCGCCTCCAGAGGGGTCGCCCCGATGGGGCCTGTGGGCACCCCCTGAGGGACCCGGCGGTACAATGCTGCTGCCCTGCGGACGTAGCAACCTCTGCTGCGGTGGTCGCCGGTGTCGGTTGCCTCCCCGACCCCAATGGGAGAGGGTGCACAGAGTGAAGGTGGTTGCTATGAAGTATGGGCGGTCGCATGATACAGCCACCCACTGAAACTGCCGCCCACTGGCGAGTGGGGCGCATGGCGATGGCTGCACTGCACGTGCGGATTCAGAGGCACGGGCAACGGCGCAACGTTGCCCGTGCACGTTGCGGGTGATTGTCACACAGAAGTGCACGGGTGTGTCATACAAGTTGGGAATTGTGTTCCGCTGTAATGGCGAGTACCAAAAAAAAAGTATTGGCGAATACTCAAAAAGCCGGAATCGCATTTACAACAAAACAAAAGGCACTCGCCTTGACAGTAAAGCAAAAAAAATTACCCGCATTACGATGTTTGTTTTGTGTTCCGATTTTTTTATCCGACATTGCTTAGCCCACTGCAGGTGCATGACCCCGGACACGATGCACCGAAAGGCAGTGGCGTGCGCAGCGCAATGCTGTCGCAATGGTTGTGTCGGTTGCCACACCTGCAGACCGGCCCGGGTAGTGCTCCCGTCTCCGCTTGTCCCTGTCCACAGCACAACAAACTCGAAGGCAGATGCAGCAAAGACCCACCCCAGTTCCGGTAGTCCCCGCCCTTCTCCGCTGCGCGCGTGCAGTCCCCTCGCTCGTGCATGCACCCCCCGGGCTGGTGCCTGCTGCCGATGCGCCGGCGCGCTGTGCAGGGGGCATCCAGAGTGTCATTTTTGCCAAAAGAGATATTACGATGTGGAGGCCCTGCTGCAGCATTTGTACGCAGACCACTTGCAGTGTCCTCTGTGCAGCACCGGGTATTCCCTCCTCCTCCAGACTCTGCGTGCCCCGGGGGCCTGCAGTGACTGCTGCACGCATGGTGCATTTGGGGAGGGGATTCAGTCCGTCCGAACCGGTGGAGTTGGACGGCCCATACCCTGGTGCCAGGACGCACTCCCTGCTGTGATGTGTATGTTGTAAGTCGTGTAATTTCTTTTGTTGCGGTAAACGCGAGTACAAAAAAAATTACATTCGCTGACGAATATTTTTTTTGAAGTATTCCGTTTTTTTTTCAAAATTACACCATCTTCCTGAAAAAAAAATCACACGATTTGACTGCAAAAATTACACGCACCGACGATTTTTTTGTACGAGTTTCATTTTTCACTTCTATGATGTCTGGTCGCAGCACCACACACTACACCACCCCACCCCACTGAGAATGCTGATTCATAGGCGGTGTACAGGCACGGGTCAGTACAGTTGGCAGGATGTGTGCTCAGTGGCCCTTAAAGGAGCCCTTCCCCCACTGGGCCCCAAGGGAGTGGTCGCCACAAAGGTAGAAGCTGCTGTTTCGGGCAGTGGAATAGATATGCTACTCCTGCCCACAAAGCTTCTCCGTTCCACATTCTCCACTACTGAGCACCTACAGCTCGAGAATGCCGGTGCCCTGCTGTAGTCCCGCTGTTTTGCGACCCCTCCGCCCGGGCAGTCTGGCGCTCCAAACCTACTCCACTGTTGCCCCCCCCGTCCCCCTTCCCTTCTTCTGACCCCCCCCCCCTTCCCACAGAACCACCTCCGAGTGGCCCTGCTGCTCGGACGAGTGGCATATGGAAGCCTAGGTTGGGCTGTCCATACGCCCTCATTTTCAGGGTTGCATGTGGATTTCCCACCCGTTGGGGTCTCAGTGTGCCTTATAGCGTTTTGGAGTTGGCTGCAGTGGGATTTCCCATAGTGGAATTCCCCTTACACTGACAGTGCACTCCTTGGGGATATTATTGGGGGCCAGTCACGAGCTGCACCCATGGCGACCCCAGAAGCCTAGTTGGTAACAAAGCAAAGCAAACCATTTCAGTTGCGTGTGTATGCGGCGTATGATTCTGATAGTCATTACCGCACACATGGTGTGTAGTGGGTACAAGCTACGGCCAAAGGGGTGCCTGCATTAGCACCTCAGGTCACAGGAAATACACATCAATTCTACATGACATGGACAACGTACCTTGGCACCGAAAGGGGTCGTCCCAGGTTGGGGCCTTGCTTACTGTGTTCGGGTTGTGCCAGTTGCCAGTTCGCAGTGTGTGTTTCGCTTGGACTGCTGAAGGCAGGCCTGGCATGCAAGTTGAACGCTGCTCCGGGTTCTGCAGCGCATGAGGAATTGATTGCCCCCCAAGCGCAACCGCACACAGCCTGGAGGTGCACTGCCACAAAGCACAAGCATGTGCATTCAACCGAAGATACAAAGCAGCATACCCATTCCACCCTTTTTGTGCCCCCCCTCTCCGCCCCAAGATATGTGCCCGCGGGGAGGCAATCAGTCCCCAAAGTCATGCTGCCAGCGGGTGCGTGGGGTGAGGGGAAGTTCCAAACTGGGGACATTGCCATGGTGGCATCATGAGCGGGCTCCCCAACCCCCAACCCAACGGGTGAGACACATCCACGAGTGGAAGATTCCCTCCTAAGAAGGTGGACACATATGTTCACCCGGAAGTACCAACCGGCATGCTCACTCGGCCTTGATGGCATACCCCCCCACCCTGAACGATTGGTCATCAAAGGTCACAGCAATGCAAAGAAATCGTGCTTATCGTATTTTCACCTGCTTTGTTGCGTTCCGCTGCAACTACTATTCAGATGGCTGCACAGCTGTAACCCCCGGCAGCATCGGGAAAATGGCAGTCGCATGGGGCTATGGGCAAACTGCACATTCTGCCAGTGCATCTTTGGTTGTGATTGTGCCCCAATCCAATACAAACACCAAAGTATATGCCCCAACGCCCCGCATTACTCACGGGGCAGGTGCGTGCAGACCGGGTCTGCCCCCCAGCCCCGTTGCCATCTGGTTGGTGTGGCCTCATGGCAGGTACTGTGCAACTCCACGTTTGTGATGATGCAGTGATCAAGATCCGTTTTTATTCTACAAAGATATTCGGGCCCTGGCAGACCATTGTCGAGGGAAACACTTCCTTTGTGAAGAAGAGGTATCTGCTGATCCTTGTGCCTGAGCCCCACTTCCCTCTTAAGCCTCACATTCCTGTGCCGGTCCCTGCAAGCTCATGTCTAACAGACCAGGGAGGGTCTGATCCACGTGCGAAAAATTGCAGGAAAATTGTGGAAAAATTGCGGAAAAGCTGCACACTTACAGGAGGCGACCCTCGATATCATCATGGAATTGAAGCATGCACCGAAGGCAGCGGATGTTGTCATCGAATTTGTGCTGCGGCTTGGAAACATACCGACTACGCTTCTGCTCAAGGGTTAGCCTTTGGATGTCCTCTTGGGACCTTTGGCAAGTTTTTACACTGACCCCCTGGATCTCAAGAACCCACATTCAATCTCTGAGTTGCAACAGAGGGGGGAGGGTTGAGGTCTGCAATTTTTCACAGTGTTCTGCACTTTCGCCATTTTCCGCAAATTTCCACACAGTGCAAGGGCTCCCCCTCTGTGGACACCCCCCACCCACCCCACCCCACCCCACCCCACATCAGCAGCTGGCGGATTTGCATGTGTTTGACAGGGATGCCCTGTGCCTGTGGTCCAACGTGTGTTCGATACGGAGCTGGACCTGAGGACCCACCGCAGTCATTACCATCAAAGCGCTCAATCATCCAGGCGTGTGTCCTCCCCCATTGCGCAGCCAATGCTCCATTGGCGTGACCCAGGCTGCTGGGTGCACAAGCATGATGACTGCTGCGGTTGTTGTGGAGGAGCATACCTCAGGCATCAGCGTTTTGTGTCGTGGTGGTGTGTGTTGCATCCAGGGCTCCTTTCAATGACTTGGCACCACTGGGGGGCAGCCCCCCCCCCCGCCCCACCTCCCTTCCCTTTAGGATTGGGCCAAATTTTCTCCGGGCTTTCGGCCAATCAAAAATTTTCTTTGGCGCTTTCGGCACCAGTTAGTTTAGACCAAAGATTTTCTTGGGGGGCTGGACCCCCCCCCCCCCCGGCCAACTACCAAGGCCTTGTACCAACCCCCCCCCCCCCCCCCCCACCACCAAGGCCTTGTGCCAACCCCCCCCCCCCACCACCCCTAAAAGGAGCCCTGGTTGCATCCCCGCGTGCTGTCGCAGAAATCCGGTCTCAGTCAAGCCTATCACCGAGCCTCTGCCCCTGCCCCCCTTCGGCTCAAGCTAGTGCAACCAGGTCAAGGCCCTGAGCCTGCATTGAGTGTTGGCGCGGGAAGAATTTCTTTGGGGCTGTACATGATCTGCGTCCTTCGTTGGTCATGACCGTGCACCAACGTCTCGTTGTGAGTTTGCCTCCCTCGGCGCTGCGCCATGGCCTGCGGTTGCTTGCAATGGAGACTGGCAGTGGCAGTGGCGATGGCCGCCACTGGACGCTGTTTGGCAACCCCCGTCACTGTTGGGCGGCTGAGCTGTGGAGACGACACTTGCCACAACCTCATCCCCCCACTGAAGGGGCAGAAGCAGCATGTGTGAGCCGAGGGATGACTACCCCACTCTCACCTGGTAAACATACGTTTCCCCCCGTGGCCGTTTGTTTCCGTGTCAATGTGTGCGTTTACGTATCGTAAACACTTCATTTTCATCAGCCCAAAGCAGTGCCTGCACCCGCAAGTACCCACGGGCACACTTCCTGAGGCTTCATGGTAACCCATCCCCGCCCTCCCCCTTGCCCACCTTTTGACCACAGGGTCGTATGCAGTAGTCGCATCGGCGCCGTTGTTGGGGCTGGCAACACCATGTGTCAGCAGAACCTTCGTAATCAACAGCAAGCAGGACAATGGCATGAGGAGTAGGCCCTAACCCACCGCAGATACCCCGAGGACCAGCAACTGAGAGCAGAGACTCTATTGGGACTGAGCACCTCCAGTTCAAGAACGCTCTGGGCCCTGCTGTGGTCTCGCTTGATTTGTGCCCAGCGGCCCTGCCCACCTTTGCCCCCCCCCCCCCCCCACGCCTCACTGTCAGGCCCGGTTGCCCCCCCCCCCAGGGGGGGGGGCAGATTCTCCCCCCGCCCCCCCCCCCCCCCCCCCAAGAAAGGACGGATATGCATGGCCAGTCGCGCCTTAACATGTGCCTTACCGCCGTAATGTCAGGGCGGTACGGCGCGCTTTGATATGCGCCTCAACATGTGTCCACAACCCGTGCAGGTTGTGCACCCCGTATGCACAGCGTCTGCAGACTATACTCGGGGGTGGTTGACGGGTGGTTGATGGGTGGTTGACGGGTGGTTGACGGGTGGTTGACATAAACGTACACGTGCACAGCGTCTACAACGTGTGTACTGTGTGCACATGCGCGCATGGTGTCTACAGACTATCCTCGGGTAAATGGCCCTATGCAACCCTTTTTCTCAGGGGGCGCTTTGCGTTCCATCCCTGATCCTGCGTGAACGGCGCGTTACCGGTGCCTGAACGTTCAGGCGCGCCTTCTCGTGCCTTTTGACCAAGGGCGTGACTTGACGGCGCTTTGAGGGCGCGACTGACGGTGCCTTCTGTCTACCCCCCCCCCCTCCCCCCGATCGTGCGGGAGGGTCAGGGCGCGGCCCCGAGAGCGGGCTCCCAAGCAGACCACACGGCTCCACAGGAAGGGCAAGTCCAAGGCCATGAGCCTGGGGGAGCTGGGGAACCAGTCGGCACGTCCCACGTCCGTCCCGGCCACGGTGGACCGCAGCAACGGTATGCGTCGCGCCGGCACTGCCCCCTGTGCCCTGTCGTGCGCCTGCACGCGACTGCACCGCTCCCCCGGGGGCCGCACCGCGCGGCACAGGCCCCGGCCCTGAGTCGCCCCCTTATGTACTGCGGGTGCCGCACGGTGCCCCTCTCTGCCTCTTAGACTCGTCCTCCATCATCATCCGCTTTGCGCACGGCGGCAAACGGATCACCGAGTCCCGCGACCTCGCGGCTCTTCCCGCTGCTGAGCCCCCCCCAGCCCCGCGGCCCATCGCGCCGCCCAGGCCCTCCGCCCCCCCCGCCTCACCTCCGGCCCCAAAGCCCAAGTCCTCCCCAGCCGCTGCGCCCTCCACGAGACCGACCAACGCCACTCCGAAGGCTAAAGTGAAATCGTCGCCTCAGAAGCCCCCACTCGAGGCCATCCCCTCCTCATCACAAGCGACTGGTGTGTCCGATGCGTGCGCTGTGGGCTGCCTGCCTGGCACCTGCCTGGCAGAGGACGTGTTTTAGTGGACAGGATTTATTTTTTTTGTGGGGGGGGATGTCGTCCATCATTGCTGTCTGTTACCCTCCATCCGCCGTCGGTTACCCTCCAACCGCCGTCGGTTACTCTGCAACCACCGTAATTTTGCGCCAAAATAATGAGCCGGCTACTGGACGCTCCAACTTTTGTTGTTAATTCGAAAACATCCTGGCTTGGCAGTTCTGCATTGCCATTGCTATGTCAGGCTACTCCTGCTGGAGAGCTGCAGCCGGTCACCCTCTCGTCACTCCATGTACGGAAAGGCACCTCGTCGTTTCATGGGCACATGTTTATGACAGTCGGACGGCCTGATGAGAGTTGAACACTCAGCCCCTGTTTGTCGCGTTCTACGTGTGTCGTGGGAGACCGCTTTCTCGGACCCCCCGTGTTCCCGCTGCCGACGGAGTCTGCGGCTGCACGGCAGTGTTCGGGTGCAGCAGCTGCCGCCCGCGAGGGGTTGGGCACAGCGCGAGAGGGGCATACGGGACCGACAAACATGCGCCACGCCCCCCGATGTATGCGCGCTACCCTCAAGGCACCGCATAATGAGGGCAACCCATCAACCCAATGCACGGATGCCTTAATGCCCATGCCCATGCCCGCCGATCATCGAGGGCAATGGGAACGTCTGGCGTGCATAGCCCACTGGGTGTTGCCCGTGACATGGCTACGCTCGGCCCATGTGTTTCCCCCCTTCTTGAATATCTCCAAACTGATTGGACACTGATTCGCCCACAACCATTTGTTTGAAAGCCCAAGACCCGAGCTTCACCATGAGGGGTATATGACAAAATCACCTCGAAGAGAGGTCGTTAGATCAAGCGCAGGCGCGAGCGTCGTATACCCCCCTTTTTTGGGGTCGTTCGCGTAGCATACCCCAATGTATGGTTTCTAACGTCTAACCCCCTGTAAAATCATCATTTTAGGACCAAAAATGATCCCCCAATGATTTTTTGGATTTTGACCCCCGTACCCCCCCGCACCGGGGTACCCTTTTTTGAGGGGGGGGGGTGGGGGGGGTGGGGGGGTGGGGGGGGGGCAAAACTTCTTTGTGTATTGTGGCCGCTGTGTGTGTATTTGGACCTGGGTCCTGAAGAACTTTTTTCTTGTATATGGACCCTCTAACCCATGGCGGGGGTCCTGGGTCCCAACTCCAAGTACCCCCAGGCACCCCCCCCTATATGGCCCCTCGCCAATGAGGACTGCTTAAGCAGTTTTCCACCCTCTACAGGTCAAAAATGGAAAATTTTTGCAAATTTTTTTTTGATATTGTGACCACTTACAATGATGAAATATGCTATGTAAAGCATGTTTTAGACCCTCTTTGTGTGTTTTTCACCCTATTTGGGTGTGGGGGGGGGGGGTACCAAGGGGTGTAGGGCACACAACCTGCTGATGCAGTTTTCAGGCCTCGGCAGCTCAAAAATGGAATTTTCTGAAATTGATTTTTTCCATACTTTGACCATCCAAAATGATCAAATATCCTATGTAAAGCATGTTTTGGCCCCTCTTCATGTGTTTTTCACCCAATTTGGGTGTGGGGGGGGGGGGTACCAAGGGGTACCAAGGGGTCTAGGGCACACAACCTGCTAATGCAGTTTTCCGGCCTCGGCAACTCAAAAATGGAAATTTTCCGAAACTGTTTTTTTGATACTTTGACCATCCAAAATGATCAAATATCCTATGTGAAGCATGTTTTGGACCCTGTTCATGTGTTTTTCACCCTATTTGGGTGTGGCGGGGGGGGGGGGTACCAAGGGGTCTAGGGCACACAACCTGCTTATGCAGTTTTCAGGCCTCGGCAACTCAAAACTGGAAATTTCTGAAACTGATTTTTTTGATACTTTGACCATCCAAAATGATCAAATATCCTATGTGAAGCATGTTTTGGACCCTGTTCATGTGTTTTTCACCCTATTTGGGTGTGGGGGGGGGGGGTACCAAGGGGTCTAGGGCACACAGCCTGCTTGTTGCAGTTTTCAGGCCTCGGCAACTCAAAAATAGAAATTTCCGAAACTGATTTTTTTGATACTTTGACCATCCAAAATGATCAAATATCCTATGTAAAGCATGTTTTGGACCCTGTTCATGTGTTTTTCACCCTATTTGGGTGTGGCGGGGGGGGGGGGGAGTACCAAGGGGTCTAGGGCACACAACCTGCTTATGCAGTTTTCAGGCCTCGGCAACTCAAAAATAGAAATTTCCGAAACTGATTTTTTTGATACTTTTGACCATCCAAAATGATCAAATATCCTATGTAAAGCATGTTTTGGCCCCTCTCCCCTCTTCGAGGTGCCTTGCCGAAGGCAATAGAATTTCACCCATGGTGACACATCCAGATATTGCTTCCGCATTGCTTCCGCTGTTGCATTCCATGCGAGCTGACCCTGACCCCAGCAAAGGACCCCCAAAGGCTCAGGGCAAGGCCGCCACAAAGCCTCAAATGAGGGTGACCCCAGTGACCTCAAAAAGCAGCAACAACAAGAATTCGGGATGGTGTATCACACAAATAAAGTTCCCTTTGGAATATTGAGAAGCGAGGCAGTTGGGCGCATGTGCAAGGCCAACAGTCACCATTCTCTTTGATCTCAAGAATAAAGCCTCATGTTGTGGCACATACTCCCTGCACAATAGTGCGGGCTTTGCAACACGACTCCGGGGAGCGACCACCGTTCTCAGTCATACCCGAAATCGGTCATCCCACCTCTCTCGTAGGAGCTTGCCGTGGCAAGGTGGGGTACCACACCCCTATCCCTGGTCCCTTGAGGCGCCACCAGAGCCGCGTGTGTCTAGAGCCTTTGCGGACGCAGAGATGTGCTGCCATGAAGGGTTGTCACGATCGCTTTGCCACACTTGACTGCGACACTTGGCTATGCGCTCTCGGAGGGCCCATCGGTCTACTTGACTCAGCTCCACAGAGAGCAAGCATTTGTCCCGGATGTCCATTCCGTTGTTTTATGCCTCTCCTGTCGCTATTTTTTTTGCAGCGTATGCGATGGCAGGAGGGCAGGGGGGTGCAGGGCTGGATCATCCGCCAGCCATCCCCCCCCCCCCCCCTCCTCGGCCCCAAGACGGTGGCTGACAACCATAGGAGGAACCCCCCCCCCCTTGGACCCCCTCCACCCCCTCCCCCCCTTCTGATGCGTCGGGCGGGGGGGGGGGGTACACTCTTTGCTACGGGTCCGACTTCCTATGGGTTCCTATGAGGAAACAACAGTTTGAACCCTGATGTGTGCAGTGGGCAAGCAATGTGTGTGGACAGTAGTGGAACGGATGACGGTCATTCCTCGGGTCCAGCAGCTCTTCTGATCTACGTCCAGTGATATTTCTGGTTCCAGCTCTGACCTGAATTCCAGCTGTGAAGAAGAGGAACGGTAGAATGGTGAACAATTCTGGGCAAACACTGTGTCCAATGGCCAAACCTTCCAGATGAGCACAGGCACCAATTGCAGACGGGGGAAGGGCGTTTGTGGAAAGCCGCTCGTTGAAAATCAGCCGTTGAGGAGGCAATTGAGGCCTTTTCATGCATTTTGCCTTGAAGCGATCTATTGATGAAATCGTAGGCACTTTCCCGGCTACCATCGTTGAGTTGCTTTTTCAAGATGTCAACTCTTAATCGGGTGGTGGCGGGGTCCTTTGGGGAGCGTGGTGGTGGTTGGTAAGAGTATGTTTTGGATGTGTCAATGGTTATGATCATCATGCCGGTGGTGTTGTTGAATGTGGCTTGTTTTAGGGGAGTTGAAGAAAAGATGTTGTTGTTGTCATGAATGAAAGGTTTGTAGGTGTCGATGTAGGAAATGTTGTCTAGGTATCTTATGAACTTTTGCAAAATTGGGCGGTAGTCCCATATGATGGTGTCGGCGGGAGAGAGGCTTGCATCGAGTACCGGAAGAAAGATTTTTCCTTTCATGAAATTTTTTTGGAGGCGAGGTCATGGACGGATTCAAAGAGGGTGAGGACATGGTTGTAGGTATTGTGTTCGGCGTCTTGATCAAAAATGTCGGTGCAAAGTGGGGTGCCGAGAAAAGTGCGTGTGGCGGATGTGGATAGGACAAGAGAGAGGTTGTCTTGGTCAAAACCATCACCGCAAGAGATGTATTTGGCGTGTTGGAGAGCCTCTTTTTGTTTTGTGGTCGAAGTGGAGAGGAGGGGGGTGTAGGAATCTCCAAAAATGTGTTGTGTGTCTCTCATAAAAATGCCGACTTCGAAGCCTTCGGAAGAGTTCCACTCTTCGGCTATGATTTCCGGGGGAAGGGAGTGTTGGCGAGAAGACAAGGCTTGTGTGTTGCCTTGCGGAGAAAAGTCGAAAATTTGTGGAGCCTTGTTTGAGTGTAGTAGTTTGCGAAGTGAGGTTTTGTCGGTGGGGATTTTGGATGAGGGAGTGGAGTATTTACCTTTGGGTGTTGAATCTTTAGGTGGGTTAAGGGTGGGAGCAAGAGAGGAACTGGATGAGGGCGATGAGTGAGAAGGTTGGGATTGGGTTGAGCTTGAAGGAATATCCTGAGAGTTTGAAGGCCCACTATTACTTGGAGTCTTTTGCTTTCCATTTGGAGATGGTCTTCGAGAACGTTGGGGAGTTCGATGTTTGTTCGGAGTTGTCGGATTTCCCTCTTTTCCTTGCGAGTTCTTGGTTTTATTGGGGCTTTATTGATCTCGCTCATCTTCTTCGGAAGGTTGTTGTTCATTGACACGTTCCATTGCATTTTGAAATTGACCTTGGGTTCGTCGTCTTTCGTTTAATTGTTGATTACGTCGGAATAGGCCAATTTCGTTGCTTGTCTGCACCTCATTCTCGATGCGGTCGATGCGGTCTTTAACATGGCCGCTCGCTTTAAGTCCTGCTCGTTCTTTTCCTTTGCCCATGCTGATTGTATATGATCACGGATGATATTGGGATTCAAAGATGACTTGATACGCGTCGTCTGGTATATGACTGTGGAGTTGGGATCTCGGCGAAATCTACAGATGATAAATCGGTGATCAGCGTGGTCAGCAGTTCATGCAGGAAATGATGAAGGTGAAAGCAAATTTTGGGAATTTATAGAAAGTGGCTGTTTGTAATTCTGAGCAGAAGGCTACCCGCACACCTTCGCTAGGAATCGCCACACGCAGTTTTTTTTTTTTTCGGACGACGACTATGCTGAGCAGGACGACTATACCGTCGAGAAGATCCTGGCCCAGCGTCCGAACGCCTCGGCACCCGGAGGCCTGGAGTTCAAGGTTCGTTGGCGAGGCTGTGGGCCGTCCCACGACCCCTGGGAACCCGTCTCCTCGTTCGTGCCGCGGATTAATACCCCCTTCATGGACTACATCCGCAGGCACAAGACCAAGATCCACGTCTCGGACTTGGCAGCACTCACCCGGGCGATTGCAGCAAGGGGCGCCTGATCACCGCCCTGAGCTCTCCCCTGATGCATCTTGAGCGCTTGTTAGGTCGACGGATCGTCCCTCACTTGCTTGCTCTCCTCCATCTTCCGGTGACCTGCCATCAGAGTGGCCATATACCCCCCCCTGCTGAATCCAGGGGAGGATGGCCCCTCTCTTCCACTTCTATTCGTCACTCCCCGCCTGCTGAATCCTTGGGAAACCAGGCAGGGCGACTGACCTTGACATTTCCTGAGCTCTTAGGGCCTTGAAGCCCATACGACGTTGCGCAACGGATGCCGCTGTCATCGGCATCGCGATTTTTGGGTCCGTGGTCTGGTCCCATGGCACTTGCGGGATCCAGACCAGTCTACGTGTGTCTGCAGACTATATATGGCCTGAACTCAGGCGTCTTCCTGTCCACCCTCCTGCATATTCCTTATCCTGACCGGGGCGTGGTTTGGCGCTCCATCCAGAGTGTGTTTACACGCCTATTTACCCCGTTTATTGCTTACTTTTCTGCCCCCCCAGGATATGTGCATCTGTAAGTTGCGTATTATCAGCCCATTAATGAAATATGGACTGTTTTTCCCCCCCCGAAGGGACACGAATCGGAATACGAAGGCGCCCTGAGTCGCCGTGTACATGCTCTTACATAAGGTCCAGCCTGGACCAGTACCTAAGTACAGATTCTTCTGTTTGAGTGCCCGTGATACCGTGTGCTCTAGTGGATGTGATGTGCTGAGATCCTGATGGCGCCAGGCGGGAAGCCCATTTGCCTGACTACACTCCCAGCGGTCCACCACTGTCAGTCCCAGTGTGAGCCTACGGACTCGCAGACGCACTTGCAGTTGGGTGGCGACCTCCGGTGTCCTGACCTCGGTCAGTCTGCCTGGGAAACTGGTGGTTTGAGGAGTCGACGCCTCCGCCCAGACTGCATGAGGACTCCCTCATGCATGGCCTTCGTGGTAATGTGGCGAGGGAAAAGACGGCCTTGATGCCCGATCCCTTATGGAGGAGCTCGTGCGGCTTTACCACTCTGGACTGGCGTCGTGGATATGGACGGGGTGCGCCCAAGGAAGGACCAGGGGGCTCTCCCCCAGACTGCGGCCTTGGGAAGCCTGGGGTAGCCTGATGGATCTTTGTGGTCGCTTTCGACCTGTGGGACCACCTCGGTCGTCGTGTGACGCCTATGTTGGCCGTGTATGCCACTGCCACTGTGGTAGTGACCGTGGCAGCCGGCACCCGGTGCGCCTGGTATGGGTTAACGGGTCCTTTGGATGCCGCACCATCGCCGCCAGGACCCGGGACTTGATACTTGATACTATACTTGCAGTTACTAACAGCTACAGCACCGTACTTGTCTTACTGTGGGATTGTACTGAGCAGCCTAACCGGCAAATCGGCCTGAAGTGAGGATGTGACACCCCCCCCCCCCCTTCAGGGGATGGTCCTGGGTACCCGCTGCCATGCTTGGGTGTTATCGAGCCCCCCCCAGGGTTTGCTCTAAGGAGGGGGGTGAAGCGTTACCCAGAACCTATGGCCATGGCCCGGAGGCCTGTGAGCCGTCACACCCGTGCGGAAGCCGTTGACACCGGCTGTCAGCGGGATATCCCTGTTCTCTAACCCGCGAAATCTGGAATCGATTTCTAACCATTAAATCGATGTGGAATTACCATAATTTTACTGTCTTGGTCGAATTTGCGGTTAGAAATCGGTGAAACACCCGATTTCTACCGCGATTTCTAATTGTCGTGAAATCGCCGCCTGACGTCGCCCGGTCCGTGCACTGCATTAGATGATTCTGTAAAACGATCTTTTTGGAAGTTAAGACTGAAACACTCTTCGAGTGATCCGCAATTTTTTCCTTGATAAAACGCATCGCGTCCCAGATTTTTCCCAGAAAATCTGGGCGCCGGAAGGCGCTTTGAACCCCCAAGTGAAATAACAAGGGTTACGAGCGTTCAAGCGCCCAAGGACGAATTAACGTGCCTCATAGGCACTGTGTATGAGGTTTTGCCCCCCATAGTCATAGGATGAGGCCAAAGGATCCCAACTCCATAGGCCCAAAGGGTTATTTATTTTGACTGTTTTCCAAGAAATGGGCAATCTCACGTCCTTGGCGTCCAAGTACGTGTAGAAGTATGTTGAGTTGGCGTTTTCTCCCTCTTTGCTTGCCTCTACATCCGGGGCATATCACTTGTCTTCCCCGGATAGTACATATATGATCTTCATATATATATTGGCAATATATTTTGCGTGCATGCTAAAATTCGTCTTTCCGAAGGAAACAATGGGTGATGTTGGGCCTTGTGTTTGCTCATATGCATGCATGTATGCATCAGGACCACTCAGGACTTCAGTCTGCACTCAGGGACAGTGGACAGTGACCACAGATCAGGGCAAAAATGGTATATCTCAGAAATCAGGCTTCCTGCAGAGATAGTCAAACAGACGAAAGAAAAATGGTTTTAACATGATAAAAAGGGATAGAAAATCACTTCAAATGTCTTCCAGGAACTTTCTGTAGCTCAGGGCATAATTAATTTGTGACTGCCGAACTCAGTAGGAACTACCCTGATGACCTCAGAACTGAGTAGTATCTGCCCATGGTGGAACCGGCGTGCTCACGGGGAAAAAATGGCCAAAAAAATGAAATGGTCTTATGACCACTATATAGATGCGGAAATTTATGCTGATCCTGAAAATCATATTCCTTTTCTGTGGAACCACCATATATTGGAGAAAAATGCAGATTACTGAACGGCTCAGCCTCAATGAGACTAGCCAAAAAAAAAAGATAAAGCAAAGGCCAACACCCATGTTGTGGTATAATACAAATAATGATCAAAGAAGAAACAATGGAATAACAAACAATAACTCATGGAATATGATACAATAGATAAATCCTCTTTTGAATTAAAGTTAGGCCACTCAGTGTCTTTCACCCATATTGGAAGTGATCAAGCTCAATGGATAAATATTCCCCCAATGTCCCAACCAAACTCCAATAAAGAATAATACCATTGCTCCATATGAATCCAATATTCTCAGGAATTGTTGCTCATTCATGGACTTTTAACAGCCCTCCCAGCCTAAATACACGCTGTGTGTGAAGGCGTTGTCCAGGCATGACTTCCATGTTCCACGTAACCAACAGATCTGAACTCAATCCGGCGTCAATGGGGTCCAATCTTACTAAAAATCGGGGGTAGAACCAACCATAAATGACCAAATGTAGACCAAGATGAATCCTTCAAACGGTCTCTGGATACACAAGTGTCGTCCCCGTACGCTCTCGTAGTCGTGAACGATGTTCCTGGTCGCTGTAGTCAGAAATCAAACTCTGATCCAGACGCTTGACCCAATAAATGGCACCAAATCCAATCAATCTGGGCAGATGAACACAGTAATTGAGCCATAAATTCAGTGAAGTAAGCACCTTAGATATCAGGCCAGTACCTCAGCTGTCTGGTGGTCGTAGATGTCGCTGGGGGCCTGCACTTGCAGCCGTGAAACTCCAGCATACGAACTTGAGTTCCAGATCCCACATCATAAATGTACCAGGATGCCCCAAATCCAGCCACATGAATCAGCCTGTCATAACACAAATGGCAGGGCATGAGGACTCAGCTCCTCGCTGAACGTGTACAACGGCGCGTCCAGACTTCTAACGCGTTGCTTTACGTGTTTGCCTCAACATGTAGACCACTGGTTCAAGTCAAGTTGGTGCTCTGGGAATAACTCCCTCCAAAACCCCAAACCTCAACTTGTAGTTACTTAAACTTGGCTTCAAGTTGACCATAGGTGCTGCGAAGTAAAACCAGGACCAAGTAATATTCAAAGTACTTTCCAACCATGAACTAACCAAAAGATTTTGGGAACCTCAATAACCCCAGGTTCCTTGATACTTGGCTCCCTCCAACTCAACTCCCTCCAGAACTTGTCGTAACTCCAGAACTTGCTGTTATGTCAGTCATATCTGCCTTTTAAAACTGTTCAATATTTGACCTTGAAACTTCTTCCAAATTGTTTCCTTCTGGTTCTCAAAATTGTCCTGCAGAGCTTGCTGGCAGTGCGAGCGTCTCAGAGCGCAGAAGTCCGGGAGTCCCTCCGAAATTCCCACGAGGAATAATGGAGTGCAAATAAGGTGTGGTCTTTTGCATGCCTTAAACTGAACTTTTCCGGATATATTCTGAACTTCAATAATTGTTTTGCAGAATGTAGTGAAGTTCTGCAGGTTTTCTCCTTGGTCCGCCAGTGGACGCATAAGCAGGATGTTAACTGACTTCAAGGTACTCCTTCCTCCTCAAGTTCTTGGTAATAACTCAAGGTAACCAGTCTTCTGCCATACCACCAACTGTAGGCTCGTCTGTACGTCGCCGCTTGCCTGCGCGCTGCTGTGAGACCTTCTTGTTACTCACCTCTCCTGGTTCCCTGTTGTCCGTGGCAGTCTCTTCCTTGGGTTCCTCCGCGCTGGACTTCTTCTTCAGTGTGCTGCTGATCCGCCGAGCCTGCCTTAGCGCTGTGTCAAAGCGAGGTGTGTGTGCCAGACAGTAGTCAACAAACACATGATTTAGCTTTCCATCATCATGCACGAATGCACGGACTGGCTCCCAAGTACTCTCACTCGTGCCATAGCCTTCCCACTTCGTCAAAAAGCGCCAGCGTTGCCTATATTGTCCTCTCGGGATCTGTTCAACGTGATAAGCTCCAATTCTCTCCATCTCAGTCTGATTGTAGAATGGTATATCCTGCTCATTCGCCACGATGTCCTGTTCATCGGGCAACGCTGCTCGCTCCTCGTCATTCAGCATGTCTGTGTCTCCTTCTTCGATCGTGTCTTCGCCATAGTCATCCACCAGTTCAAATGGGAAGCGCCTCACGAATTCAAAGGCCAGAGGTACTTCGCCGCCCAACGTGGCACTGCAACGCGCTGTAAGACCGCCGCTGCTGACTCCAGTAACCAGGTAGGGACCATACCACATAACATCCTTCCTGGCTCCCTTAGGTACCTCCAATTGCTTGAACCTCCGTCTGCTCACAAGCACGTAGTCGCCAACATTGAAAACTGCAGGTTTCCTCCTTCTATTGACGCGTTCAAACCGACTCGCTCGTCCTTTCCTCAAGTGGGCTTGAACAACTTGGGCAATCTTGTTTTGTTCCTTGACCCAGTCCTGCACTTGAACGTTGCCTTCGTGTGGAAAGGGTAGATCCGAACGCAGAGTAGGCCTTCCATGGAACACGTCTCCTCGTGAATAGCCAGATTTTCCTCGCTGCTTGTGGTTCATACATATCACCACATAGTCGTTCAACTGGACCCAATTGCTGGTTTTAATACTCTGCCTCAAAATACGGAGCTCTTCCTGGTACTCGTCATTCATACGCTCGCATAGTCCGTTTGATTGTGGACGATAAGGTTGTGAGAACGATACTTCCACCCCCATTGCAGCAAATACGTTGCGATACCAGCCATAGTCTCCCTTGAAGCGAATATCCTTGTCACTGTGGATACGTACAGGTGGACCATAGAAACGAATCCAATGGTGTTTGATGAGCTTCAGCACGCCTTCTCCATCAATAGTCTTCTTGCATGGTACAACGTGGCAGAAAGCACTCAGAGCATCCACAATCATCAAGGCATAGTCGTAGTAATGAGACTTGGGTCTGTCAATGAAGTCCACATACAACAGTGCATTGACCATGTGTGGCAGTGGCAGGACACCAAGTAGACCTCGGTCGCTGGGTCGGTTCCGCTTGCTCGTGACGCACTCCTTGCATGTCCTGTGCATGTCCTCAATGTTTTGTGTCAACTCTGTGTCAGGCACGCGAGTGTGGAACATCTGCTCGAAAGCCCAGAGCCTGGAATCCGGTCCAGGATGACCGACAACGTTGTGGGTCAACTGTAAAGCCGCGCCCAGCGCCTTCTTGGGTATGCATGTTTGCACTTCCTTCCTTAAATTCCACTTGAGGATAGCAACCACAGCTCCTTGTTCACCAGTGCATAGCATCCATCCCCTAGGGCTTTCAAAATATCTCCATACTCCTCCACATGGTCCGACTTCCGCAGAGAACTGAGTAATTCAGCTTTGCTCATAGTGAGATCCAAATGGGTATCCATTTTCTGGAAAGCTTCTCCAGAGAGGGCTTCAGAGCTTGCAGAAATTTTCTCATCGAAATTTTCACGTGAGAGCCAATCACATAGCTCATTTTTCAGTCCCGGTACCCTGTAGATGTTGAGCTTCAGCTGGGCCAGAATCGTCCACCAACGTCTGAGCTTTCGGTTTTCAGGAGGGGCCCCCTTGAGAAACGTCTCCGTGGACTCCTGATCACATAACCACACCACAGAATGACTGCCAAACAGTCTGCTTTGTCCAGAGATAAGCAAAATTCCAGAGAGTAATTCACGTTCATACGTGCTGTAGTTTGCTCTTGCCGAGGACCATTTCCAGTTCCAGTGGCCAATGGGTACGAGATGGAATTCCTGCGGATCGTAGTTGTGCTTGAGTGAACCGTCACGATTGACTCCGACTGTCTTCAGTTCATCTGCTATCCTCCTTGCAGCTGCTCCTGGAATTCGTTGCCACTGCAGAAGCGTACCTCCGCCTCCCACAAGAGAAGCATCAGTGATGACCACGAACTCACCGTCAGGTGCAGGTGTGTCCAACAGCCTTAGTGAACTCAGTTTTTCCTTGATCTCCTTAAACTGCGCTTCATGATCTGGTGTCCATTTCCAAGGTACAGTCTTCTTGGTCAAGTCCGTGAGAAGGTGACTGCTGTAAGTGAAAGTGGGGACGTGCCTCCTGTAAAAATTACAGGATCCCAGGAAAGCTCTGATGTCCTTGACGCCACGGATCTTGTCATCACGAATAGAAGCCTTCAAAATTGGGGCAACCTTTTCCTTCACAGGTCGGCTCCATCTCCATCCAACTTGGAAACCCAAGTATTCAATTTCTTCCTGCATGAATTCACATTTTTCCAACTTCACGCGGGTATTGCATTCTTCACAAGTGCGTAAAAACTCCTCCACCAAACGTAAATGGTCATCAGCGTCATCGGTCCCCAATAGGACATCATCAATATAGACCTCAATGACTGCCCCCTTTTTCAGTAGTGCCTGCACCGTAGGTTTCAACTTCATAAGGGCCACCACCTGGTTCATGAGCTCCTGGAACGTTGCTGGCGCATTCGTCAACCCAAACGGCATAACCTTCCATTTGAACACCTGACAATTAGGAGCAATAAAGGCTGATATATCATGCGCTCGTTTTGTTAACTCCACTTGCCAGAAACCACTGCGCTTATCCAATTTGGATTTGAAACGGCAATGAGCAGCTCTTTCCAGCGCCTGTTCCAAATTTGGTAGACTCCCGGAATGTTTCTTTGTGAGTTTGTTCAACTTCCCGTAATGGACAACCAGTCTTTTTGCGTTGCTCCCTGGTTTGTCTACCAAGAAGCATGGAGAGCAGTGTTTTTGATACTCTGCTTGCTCATATTTTTCGGGGAGGTCGGCTGCAATGCATTCGGTGATTTGACGCATTATCTCCTCACTGTCGGCCTTGTCTGCTGGAAATGGCCTTGTGTGCACAGTAGCCCCTGCGATTCGGATCTGACACCAATGATGAAGCCACAATGGAATCGGTTGCACCAGTATCCAAAACGGCGTCACAAGTCTCCTCCTCCACAACCACGGGTAGTCACAACGTCAGACCGTCCTTGACAGCGGTTCGAAGCAGGTCCACGATTTTCTCAACCTCCAAAAATGCCAGATCTCTCTTCCTCTTCCTGGCTTGACTCTTAGTGTCCTCCTGCATCGGTTTGGTCTCTGCTGAGGGGGCGCCAGCACCAGCACTTGCTGCGGAGGGGCCAGATGCATCTTTCTTTCTTGGGCCAGCTTTTGGTCCCTTTTGCTTCTGGTCCTTCAGTTTCTTCTTGGCGTCTTCCACGGCCTTTTGGGCTGCCTCCTCACTGAGACCGGATTGGATCAGGAAGGTCTTGAGTCGATCCACTTTCTGTTTTCTTTGGATCTCAAAGCAGTGATCGCTATAATGGTTTGTTTTGCCACAGTGTTTACACTGTATGCGGGCCTTGAATTCTGCGATCAGCGCGTTGGGGTCCATCTGTGCTTTGCCTCCTCTGCCTCCTTGACCTTTTCCTTGTCCGCAACCTTTTCCTTTGCCAGAACCTTTTCCTCCTTTGTCACCCTTGCCTTCTCTCTCAGAGACTCTTAGCTCTGCAATCATCGAGTGGCATTGGGAGAGGAGCTCGGAGATGTCCGCCTTGGGAGCTGAACTTCCAGACGATGATCCTCCAGAGAAAGAGGTGTCCTTTTCCTTATCTCTCTGCTTTTCCTGGTATCAGACTCGAAGTAGTGCGCCCGGAAGTAGAGCCACGAGAGGAGGCAAGTTGCTTAAAGCCGACAGAAAGTTGTGCGCGCTCCTTCATGAGATCCTTCAATGAACCATAAGAGTGCATCCTTGCAACAAGCTTATCGTCCTTCGTCCATTCAATGAAAAGCTTATCATTTACTTTCGAGGAAAGTTCCATGAGTTTGCGCTCCTCCGTCATAACCCCCGGGTTCAACTTATCGAACAGCCTTTGCAGTGTTTCGAACAATTTGACCACTTGCTCCGGCTTCGGGTCGTAGGGTAAATGGGACACCTTCGAAATTTCACCCAGAATTGAGAGGTCCGTCTCCAGCGTAGGATAGAGGTCTTTGAGCTTTTTTAAAAAGTCTTCAAAGTTTGTGGCTGATTTGAGCAACTTGGAGACTCTTTCTTGAAGTTCAGAATCCTTGATGCCCTGAACGATGAGGTTAGCTTTTACCCGATCTTTGGCTTTGGTCTTGCCAGTGAGCACCAGGTATCTTCCAAATTCTTCTGCATCCTTCTCAATGTTGCGCCCATCGAATGGCGGAATTTCCATTTTCAGCGCGTTAGTCTTATCGTCTTCACTGTCATCCGACCAATCATATTTGTTCGCACCTCCACATACTTCGGTGAGCGTTGCAAAAGCCGACGATTCTCTCGTAACAAAGGGACTCTTGGTAGATGGTGAGTGACTGGAGGTAGGCATGCGTCGTACGCCTTCGGACGTCTTGGAGATCTTCTCGTCCATCCGATCAATGCGCTGAAGCACCTTCGAAAGAAGAGGGTCATCCGTCTCCAGGACTTCTTCCTCAGAATCGTCGGAGAGACTCTAGTGAAATTCAACTTTGGATTTTCCCTTAAGTGTCTTACGCGTACGCTTCTCTCGTACTTCGGTAGCTTTGTGCTTCATTTTCTCCCTGAGATCCGTCAATAAATAGTCTTCCAGCCAGCCACCCATTTCTTCGTGCTCCTCCTCCATCAGTTCGCCAATTTCATCTTTTACCTCCTTTGCAGATTTCGTCTCAGGTAACTCGTAAGAACCTTCGGAGAAATCATGCCCAACTTCAGAACTCGACGTCCAAACAGGTACTCTGTGATCGTCTCCTGAAATGTGATCCTTCGACGTCGACGTAGGTTCCAGAATAAATGTCGGCGGACTGAGAGGAACAGGTGTCGTAGTAGATCCTGACGGGAAACTCGGCGAACTCATATCTGAAATCTAACTGGTCAAGCGTCTGCGCGCGTCGCTCTCTCGAATTGAGGCTGCGGTCTTGTTGAAAACCAGCGTCTCTTGTAAATAAAAGAAATTCTGCATGTTCTCTTCTTCGACGCGTAAAACACGCTCGCGTTCAACCAAGCCAGGCAATAATAAAGCATATGGATCGCCAATAGAATCCAGTTCTTGTTTTTCCATGGGTTGGTAACTTTCATATGATTGAGATAAAGGTTGCCTTTCTTGATTCGCCCCGTCATCTTCTTGTGCTCCGTGACCGAAAGACCCCAGTGACGCTTGTTGATCGTCGACATTGCTAGAACTCGCGAGATGGACGCTTCGACGTGTGGAATCGATATCGTGCACAGTAGCATCCATACCTCTGCTACCACTGTTAAATTGCCGCTTTGCATCTCGTTCCTCTATTGAAATAGTCTTTGTATCCTCTGGTTGCACTTGCTTTGGTGTTTGTTCCTGCTCCATTTCAGGTACTCAAGGATTTCAGTGGAAAATAAAACCAGAGCAAGACTCCAAGACGAGCAGAACTGGGATCAATAAAATAATGAAGAACTGGATGGGGCTGTACAAAGAACAGACAAACAATGGGTGATGTTGGGCCTTACGTTCGCTCATATGCATGCATGTATGCATCAGGACCACTCAGGACTTCAGTCTGCACTCAGCGACAGTGGACAGTGACCACAGATCAGGGCAAAAATGGTATATCTCAGAAATTAGGCTTCCTGCAGAGATAGTCAAACAGACGAACGAAAAATGGTTTTAACATGATTAAAAATAATAGAAAATCACTTCAAATGTCTTCCAGGAACTTTCTGTAGCTCAGGGCATAATTAATTTGTGACTGCAGAACTCAGTAGAAACTACCCTGATGACCTCAGAACTCAGTAGGATCTGCCCATGGTGGAAACGGCGCGCTCACGGGGCAAAAATGGCCAAAAAAATGAAATAATCTTATGACCACTATATAGATGCGGAATTTTATGCTGATTCTGAAAATCATATTCCTTTTCTGTGGAACCACCATATATTGGAGAAAAATGCAGATTACTGAACGGCTCAGCCTCAATGAGACTAGCCAAAAAAAAAAGATAAAGCAAAGGCCAACACCCATGTTGTGGTATAATACAAATAATGATCAAAGAAGAAACAATGGAATAACAAACAATAACTCATGGAATATAATACAATAGATAAATCCTCTTTTGAATTAAAGTTAGGCCACTCAGTGACTTTCACCCATATTGGAAGTGATCAAGCTCCATGGAGAAACTTTCCCCCAATGTCCCAACCAAACTCCAATAAAGAATAATACCATTGCTCCATATGAATCCAATATTTTGAGGAATTGTTGCTCATTCATGGACTTTTAACAGGGGAACAAGATCCCCCCACCCGAACCTTGCTTGATGTGCCGTTGAGCCGAGAGTGAGTCTTGTGGCCGGTACCCCCGCCCCCCCATGGTATGCAACTGAAGGTAGTACTGCTGTGCGAGCTCTGTTTTCTGCAACGTCCATTTTGGTTGCCGACGGGTAGTCAAGTGCGGCTACGAGGGCGATGGAGGTAGGGTTGACTTGGGCCCCCATGTGTGACTTGCGGCAGATATCCCGCCAGGAGACGGCCACGTGGTGTTCAGCTTCCGCGGGCCCGTGATACCCCATATATTCAGGTGCAGTGGTCTCTAAGGCCGTGAAGGCGTACTTGGGGTAGCACTACGAGGGTGTGTAAGGAGGGTACACCTGTGGGTTGTGTTGCTGATTTCGGATTTTTGGCTTTTCTGGTGTTCCTGACGCCTGGAGTGCTGAATTTCTGTCACTCTGGACTCCTGGGGTCCTGAATTCTGCGACTGCTTGCTTTTGTGCTTGCCTGATGGCTGAACCTTTGTCTTTTGGTCTGCATTTCCGCCCTGTAGGGACCCAAGTGGTGCCGAGGCACTTGCGGTCTTGAACCCGCCCCATAACACCCACAACCACGCCCACAAAGGGACACACAACCCCCCCACATCGCTGTTTGTGGTCAGCCAATCCTATATGGTTCCGATTTCAGCCCAAACTTATGGTTGCACCCTAATTTGGTCTTGGGAGGGGAGTGCAATAGGGTTGGCTTTCCCCCTTTGGGTTACCCCCCCGGCATCGGTCCCAAGACCGATCCAAGCCCCCCCCACACACAACATACCCTTGGGGTGGGATGCAGTAGATCCTAGGGGTGCTGAATTACTCCTTTTCTGCCCTGTGCGCGCGCGACATAAATCGCGATCGGGCGTGAGCCTACTCAGTTTTTATTTTCCAATTCTGATTTCTGTGCGTCTGAATTTAGGAGATCGTGCATTTCTGGCGTTTTAGACCCATACAACTTGATTGGTGCTCTTGGTTTGGTGTGAGGGGCTGATTTTGTCGTTCACACATGTTAGAGGTCCGATACACACGAATTTTTGTCACTGTAGTGTTGCTCGTTTTTTTTTTTGAGGCATGGCGGTCCCCCGCCCAAGACTACACAAATCTGCTCAACTGCGAGGTTCCTCGAAGGACGGCCGCTATTTACAGCAATACACGAAAGAACTTCAGGCATAAGGTGTCAATGACACTTTTCAAAGAAAACCAGAGGCTTAGGTCTAAGCTTCTGTGAAGCTTCTGTAGCGTTGCTCGTTGTGTACAGTACTCAATTGTGTCGCTTTGGTATTAGTAAAAAACCGGTGTCTATTTGTTGTGCTCTTGTTTGTATGTTTACTTATCCATTTCATAGATAAGTATAAGATGACATTATGTAAGGTTCATTGTGCGAATGTTATGTGATACTCAATGTGAGAGAACCTCAACAAGGATCAAGACCAAGTTTGGAAAGTGTCTTTGCTCGCCTTTGTCATTGTGCCTCTACTTTGATTGAGGTTTGTGGTGTCCATCCATGTACCATGCTGAAGAATAGACATCCTTGGTCATTGGCAAGTTGGAACTTTTGGATTTTGAGTTCAAAATTCTTAAAATATCGTTGGAAGAAAATCTTTTAACTTGACCAACATGGGAGATCCTTACAGAGGGCTGAAGGGGCTGCTCAGAATGGGAGTTGCAGCCCACACAGACTTGGAATGCATTAAAACAGATTCAGAGATCGGCGATATACTGCCTCCTTTATTCTGACCATCCACGATGCTAAGTTTCAGTGGAGTCAGTTTCTGGCAAGCATTTTCTATGAAATGGTGACTACAACGATTCGCCGACGCTGGTTGCCCTAACCGTTGGCATCAACACTGCTACTTTTTGGATCTTAGGTTCGAACTCCACTTCTGTAACTTTGGTCCCACAAGCTCGGAACGCACCAAAAGTGGCCATTTGGTGGCGTGTGCTAACATGAAAGATATTCGAAGAATAGGTCTGGAGCGATTTGAGCAGTCCTCCGACCCTCGATGTTGAGAGTACAAAAGGTGTTAAAATGTAGGGTTGAAACCAGACCAAATGGTCAGGAGCAGAGGTCGCGGTGGCATGGGCAGCAACGTTGCTTGGCAAAGAAGACATAACGATTTGTGAAGACTGAATAGTATCCTGCAAACAGATATGGTACAAATAATCCTTGAAATACCTGATATGCACATCTGAGAAATGCACCCTATCGTCCACTATTGATTATAATTACAAAGGATCCAAGATTGCCTTATCTATCTCACATCCTATGTTACTAACAAGGAAATGGAATATAACATACAATAGTCCCATATATCGGGTCATGGAATGATCCCTTAGGGGCAATATGCTAGGTTAGGGTTGTGACACGCTTCAGGGTGACGGTTTTGATGTAGCGCCCAATATTGCCTCATTGCCCGATTGCCTGAGGACCCAAAAAAACACAGCCGTGTTTGGGTACCAATAGAGTACAACAGGACGGCTACTTCTGCCCGTGCCTCTTTGTATACAATATATGCAAATGCGCCTACCTCGCCAGCGGACAGGGCATTCATAAATCTAAAGGTTGGAATCCACCTTGTTTGAAATTCCATAATGCACACATCCACATAGACACCCATGAAAAACATTTTCGGAAGCGTTGTCCGCCGAGGAATTATTGGCCAAGTTGGGGTCAAAATTGGGGCCAAATTGGAGGTTTGCAGTTTTCTTTTCTTTTACGTAGACCAGTTCGAACAAAGTTCTGGGCCGGGGCACCACCCCATGCAAAGTACATTGGAAGGGGGTATAACATACAAGAGGGGAGGTAAGGTCGCGGGTCATGGGTCATGCATGGCTGTTGTGTGTAAGGTTAGCCCTGTCCCTTCTTAATTCGCTTTTTGGGTGGTGCTGAGGAAGGTTTGGGTAGAGGCCTTGACCTGGATTGCAGTTGTTGGGGCAGTCTTGTTGGGGAAATTGGCTTGTTTCTAGTAGTCCCCGCTGTAATATTAGTTCTTAAATTGTTCCGTACCCTGAGAAAATCGTATTGATTGATCGTGGGGAAGCGCAGCTATACTTCAATTTTGCACTGCCTCCTTGCAACGTGATGTTGCAAATGTAAGCATTGCCACTCATTTGTCATTCGTAAATGAAATTTTTCATTTTTCCATTTGCGCATTTGTTTGTTTGTTCGCTTCAAAGCATGTAACGCAAAGGTCATCCACAGCTAAGATCGGCCTTCAGGCAACACAAGAGCCACAACTTTAGTGCAAATTCTGTTGTTTGCTAGGATTGTGCCACAACTGGGATTGGAGGCTTACTTTTGCAACCCTAGTCAGATCCTAGTCACATCTCGAGGTTCCAGATGCTAAAGGATGCACGACTGTTGTGTGCTTGCTTGGTAAGAGCTTGGGTCCTTTCATATCTTTCTTTGCACCAAGTACCATTCGTCTTTGACACGAGTTGCATGATCTATAAAAAAGAGGATCGATATAGTTTGTAACCCTGTCACGACCATGACGTAAGATGTCAAAGACATTACGGATTTGCATGTCTACGGGCAGCACTGAGTCAATATCTAATGGATACATGGGTTTCCTTCAATGAATGTTTGGTTGCAGTGGGGTATTATGCAGGTTTAAAGTACCTTTCCGCCAACAAATTAAATTCTTTTGATTTGCTTTGCTTGTGGGGTGCATATTGATGTTGGCTAAAGTATTGCCAAATCTAAAGTGTAGTTCATACAGCACATTATTTTGCAGCCCCTGTGGTTTTTTTTTTGCAGTCACCGTTCACTTCAAAGCCCGTGCTGGTTCGCTTGTTCAGGCGGTATGTTGGTACAACAGGGAGCTATATGTACACCATTGTGCTGCTTGTGCTGCCTAAAGTGCCTGAGCCGATAGTTCATGATGAGCGGCTGCAGACGAGGTCGGCTGCACGCGGTGCATATGCTCGTGCATGGCGGGGCGGCAGCCGGAGGGCTGTGACCTTCACCCTGCGGGCCGGCTATGCTGCTGAACGGAGGGTGGAGAGGGGAAGGGGACTCGCTGACGCGAATCTGTGGATGCTGTCATGGCTGGGGTGATGTAGGGTGGGCGGTGTAATTGCACTTGGTAGCAATGGGTGTGGTTGCGGCACGTATGTTAGGGAGTGTACATAAACAAAAGCACTACCTCAGTACTCTTTTTTGCCAAATTCTTTTCAACACATCGAGGTTTTCAAAAGCATTTTGAGTGCAATCAGCCCCACCGAAAATTGCACTTCACAATTGGTTGCACCTCATGTTTGCAATTAGTTTTACCAATGACCCAGAAAAAGCAATTATTTGCAATCAACGTGGATAATTTTTAATAATGTGTACAATTATTCAGTTTGAAAACTAATTCAAACCAATGTATCGGACCAATTAGAAAAGGCTAAGAAGTATTTCATCCATAAATTGCATCATAGCTTATATCCAGAACAAATGGTTTTGGTGGCATCAAATGCGTGCACGTTTCGAAAATATAGTTTTTGGTAGTTTTCAAGCTTTCTATTTGCGTGTACCGGGGAAATGCCAATATTTTTAAAAACACGAATATTTTGCGAAAAAAACAATTAATATTTAGCAACATTTTTTGGTTTTGCCACTAAATAGCCTCAAAAAAAATTTTCGATTCTTTTGAATTTGCGAGCCAAAAACTGTGTATCCACCCATAAAATACATTTCTTTTTTGCGATTCAATTTGTTGTGACTGACATTTTGCGTTTGATATTGTGTCCTCAATGCTACTGTTTGCTTCAAATCTTGCAGGGAACAAACTTATCAACTGCCTTGTGGTTGTCCACCTGATGAAATAAATGGGTCCATGTACAAGAAAGCTTGCTACACCATGACGAATACACACAGAACTGTCATCAAAACCTTACTGGACTTCAACACTGTCATCTGCGATCACAACAACTCGTGTGTCCAGAGAATAGTGACAGACATGACAGACAGATGATATGGCAAGAAACCAGATAGAGTACCACTGCAAACATTGTCACACAATGACATTGGTCAGCTCACGTGGGCACAATACATTAGCAAAACCTGATAAACCTAACAAATTGGCGAAATACATATCTCAAGGCCCCCTACTGTGGTGCAGCAAGACTGGATCGAGGAGCCCGGAGTTTAACCATTTGTTTCCCATGCACATCATACGATACATCAAAGAAACCGTCGGAATGAACCTTCACAATTTCACAGCGGACATTACTACCAACAGTCCTCGTGTAGATGACAGTGGCCCCAGCATGGTACGGTGACTGGGCTCTTGGCTTAGGTTTGGCTGCAGCAGGACCCTCTGCACCATTACGTTTCCTCTTTGCATCCGGCAGGCAGTCCTTTGGCCTCCGCACGTGCTGCGGCAATGTACCAGCGTGGCAAGCCAACATGCCTGCCTTCACCAAATCTGTCTTTCCCGCAGCTTGCAATTCCGGAAGCCTTGTTAGCCCTACCCTTTCCAATTGCTCTGCATAAGACTCGTATCCGAGCACCCTCAGTGTCTCCTTAACATCTACGGACCTGGCTGGGGCTGGGGCTGCAGCAAGTTTGGCAGCTGGCTCCGCTGGGCGCTCTGCTTCTGCAGGACTAACCACGTGTTCATCATCAGCATCATCCTACAGGTCAATATCTACGTTCGGGACTTCCCCTTCTCCATCTCGTGCCCAATGGGCAAAGATCTCCAAATCACTTTCGGTAACCAACTCAACGGCACGTCCCTGAAAATCTGTGTGGAGGGCAGAGCAGTGCATTAGGGGCGGGGCAAGGCAGACCGATTTTTCTGGATAACAGGTTCCCAGCAGGGATGGAGCACGCAACTGGTTATGCGCTTGTTCTTGGGTCCAGCGAGGGACTGATCTTCGAATCCCGCATTTCATCTTGCCGTTCCCCGCCAGATCCACGACCTGCTTTTTCGCGGACATTCGCGGCCAAAGTTGAAGCGTAGTAGTATTTGGACTTCGTTGCGCCATGACCTCATCGCACCCTGCACATGATTGCCCATACCAGTTGTCTTGCAGCGTCACCGCACGGTGCGATCGGTATTTCCGTATTTGGTCTGAATATAGCGAAATGGACAGAGCAGGGTCACAGAATTGGGCAGAGCAGGTTCACAGATTTGGGCAGAGCAGGGTCACGGAATCGGGTACAGCAGGGTCACAGAAATGGGCAGAGCAAGGTCACAGAATTTGGCACAGCAAGGTCACAGAATTGAGCACAGCATGGTCACAGAGCAGGGTCACACAACCTCAGTGAAATAGTCTTCAATCGAATTTGCGTACTCCAGGGCCAATGCAATGGACGACCAGTGATTGTAGCTGTACGACAACAACCAACCACGTGCCGTGTACACGTCAGAATTCTCTGGCAGGCAGCTTCGTCGTGCCTTCAAGAATAATTTGAGGCGGCAGAGTAAGAAAAAGTGCTTTTCCAATGCTTTGAGGCATACTCTAGTTGTATTAGGGATGCACTGAGCATCCAGGCATTTCTATCTTAGTATTGGCCCCACCAAAAGTGGTGATAACACATTTTGACCTATGGAACCAAACACCCAATCAGGATATGGAGTGGACCCCTTAATCCCCTTTCAATGTGAGGCAAATCATCTTTCCCTGAGTTGACTGAGTACTGACATATCCAGGGCAGAGCCTATGAATTTTATCTATGTTTTTCCATGCATTCTTAGCTGTCCTAGTGGTATGCACCCTAGGGGGCTGGGCACCTCTTTTTGAGAGGTCCT
>OZ038395.1:6792550-7109054 GCA_964036045.1 Eutreptiella sp. 'Long Island Sound 2002'
TCATGTGTTTTTCACCCTATTTGGGTGTGGCGGGGGGGGGGGGTACCAAGGGGTCTAGGGCACACAACCTGCTTATGCAGTTTTCAGGCCTCGGCAACTCAAAACTGGAAATTTCTGAAACTGATTTTTTTGATACTTTGACCATCCAAAATGATCAAATATCCTATGTGAAGCATGTTTTGGACCCTGTTCATGTGTTTTTCACCCTATTTGGGTGTGGGGGGGGGGGTACCAAGGGGTCTAGGGCACACAGCCTGCTTGTTGCAGTTTTCAGGCCTCGGCAACTCAAAAATAGAAATTTCCGAAACTGATTTTTTTGATACTTTGACCATCCAAAATGATCAAATATCCTATGTAAAGCATGTTTTGGACCCTGTTCATGTGTTTTTCACCCTATTTGGGTGTGGCGGGGGGGGGGGGAGTACCAAGGGGTCTAGGGCACACAACCTGCTTATGCAGTTTTCAGGCCTCGGCAACTCAAAAATAGAAATTTCCGAAACTGATTTTTTTGATACTTTTGACCATCCAAAATGATCAAATATCCTATGTAAAGCATGTTTTGGCCCCTCTCCCCTCTTCGAGGTGCCTTGCCGAAGGCAATAGAATTTCACCCATGGTGACACATCCAGATATTGCTTCCGCATTGCTTCCGCTGTTGCATTCCATGCGAGCTGACCCTGACCCCAGCAAAGGACCCCCAAAGGCTCAGGGCAAGGCCGCCACAAAGCCTCAAATGAGGGTGACCCCAGTGACCTCAAAAAGCAGCAACAACAAGAATTCGGGATGGTGTATCACACAAATAAAGTTCCCTTTGGAATATTGAGAAGCGAGGCAGTTGGGCGCATGTGCAAGGCCAACAGTCACCATTCTCTTTGATCTCAAGAATAAAGCCTCATGTTGTGGCACATACTCCCTGCACAATAGTGCGGGCTTTGCAACACGACTCCGGGGAGCGACCACCGTTCTCAGTCATACCCGAAATCGGTCATCCCACCTCTCTCGTAGGAGCTTGCCGTGGCAAGGTGGGGTACCACACCCCTATCCCTGGTCCCTTGAGGCGCCACCAGAGCCGCGTGTGTCTAGAGCCTTTGCGGACGCAGAGATGTGCTGCCATGAAGGGTTGTCACGATCGCTTTGCCACACTTGACTGCGACACTTGGCTATGCGCTCTCGGAGGGCCCATCGGTCTACTTGACTCAGCTCCACAGAGAGCAAGCATTTGTCCCGGATGTCCATTCCGTTGTTTTATGCCTCTCCTGTCGCTATTTTTTTTGCAGCGTATGCGATGGCAGGAGGGCAGGGGGGTGCAGGGCTGGATCATCCGCCAGCCATCCCCCCCCCCCCCCCTCCTCGGCCCCAAGACGGTGGCTGACAACCATAGGAGGAACCCCCCCCCCCTTGGACCCCCTCCACCCCCTCCCCCCCTTCTGATGCGTCGGGCGGGGGGGGGGGGTACACTCTTTGCTACGGGTCCGACTTCCTATGGGTTCCTATGAGGAAACAACAGTTTGAACCCTGATGTGTGCAGTGGGCAAGCAATGTGTGTGGACAGTAGTGGAACGGATGACGGTCATTCCTCGGGTCCAGCAGCTCTTCTGATCTACGTCCAGTGATATTTCTGGTTCCAGCTCTGACCTGAATTCCAGCTGTGAAGAAGAGGAACGGTAGAATGGTGAACAATTCTGGGCAAACACTGTGTCCAATGGCCAAACCTTCCAGATGAGCACAGGCACCAATTGCATTCAGTGCATAGCATACGCCGTTTTTTTTGTTCAGGAGTCACCATCACCTAACCCCGACACCAGGGACTGCCTACAAACATCCAGAAGCCTGCATGAAGCCATCTGGGATCACCAATAAGCACCTGAGATGGACAATTGTAGGAGGAGGGGCTTGGGCCAGACCACCCCTCAACCTCCCCCCCCCCTCTCCGTCTCCTGTCTCCGGGACAGCCGACCCTGGAGTAGTCAAACAGGACAAGTCATCCAGGGGCTCCGTTGACACAACCAAAACACGTTCGGGCCCACAGAGGGTCAGAATGAACAGTGGCGAGGGGCCGATTGGCGCCGCCAAAGGCAAATAACCTAATACCGAGGCCTTGTGCCAACCCTCCCCCCCCCTCCTCTCTTCCAATACCCGCTAACCCCCTGATCCCCTCAATCGCACTAGCGTCCAGGACTTGAAAAGGCAAATGCCTCCTCTCTTCCAATACATCCCTGGCATGGGCGCTGTCCCGTGTCCGGTGGCCTCTGTGTTCTTCCGCCTTCCCGGCACCAATCCCCCCTCCCCCTTTGGGAGGGTGCCACTCGCCACTCGGCCCCTGAACGGCCCTCCACCCCCTGCCGCCCTCCTGCCACCCCCACCCCCGCCGTTTCTCTTTGTGCCGGCCGCTTCACAGTCTCCAGTGCTCTCGTAAAGCTCTCGGATGAGCAGCAGGACGAAGCGGATGCGTTGAAGATGATCTACGACGACCAGTTGGTCCAGTCAGGCAGTCAGGTACCCGCCCCGCGCGCGACCTCCCCTGGCGCATGAGCGCCGGCCGAGCGCACGCTGGGGGGTTCGGGTGGGGATGGGGAGGGGTCATTGCCCCGCCCCCCCACCCCCCCACCCAAGAGAAGGTCGCGTAGTTCAGCGGTCATGCACGTGACACCTGAATTAGAGGTGCTTGGTTCCAATCCCGGTGGGGTCGGAACGCAGTGTCCTAGGCGCTAGGGTGTCTGTGACCCCGCGAGCCGGAAGGGTTGCTGCGAGGGACAGGTAGGGATCACGGTTACGCTGGAGTGCGGAGAGCGCCCGAGCACTTTACCTTTACCTTTACCCACCCCCCCACCCATCAGTGGTGCGCGGTATTTGACGGTGCGGGACCCCCCAGGCCTGTAATGCATTCCCCACGCCCTCTTGGCTTTCCATTGGGGAGCCCAGCACACCACGCAATCAGGAGCAGTAGCTACAGCAGGTCCAGTGCAAGCACAGCATTCGGCACAACAATACCCGGTCGGCACGGGCGACCACAACAGACACGATTCATGGCCCATGGGACTCCAGCCATCAATTGGGTCCGCTGTAGTATTGGAGACCTGCTGGGCCATCCTCCCACTGACGACAGCAGGGGTTCTGGAGGATGCAACCAGGGAATGCAAGGGCAACATCGGGGGAACGGGCACCCTGGGAGACACTGGCAGCTGCCATACAGATGAATGCTTTGCCCACTCACCCAGCTACCCACACAACCACCCCAGGCCCCCTTACCCCCCATGAATGGAGCCTAGGGACCACAGGCATCCATTTGCAGAAGTGCACGAGAATTGGAATGTTGGACCATTATCATTGTTGGCGATGGGCATGGGGCTTGGAGGTTTCCTTTCCTGCTCCCTCTTGTGCTTAAAAGACCCATGTGGCTGGCTTTCCAAATCTCACTCGAGATACTCAATGCAAACCGCGCCCATGCCGGACTGAAAGCCAAACAAATTCGACACGTGTCCGGGGAAGGGGCGAAATTGTGGCGAAACGGGCACTTCAGCCTGACCTATCCATTTACCTGTGCCTCAGAATCCATCCCCCTCTTCAGGAAACAGCCTCATCACAGCCACAACACCCCCAACATGAATGAGTGGATGGGGAAGGGTCACATTTTGCCCTGGCGGGCGAGGGAGGGGCTAGGAAATGCCCTGGCTGTCATGCTGCTACTTGGACACTTCTGAGGCATTTGCTGAGGGGGACATGCCTGCCTGCAGAATTCTGTACCATACTTGGCGCTAACACCTGCCACAACTTTTTACAACACCTGCCGACACCTGCCAGGAAAATTTTTGACACCTGCCGACACCTGCCGGACCTTTTTCATGACTTGTGTGGTGTGTATGTGTGCAGGGGTCAGTTCTTCCCTCTGTCATTGCAGTTTGGTGGTTGCATTGTGTTACAAGCACTTTGAATCCTGTTTCCCATGTGCAGTCCATCAGTCCAAGATATTTCTTTTAGTTTTCAGAGCATGGCCTGGGTTTCCCCTACATGTAAGTTTGTGGGTTGTGTATGTGTGTGTGTGTGTGTGTGTGTTTCCATGTGCCTCTACCAAACTGGCTGACACCTGCCGACACCTGCCAGGACAATTTTTGACACCTGCCGACACCTGCCGTGGCAGGTGTTAGCGCCAAGTATGTTGTGTACCCATAGTTTCGGGGCTTCCTCCCCCCCAGCCCCTCCGCCCAGCAATTTTCAGAGGCGGCCAGTTGGCGGTACGTGAAGTGGGGGTGCACAGGGATATCTGTTCTCGCCCAAACATTTGTCTGCAAACGAGGCCTCCTTTGTCTGCAACGTGCCCGTTCCTGTCAGTTCTGCGTGACAATCCCAATGGATCCTGAAGCCGATGCTGCCAGCGCCGATGGCACATTTGAGTTCAAGTTTGCGTTTGTGCAGGGGTACCCGCAGGACCGAGGCCCCAAGATGGAGATTGAAGCGGGGTATGGATGTGCGGGAGGAGGGCGGCTGCCAGACCCATGGTGCGGCAGGCGGCTACAAGGGAAGCTGTTGCGTTGAAGGTCCACAGGAGCACGTGGCACTGGACATTGTGGCGTGGCGTGGCGTGGTGTGGTGTGGCGCAGCGTGGCGTGGTGCAGCGTGGCGTGGCGCAAGTTCAATCTGGTGCACATGGTTCCTGTGTGCGGCAGAGGTATGCAGCATGGGGCCATCCTTGTCGATGGTGAGCGAGCAAAGGGCAAGCTGTGACGTGCTTACCCTACATGCGCATCCCACCATATGTGTCTACAAGCCACTCCCCCCACACCACACCACACCACACCACACCACACCACACCACACCACACCACACCACACCACACCACACCACACCACACCACACCACACCACACCACACCACAGCACACCACACCATACCACACCACACCACACCACACCACACCACACCACACCACACCACACCACACCACACCACACCACACCACACCACACCACACCACACCACACCACACCACACCACACCACACCACACGCCATTCCACGCCACGTCCAAGTTGATGAGACTCATCCACACCCCATGGCAGACTTTGGACTCTAGCACAACCTGCAGTTAGCCAGGATGACCGTGTCATCTTGAGGCGACCACCTCGTCATTCCTTGACCCTCAAGTCACCCTTCATAGCTCTATTGCTCCACCATGCCGGAGGTACCCAAAACTTCCGGGGGTGCTAAATGCTTCACCTCCTCCGGTAGCAATGTGGGTTGTTGGGCGTTTCTTATTGTTCCTTTCTTCCTTTTTTTTTTTTTTTTTTTTTTTGAAAAAATCAGGGGGGGGGGGCATCCACGGAGAACGACAGCACGGGGGGTTTTACAAAACCGCCCCCCCCCTTTGTCGTTGGCCAAAATTTTAGGCAAAAGTAAGGTTTCCATATAACCAACCCCCCCCCTTTTTGGGGTGAAGGGTTTGCTTAGTCCACCTCACACTAGCACTCCAATTGGAGAAAAGCTGCCCCTTGTGTTGAGGATATGGACTTTTGTAGCCAATGTGCCACTTTTGGGCCGGTTCTGCTCAGGGCGGTCCTTAAGGAACGAAAATTTTTTTCTTTTCAGGGCCGCCCTTAAGGACCACCCCTCAAAGCATTTTACCACTGACGACCTGATGTAGGCCATTCTTGTCCCCTTTGATGGGGACCCCCCGAGAATGCAGGGGTTACGTCGCACTTCCGCCCTCATGTGGGCCCCCAAGAAGGCAGGGGTGAGGCAGCATCATGTCACTGCAACTGTTTGATTGAGGATTGTAATTTTTTCCCTTGTTGTACCGTGTGACACATGACATAGGTATAGATGCGGTCGAGCTGTAGTGTGCACTGATTGAAAAAGGTGAAGTCCTTTTTTCTGCTGCGTATGATGGATGTTGAAAAAAAACACAAAAACTGGGTGTGTGACCAGCAATTGTTTGTTTCCCATGTGGTGTGTTGCAGTTGTTTTCCACAAATTTCATGTATATGAGCATCTATTTTACAAGTTTTGAAAATTGCAATTTCAGGGTTGCTGCATGTGGGGGTCCATACGCTCTTTTTGAAAACGTGACCATAGCATGCTTTTCGATTGGAACCCCTAGCGAAAGAAGCCGTCTAACAGCCACTTTTGATTTTGTCCCTTTGATGGGGATCCCCTAGAATGCAGGGGTTACGTGGCAGGGGTGAGGCAGCCACTTTTGATCCTGTCCCCTTTGATGGTGACCCCCCGAGAAGCACTAGAACAGAAGTCGAGTAGCGACTCCAAAAGGCAGCGGAAGTAGACGATTACTTGAGGTGCACATGCAGGTGCATAAGATGTTACGCTATGGTGGGGGGCTTGGGACGAACGCAGTGCAAGCGGTGCCTTGAGAAATGGATATTGTAGTGACCACATGTGTTGTGGGACTGGGCACCCCGTGAAGCGGTGATGCAAAACGCGAAACATGACGAAACGCATGCCTTGGGCACCCTCTGAGGCACCCTCTTTGGTGTTGGGCCGCGCCGAAGAGAAATCATCCATGCCCCCCCCCCCCCCCCCGGCAGGGGGTGTGGGCGGCTACAACCACCATTGCATTGGTGAGGAGGTGGAGTGGAGGCCTCCGTTGTTGTATGCTAACCCCTTAGGCCACCGGATCCCTGCCACACCTGATACGTGAAACAGTAGCATCAAGCAAGCATGCAAAGATCCGTCGCTTTTGGGCAAAATACCCCCCAATTTCCTTCTGCATGCCCAAAAAATGGGCAAATACACACTTCTACACATCCAAGGTAACCCCCCGCGGCGCGTTTTGGAAAATCACCTCGAAGAGAGCTTGTTAGATCAAGCGCCGGCGCGGGCGTCATATACCCCCCTTTTTTGGGGTCATTCGCGTAGCATACCCCAAGGCATGATATTGGATGTCCAACCCCTTGTAAAATCATTATTTTGCCCAATAAGACCATCGACCAATGGATTTTTTGATTCTGAGGCCTCTATCCCCTAAAACTGGATATCACTTTTTTGGGGGGTGGGGGTGGGGGGGGGGTGTTGGGGGGGGGGTCAAAAGTTTTTGCTGAGAAGGCTCCAAGCAGTGGGGAAGCCTATTGGTAACACACAACTGCTGGTCGAATGGTAACACAGCAGACCGCAGCAATCATGGTCAGCGGTTCGAATCCTGGTCGGCCCACTTTCTGCGGCGGCGGCGGCGGCGGCATATTTACCGTACCGGGGTTCGAACCGCTGACCAAAAAGTCCATAGGCAGCTGCATTACCATTCGCTCACTGCTTCAATACTAGGACATCAGAGTCCCCAGTGCTTGGGGCCGTGTCTGCCACTGACAAAAAACCCAAACTGTGTGTTTCTGTCTGACTGACTGCTGGCCTGGCTCAGGGACTGCTTGGCTGACTGTCAACCTCTCTTTGAGGTGCACTGCCGAAGGCAATAGAGTTTCAGTTGCGCGCAAAAGGGGTAAGCCCCGCCCCCCCCTTTTGAAGTGGCCAATTTTAGGCAAAACCCCATGACTTCACATTTCGCAGAAATCCCCCCCACTTGGAAAAAATCAAAGTGTTTGCGCACCAATTACACAAAAGAAGTACTGTTTTTTCCATCATTCTTTCCTGTAAGTGACTGAAAAAAAAAAGGTCGACGCGACTTACAGCCAACAAAAAGGGATGTGATTTGCACTTTTTTCTGCACACAACCTACGCTTTCCCCTCTTTCCCCTCGTGCAACATCATGCTGTCTCTGTTGGTCTGGCTGTAGGCGTTTGATTGATCCTTAACGAGGATCAACAGCTCCACACCTCACTCAGCATGCTGCAGCATGGCTGCATCGCAGGGGCGGGAGTGAAGGGCATGGGTGAGGGCAGGGCAGGGCAGGGGCAGGGGCAGGGGCGAGGCAGGGGCAGGGGCAGTGGCAGGGGCCCCTATCTGTGTGCTCTCTCGCAATGGTGCCCCAGCCACGGCTGCTTGGCTGCTTCTCCACTGATACAACTGTGCTGTGTTGCCCTGAGCACCTGCATGGCGGGCCAGAGCACCACATGGACGGCACATCTTGTGGCTGGCAGCCCCATAGGCCGTGACGTGCGACTGCATGTGCTCTTCTTCATGCACGTTGTGGTCGTGCTCGGGGCCGCTGCGCTCGCGGTGCCCCTGCGCTCCAGCAAGCTGTGGGCCCTCAGCGCGTGGGTTGCCCTCCTCGGGTTGGGCATGGCCTGGTCAGTGTCCCTGGGGTGGACAGCGCTGCTGGTCCTGCCCCTAGCCCTCCTCCTCGCGGATCAGCGTTCGGCCCTGACCGCCGTCGGATGTCTTGTGCTCACCGCTGTCGCCACTCGCTCTGTTGCTCTGTACCGCTCCCTCCACCTCCAGAGGGAGGGAGCCGAGTTGCCCCTGTGGCTCCTGGTCAGCTCCATCACCCTCCATTGCATGGTGCCTTTCTGAGGCATCGTTTGGCAGTTGTGTTGAGTGGCATCACATCTGTGTACATACTCTGTGTACACACGTGTGTGCGCGCGCACATCCGCGTGCCCATGTGTACGTGTATGGGCATAGCATACCGGTTAAGGTGTGTTTCAGTTTGGGCCAAGTGTTTCTGTTTGGGCAGCTGGTCTTAGGTCCCGTGTACCCTTTTGTATGAGCAACAGGACCCTTGGTGCAGCGGCCTGCCCCTTGGAGACGTCAGCAATGTCAGTCAGACTTCACACCAAGGTGCTTGCTGACTGTGAACTCTGTCTTGCTGGTTTTGCTAGCTGCCTGTATGTCCCTCACCCAACACCCCTATGGCACAGGAATCCCTCACCTAATGCCCCTATGGCATAGGAAGTCCGTCCCCAACACCCCTAAGGAAGTCGCTCACCCAACACCCCTATGGTACAGAAATGTGTGTGCGTCAGTGCTGAGCCTCACCCCACTCTGCTTTTGTGGTGGTAGTTGACTACACATCTGCTGTACTCTAGAGCACCTGTGGGAGAGAGAGAGAATTTCTCTTTCATACCTCTGTTTTGGTCGTAACGCAGTGTGCATGTGTGTGCATGTGTGTGTGTGTGTGTGTGTGTCAAGCCTTTTTTTAGTGGCTTGCACACCCTCCCCCAGGGGGGGGGTGCCTGCCTGCCTTTTTGGAAATTCTGGGTGCCCTCAGCGGAATCACCCTCCCCCCCCCCCCCGGTGGGGGTAGGCCAAGAGTGGGTTGGCCTTTTTTGGGGAAAATTTTTGTAAGCAAAATTTTCATTCTGCCCCTGAGCAGCAGCACCCGGTCAGATCTGGTCAGTACCCTAGCGGTACTACGTTACACCTGCGGTCCAGAGGTCGTGGGTTCGAATTCTGGCGCCATGGTGTTAGCGTGCCCGTGTCAGTACGTTGCGCCAGGCTGAGATTTTGTGAGGCAATAGATTCAAAGTGAAATATCTATACCACTCCTGAGCTGACCTTCACGACTTGATGCATTGCGTGTGGTTTGATATTGGGTAGGTACTGTGGACAAGGCGGTGAGTGGGTGCCTGCCTCCTTGACTGGACCCCCCCCCCCCTAGGGTAGGGGTAGGACAAAAGCAGTGCCTGCCCTGAAAAAGTGCCTGCCTCCTCCAAGATTTCACCCCCCCCCCCCTCCCCCCGTATCACAAAAAAGGCTTGGTGTGTGTGTGATGAATTTGTTTCGGCGACCAGTGCTGTGCCTTCGCTGCTTGCATTTTTCGTCCTCACTGACGTCGTGCGACCTGCGGTATTGGCCCCCCTGGTTTCCAGCACAACGTGTGTGTGTGTGTGTGTGTGTGTGTTTGTGTGTGTGTCTGCGTGGGTGGGTGGATGTACGCGCGCGCGTGTCCATGCACACGACTGTGTTTGTCTGCGAAGGTGGATGAACGGTTCACAGTCATCTCTTTTGGAAGCGGAGCTCAAGAAGCTTGTTGAAGAGAGTTTGGGAAGCCCGATGCTCTTCACACTCATTGAGTGGCTCAAGGAGGTGTGACCCCGGGTTTCCTTCTTGATCCTGACCCTCAGAGGGAGTACTATACGCGGTGCGTGTGCAGTGCACACGCGGGGCGCGCGCGGTGCGTGTATTGGGGTGATTTCGTGGACCCACCCACCTGTTTGACACAGGGGTTGCCATAAGGACGCTCAGCCTTTTTTTTTTTTTTACTAAGGCAGCCACTCTCTGATGTTTGGTGGCTACCCACCAACCGCCATCGGTTACCCACCAACCGCCATCGGTTACACATCAACCGCCATCGGTTACACACCAACCGCCATCAATTACCCACCAACCGCCATCGGTTACACACCAACCGCCATCGGTTACACACCAACCGCCATCAATTACCCACCAACCGCCATCGGTTACACACCAACCGCCATCGGTTACCCACCAACCGCCATTGGTTACCCACCAACCGCCATCGGTTACCCACCAACCGCCATCGGTTACCCACCAACCGCCATTGGTTACCCACCAACCGCCATCGGTTACCCACCAACCGCCATCGGTTACCCACCAACCGCCATCGGTTACCCACCGGCCGCCATCATAGGGCGTATTGGACACTCCGAGTTTTTTTTTTTTTGTATTATGGCAACCCCTGGTTTGACAGTGAAGTGCATGTGTTTCCTGTAAAAGGCATCGTCATTGTGCCACCGCACTGTGTTCCCTTACAGTTTCACTCATGTCGCTTTCATGGCTTCCTGCGGGCATCACCGTCACCGACACCCAATCAAATGGTGATAGGGTGCCTGCCACCGTCGTCTCCACCTCTGAGTGTGGGCAGTACGTGAACATCGAGTAACCAAGGAACCAAGGAATGACCTTTTCCCCATAGTTTGTTCCAATACGTTACACAGTGCGTGTGCGGTGCAAGTAGTACCCCTAATGTTGCATTTCCAAACAGTGGTATTGTGCTTGGCTTTTCTTGTTGCAAAGTTTGACATGCCGTGCCATTTTAGGTAAAAGGGAGAAGGGCACCTCGCCTGGCCGGGGATGCGAACTGCCGCGCGCTCTCTCTCTCTCTCTCTCTCTCTCTCTCTCTCTCTCTCTCTCTCTCTCTTGCAGCTCTTCTCCTAAAAATGCTTGTGTCATTGTTGTGTTGCACTGTGTGGCTGCCGTGTACTGCAACGCATGACTGCAGTGTATTGCCTCCGTTCTGCCTCTATTTTGGCAGAACGCCCCCAAGCTGGTGACATACACCCCAGCAGCAGCAGCACAAGAGCAGCAGCAGGATATGAGCCCCACAAGTTGTGCCCCGGATAATCGTCAGTTTGCACACGTGCAGATTCATTCAGGCGAGCCTATAACAGACCGAAAGAGCAAGTTTCAGGTTGGCGCTGCCATTTTTGTGTGTGGTGCATTGGACGACCGGAGCGTTAATGGGTGGGGCGTTGGTTCTGGTCAACCGGGCTTTTGCCCAATGGAAACGGCAACAAAACATAAAGTTCATGCTGCGCAGTGTGCACTGTTCAGAGTGCAGACGGTGTATGGAGGGCACAGTGTCCAGCGTAAGCTTTGATATGATCATCAAAGGCATACGCCACGAGAGGGGATTGGGGTCCGCAATTTTTTGTAATTTTTCGCAATTTTGCAATCGCAATTTTCCGCAATTTTTCCGCAATTGCCTTTTGCTTGTCCACCTTGCGTGCTTGTTGGTGCCCTGTGTTGTCCCTGTGCAGAAGGGTTGCTCCTTGAGGTTTCGGGAGCTTTGGTTACGACACTGCGATTTTCCTGCAAATCTTCCGCCATTTTCCGCCATTTTTCCAATCCCCCCCCCCCCCCGCCTGCATACTCCACGGTCCAGCGAAAGAGGCCTTTTGCTCATTTTCATCATTCACAGACACTTTAAGGGGTGAATAATGGCCCACGTCACTAACTTTGTCGATAAGTTGCCTATTTTCAACAATCTGCGTAGGATGATGCCTTGCCCCATTTTTAGCCCTTCCAACCCCTTACTAGGCCCCAAAACCCACCCTACCCATCTAAATGCCTTCCAAAACATGTTGTTTTGAGTTTCCCCCCTCAAAATGGGGGGGGGGGGCTTACTTCCACACATCAAAGCGAAACTCGCAAAACTTCCCAAAAAGTACCAAAACGCTCCGCATTGGCACATTCTGAATGCCCCCGAGAGATATGCATGCCAAGAAAGCTAAAAATGGCACTGAGAAAAATGGTTTTGGGCTTTCAAATACCATGTCATAATTTGGCACACTTTTGTTGTGCCAAATTTTGCCATTTCAAATTTCGCATGTTCCTAATTTTCCCCTCCCCGGTATGCACAAAGAAATGCACTTGGCATGACGGGATCCAGAGCCACGTGAAGGAAAACAAGGTGGATGCTTTGGCCGTGCTTGGTGTGAGTTTTTGCGGTGTGTATTGCGTTAGTTCAACACCCATCGGAACGTACGCTTGCTGCCCATGTGCGGATGCATATGTTGGTGGTGCTTTACCAAGTGTGTGCGTGATGCACTGGGTATCATCACCAGTAAGGGGAGCAATGAGAGGTTGCTCAAAAAGATCTTGCTGACATCGAGTAGCGGATCGTGAAACACGGATTGCTTAACACCAGAATCTGGTGCAGCCTCTGCAGTACCATCATTCCCATGTTCAGTTTAGTCTGCTGTACAGGTTGTCTACACACTGCCTTAGGCACGTGGTCGGGAATTGGGTGATTGGATTGGAAAGCGAATGCCCACCATGCAGCATGTGCGACGCACCCTGCTCTGTCTCTGCTGACGTATTGTGTATTGCTGGTCTCTGCTATGAGGCCTTGGTGAGGCCAGTGTGCTGTGCGGAGTTCAGTGGGACGGTCAAGCGCTTGAGAGAAAGGGGGATGGAGAAATGGCGGAAAAGAGGTGGAGAGGACAGGCAAAGGGAGTCCTGGGCCAAAGGATGGGGAAGGGACGGACAAGTGGGAAAGGGGGGGGTGTGGAGACTCACATCTGCCAAAATTGCTGAGATGCTGTATTGCAAGACTGGCCAATGCGAAAGCTGAGGAGCCTACTTTCCAATTACTCATCCAAGGGGAATGTTTCCACTTTCCAAGGTATGGGGGGCCTAAAGGGTAGGGATAAGCGATTGTTAGGGGTAAAGTGGCTATTCTTTGCACTCACCGATCAACAGTAATGTCTTACCCCATTTTTCATAATTTTGCACCTGTACAGCTGTTCCAACCTTCTCCGAGACATATTTTTTTAACCACCCCCAAAAAGTAGGGGGGGTCCCTCAACCACCACCCCCCAAAAGCGCACCTGGTAATTTGGAGGGGGGGGGTCAAGAATGGTCTATTGCCGCAGCAGGCAGCACATGCACCGTCCAAAACGGACAAAAATCCCAAACATATTGTCAGTACAGCATGCAGACCTGGGTGTTTCGAATAGCCCTTTTCAAGGGCTTTCCGAATATGCCCACATACTCCCCTCCCCCTATGGGACACTCAGTGGACACAAAATGAGGCAACAGTGGCTCCAGACCCCCGAACGATCCGTGTTGACACAAAGTGCAACGTCCCCGAGACACATTTCAATTGTGTTCAACAGCCTCCAGGAAATAAGAAACCATCCAAGCAAACATCTACAAGCTGTAAGAAATGGCAGCGACCAACCAAAGGCCCATAGGAAAAAATAGCCACCATTCAGAGTCTATGCTTGTTCTTGTGCCACAGTCTGCGAATTTGTACCAAATGTTGCAGTGGTATGGAAGAATTGGTGCCAAGATTTCTCTGCACCACATTTCGCCATTCAAATTTTGCGCTTGTTCCGAACCCTCCATCCCCCCCCCCCCCCCCGGTATTGCACAGGCCTTGACTTCTGAGCTGCAGGCAGGCGGGGAAGGCGCATGGTCAGGCCTCAACGGATGCTTCGGCGGCTGTTTTGTTGTTTGGTCCAATTGTGGGGCCGGCAACCGAGGGGGAGTGGGCACCACTTCAGTCGTCACCGTCTGCAAGTGTCGCATGATCACCAGAGCCAACGCTAGACTCTGGGAAGGGTTTTGTTTGCATCCGGCAGCCTCCGGCGCCCTTACATCCGGCAGCCTCCAGCAGAAACTTGGGTCGCATCCGACAGCCTCCCGCGCGGCAAACACCGCTCTCCAAGAAGCATAAGTAGACTTTTTCAGGAGGGAAGCGGGGCCGCGGAAATTTTGCGACCACCCACCTCCTTGGCAAGGCTACTATTGTGTAAGCCCAGGAGAGCGCCCGACCACCAATGCACATCCACAAGTTCCGCAATAGCCGCATCCAGGAGGCCCTGGCAGAGGGAGGGATCGCATCCGATGGCCTCCGGCACAGAGTTGCCCTCGCATCCGGCGGCCATCGGATTGCCGCAGTCTAGCCTCAACTCTGGCGATCGCATCTGGTCATCGCCTTGTGAGCGATGTGTGTACCCTCGCTGCGGGTTCCATCGCCAATGCGTACATTTTGGGTGTGTGCGTTCTGAGTGTCGCTTTGGCGATCGGTTGTGGACAAGTTCGTGCAGCGTTGGCCCTGAACAACGCACGTGCACATGCGGTTGAGTCGGAGTGGGAACAAACAAGTGTGCGACTGTTCCTCTGTTTCCAGGCTTTCTGTGCCGGTGTCAAGTCTCTCGATGAAGTGAATTATGTCATTCAGGTGTGCCGTCTGCACACGCCCTCTCAGATCAGCCGCATGTCTGCCCGGGCAAACCACTTTATGCAACCGACTGAGGCAGTCCAGGTCAGTGCAGGCGCGAGGGATCGAGCGGGCAGGGCTGATCTGACAGCCATCGGGCACACAGTGGACCCGGAACCAATGACCGGCTCACTGCACCCTCACCGCACAAGCTTGACCAGCCCCCCCCCCCCCCCATCCCCCCCCGCCCGGTGTCCAACAAACAATTCCGTTCGGACTGCAATTTGTTGGTGCCTGATTGATTAGGCACCGGGTTTAGGGACCGAAGTGATTACGTACCGAACGGCGTGTCCAACGCGCACTCCTGTCCGGACCGTATTTTTTTGAGGACTTTGTTGTTCGCTGGACACCGGTCGGGGGGGGGGGGGGGTAATACACAAGTGCTGCTGTGGGCAGTGAGCGAGCTTTTGCCCCTGCGTGGAAATGAGCCGAGACCAGTCTGTTTGGGCGCTCTTCTTGCAGACGCTGAGATCTGACCACAGGATCGCCAGTGCTGCACATCCCACGATCTACGCTTATCGGTTCGTTGATTCTGCAACTGGAAGACTTCAAGAGCATCGCGACGATGATGGGGAAACCGGTGCAGCAGACAAACTGCTGTACCTGGTGCAGGTGAGTGACGGGGCGTGTCTGGATGTGGGGGAGGCCTGATGCATGAAATCTTTGCACATCCCTTCCTGGGTGGTCCTGGGGCAGCGAGCCAGATTCTGGTCAAGTGCTAACAGTACTGGTTGAGGGGCACAATGGGGCAGCTCCTGCAGGCCCAACAGGGCTAGCACCAAACGGGCTGGGACCCCACCTGGCGACACCGGCACTGGCCATAACGGCCAACCGGGGTTCCTGGTCATATGGTGCACCCCGCCGCTCTGCGTGCATGCACATACCGTAGCGTCAATCCAGCAGCACTGTACCCCGCATGTTGAACCAAAGCCCAGTTGTTGCGCATGTGGTGTTGTTCCCAGGAAGTTGCTGCGAATCAAACATGTGCAGTGACTGCAGTTGTTGCAAATGCTGCTGTTGCAAATGATGCTTGTGCTTCACAGCCCGCTCCCGGGTCTCGGCAGGCAGACATGATGATGCCATCCGGGCCGTGTGTTGCCATCGGATGGCGTTCCATTGTGCTTTGTTGGCGTTCCTTAGCGGTAGGGTTGTTGTTTTTTTGGTCCCAACCCACCGCGCCGCACGGTTGGACTGCCGGCTCTTGGCACCCATAGCCACACTAGTAAGGTAGCTGGAGGGCGTGCCCTCTAGCACCCCACCACCAAACAGCTAAGGGTAAGGGTTATGGTGAGGGTTATGGTCAGGATCAGGGTAAGGGTTATTTTAGTTTTTGTTCCATTTGGACAAGGGATCTATTTTTCGGTTGTGCAGGATGTGCCTTACAGTCGCATGTCTTTGCTGTTTCGAGATTTTTCTCCCTTGCAAGGCTTGCCCTTTACAGGTGTCCGATGCCAAAGATGTGCTAATTGTGGTGACGCGATGGTACGGGGGGATACACCTTGGCCCCGACAGATTCAGGTGTGAGCTATCCAAGTGCAAACCGCTGATGCGCAAGTGGCGCAGCGCTGCAGATCGTGCTCTGTTGTCCTCGAACAGCGTTCCCTCTGGAATTCCCCCTCAGAGCATCTGTTCTCATTCCGCAGGCACATTTCCACCGTTGCAAAAGAATTGTTGCAACAGCAGGACTACATTAGCCAGAGAGGACAAGATGGAGGTGCAGGCAAGGCAAAAGGTAAGTCGAGGAAATGATGCAATCTTTGGAGGGGGATTGCATAATAGTCGACAGCGGGTTTCTGTGTCCTTTCGCGGATTGCTGCGGCAGCATTTGATCAGATACGCCGATGGGTCCCCGTCTATGTGTTCGGATGATAAGGATTCATTCTTTGAAGTGGCCCTTACATCCCATATTTCAACTGTTTGTTGTGCAATTGCATCAGATGGACCCTGCTGCTGCTTCCTGACTGCATTAGCACGGCCAGATTTATATATCATTATTCCAAGTGCGTCTGCAACAGCATCTGCACACTCCTAATACATGAAATAGATGGTACATATCAGACTATGCAGCTCTCCATCTTCGTTGTACAACCACTTTGACTAACTCCTCAAGTTTAACTCAATTCTGACCCTGATCAGAAAGCGCACACCAGATGATGGTATTGCCCACGCCGCCTCTTTCAAGGGTGAGGTCGGGCCATGCCAGCCAGAGGCCGAAGACAATAGATTGACAATCGCTGGGAAATGGGGAATGCTGTGCGCCTGGCATCAGGACCCTGGTCTGATAGGGTTTCACACAAATACTATTTTTGAGGCCCTGAAGGCTGTTGAATTGCATTGCTGTGGCACACGGGAGGCGGAGTTGTTGGGCCCCTCTGGGGGTGTAGCAGCATCTCCATTCGTGAGGGTTGGAAGTGATGCCCTCACCAGGGGAACACTCTTTCCTTTCTTCCCATTCTACCCCGGGATCTCCCATGGTCCTCAATGATGACCTGCCAACTTCCGGAACCGGGCAAAACCGTTTCCATGGGCAGCCCAGGCACAGGCTCTGCTTGTAGATCTAGGATTGCAGTGCAGTGGCGCTGGAAATGTGGAGTGTGGACTGGCTGTTGGGGTGATTGTTGCCATGTCACCTGCGAGCCTGGCGTGTTTGGCACCGGGTGCTTCGAAGGTCCGGCACCAGAGGGTTGGATGGGGTGGTGGCAAGCGTTCTCTTTGCCCCCTTGCGGACACAGTGTCAAGGACCTCTCATCCTCCCCTGTCTGATTGTGCCGTGGGGTAGATTGGGATTCAGCTTTGGCTTTTGGGGCCGGCACCGTCCATGCCTCACACCTTGGCCTCATGATCTGCCCTTTTGGCCTGCAAGAAATAGCACTCAAGAATGGACACAGTACCTCAAAGCAACGGATAACGCCCTCAAAAATGAGAAGCAAAACCGCATTCGTGCAACAAAGTCATTCAACAAACTCCGCCAAAAAAAAATCTCGGAAGAAGGTAACAGAGTGCACTTTCTTTTGCCATGGTATGAGAAGATGCTCAACCAGGTCGCAAAAGAAAAATCAATCGTCCACTTTTTTGGGAAGCGAAATCCAGTTGTTTCAAAACACTCATTGTCTCCATCTTTCCCCCGTAGTCAGGCATTCAAGGTTTTTGCATTTGCCCAGCATCGGGACAGGGCATGATAGAGCAAAGTGAAGTGAAACTATGCAAGGGCAGGTTGGATCAGCACCCTTGCCGCCGAGGGCACCCAAGCACAGTCATTCATTCAGGCATGGCATTCTACACCGCGGCTGGTTGTATTTCTGTCCACTTGCAGTACAAACACAAAAGCTTTGCCTTTGTGCTGCACAGTGAACACCAGGTAATGTCTATTGCTGGTGTGCAACCCACAGCCCCGATGCTATGTGACCCATGCCTGGTGATTGTTTTGGACGATGGGTTTTGGGTGGTTTCCAAAAAACAGTTATACCCGCCCCCCCGCCCGTACTGCTGGTTTGCTGCGCAAGTAGGCAGATATCGACTGGAGCTTGGTGTTTGAGTCTGACCATTTTGGCCATATTCTGATGTTCAATGCATACAGCCACCATGTTATGACACCCACCCACTTATGCATGTGCGCTTGTTGCGTAGTAGCAATGCAGACCCCTACCTAGTACCTGCTCCCTGACAATGCACATTGTTGTCTGACCACACGGTATTGTGACTATCTATAGGGGTATTCTCTAACCATCAGAGTGTCCAATGTGGAAAACGGTTGGACCCAAGGAGCTTACATTGGACCCCATCCTTACCCTGGATGCCCGCCCCCAAATGTTCCATCTACACCTTCGCTTAGCCTACCTTAATATGCCACCCACTCCGCCCAGCTCTAAACCAGCAGCCAGACCCCCTTGGAGCCCTCCAGGCTCCCAGATAGTAGGGGAGGTAGGTAGAAACCTGCTGAGTGGAGTCGCTTGCCCTTTCCTACCCAGTCTTGAGTTGCCATTTCCTACCCAGTCTTGAGTTGCCCTTTCCTACCCAGTCTTGAGTACAGGATATGCACCACTAAAACACAAAAAGAGAGCATGACATTTGAGTCCAACCTTTGCCAACAGATGCAACAGGTTCGGCAGTGATGGGATGTGAAAGTGCTTGGCCAGATGTGCCGGCAGCTACTGGTCATGAGAAATTTGGAGGTAGAGAGTTTTGGACTAGAAGTTTGCATTGTCTAAGTCATGCACACAATATGGCAACAAGGTCGGCAACAAGGTCGCACTGGTGCACACATTTTGGAGACAACCCGACAGGCCATGGAACAGGTAGCAGCATGACATAGCAGCATTTCATTCACATAAGCAGACAAGAGCCATGCAATATGCTGTGTGTGTCTATTGCCAAGTGCATATCACTTTGGACTGAGTCTTCTGAAAGAATGCCACGCTCACTGCAGGCGCAAGGGGAGGCAATGGGATCTGAGGCGCTTCACAATGCTTCATTGAAACATAATGTGCACAGGGCATGCAGAATGAGGGAGGAGCGCCGGAGGGGGAGGCGACTGTGAAGGACTCCATGTTGCTTCAAAGTGGCTCATGAATAGGGAGGGCGGCTGAGGAAGGCAGGGAGACCCAGGGTGGGGATTCAAGGGAACACCACGCTGCGGGCTGAGGGAGGGAGAGACACAGAAAGCTGGGAAGAAAGGGAAGGACGGAAGAATGAGGGAAGTGAGAAAAGACATTGGACCACTCTGGGGTGTGGGGAAGGCTGAAGGGCCGTCACCACACACTGTTATTCGCGCTATTGTGGAACTGCAGAACCAAAAACTGGGCACACATTAGCATTGAGATTAACTTGGGATTTACCCATGAAGTGGTGCAAAGAGATTGAGTTGGGATTAACCAAAAAAAAGGGGCCAAAATCGCATTAGGATTAACTTGGGATTAACCCAAAATTATCCACGCTTTGTTGCAGCCCCTCGAGTTGGGGTTAGGGACTCACAATCCACGCTTTGTTGCGTGGCCCCTCGAGTTGGGATTAGGGACTCACAATCCACGCTTTGTTGCGTGGCCCATCGAGTTGGGGTTAGGGACTCACAACCCACGCTTTGTTGCGTGGCCCCTCGAGTTGGTGTTAGGGACTCACAATCCACGCTTTGTTGCGTGGCCCCTCGACTTGGGATTAGGGACCCACAATCCGCGCTTTGTTGCGTGGCCCCTGGAGTTGGGGTTAGGGACTCACAATCCACGCTTTGTTGCATGGCCCCTCGAGTTGGGGTTAGGGACTCGCGTGGCCCCTTGGGTTGGGGTTAGGGACTCACAATCCACGCTTTGTTGCGTGGCCCCTTGAGTTGGGGTTAGGGACTCACAACCCACGCTTTTTGCGTGGCCCCTTGAGTTGGGGGTAGGGACTCACAATCCAAGCTTTGTTGCGTGGCCCCTCGAGCTGGCGGTAGGGACTCACAATCCACGCTTTGTTGCGTGGCCCCTTGAGTTGGGGTTAGGGACTCACAACCCACGCTTTGTTGCGTGGCCCCTTGAGTTGGGGGTAGGGACTCACAATCCAAGCTTTGTTGCGTGGCCCCTCGAGCTGGCGGTAGGGACTCACAATCCAAGCTTTGTTGCGTGCCCCCTCGAGTTGGGGTTAGGGACTCACAATCCACGCTTTTTTGTGTGGCCCCTCGAGTTGGGGTTAGCGACTAACAATTCACGCTTGGTTGTGTGGCCCCACGAGCTGGTGTTAGGGACTCGCGATCCATGCTTTCTTGCGTGGCCCCTTGAGTTGGGGTTGGGGACTCACAATCCACGCTTTGTTGCGTGGCCCCTCGAGTTGGGTTAGGGACTAATAATCCACGCTTTGAGTGGCCCCTCGAGTTCCGGGTAGGAACTCAGGAACCCACGCTTTGTTGTGTGGCCCCTCGAGTTGGGGTTAGGGACTCACAATCCACGCTTTGTTGCGTGGCCCCTTGAGTTGGGATTAGGGACCCACAATCCACGCTTTGTTGCATGGCCCCTCAAGTTGGGGTTAGGGACTCGTGTGGCCCCTTGGGTTGGGGTTAGGGACTCACAATCCACACTTTTTGCGTGGCCCCTTGAGTTGAGATTAGGGACTACCAACCCACGCTTTGTTGCGTGGCCCCTCGAGCTAGCTTTAGGTACTCACAATCCACGCTTTGTTGTGTGGCCCCTTGAGTTGGGGTTAGGGACTCACAATCCACGCTCTGTTGCGTGGCCCCTCAAGTTGGGGTTAGGGACTCACAATCCACGCTTTGTTGCGTGGCACCTTGAGTTGGGATTAGGGACTCACAATCCACGCTTTGTTGCGTGGTTCCTCGAGTTGGGGTTAGGGACTCACATTCCACGCTTTGTTGCGTGGCCCCTCGAGTTGGGGTTAGGGACTCACAATCCACGCTTTCTTGCGTGGCCCCTTGAGTTAGGGTTAGGGACTAATAATCCATGCTTTTTTGAGTGGCCCCTCGACTTCCGGATAGGACTTCACAACCCACGCTTTGTTGCGTGGCCCCTCGAGTTGGGGTTAGGGACTCACAATCCACGCTTTGTTGCGTGGCACCTCGAGTTGGGGTTAGGGACTCACAATCCACGCCCGGTTGTGTGGCCCCTCGAGTTGGGGTTAGGGACTCACAAACCACGCTTTGTTGTGTGGCCACTCGACTTGGGATTAGGGACCCACAATCCACGCTTTGTTGCATGGCCCCTCAAGTTGGGGTTAGGGACTCGCGTGGCCCCTTGGGTTGGGGTTAGGGACTCACAATCCACGCTTTTTGCGTGGCACCTCGAGTTGGGGTTAAGGACTCCCAACCCACGCTTTGTTGCGTGGCCCCTCGAGCTAGGTTTAGGGACTCACAATCCACGCTTTGTTGTGTGGCCCCTTGAGTTGGGGTTAGGGACTCACAATCCACGCTTTGTTGCGTGGCCCCTTGAGTTGGGATTAGGGACTCACAATCCACGCTTTGTCGCGTGGCCCCTCGAGTTGGCATTAGGGACTCACAATCCACGCTTTGTTGCGTGGCCCCTTGAGTTGGGGTTAAGGACTCACAATCCACGCTTTGTTGCGTGGCCCCTCGAGTTGGGGTTAGGGACTCACAATCCACACTTTGTTGCATGGCCCCTCAAGTTGGGGTTAGGGACTCGCGTGGCCCCTTGGGTTGGGGTTAGGGACTCACAATCCACGCTTTGTTGCGTGGCCCCTTGAGTTGGGGTTAGGGACTCACAACCCACGCTTTGTTGCGTGGCCCCTCCAGTTGGGGGTAGGGAATCACAATCCACGCTTTGTTGCGTGGCCCTCGAGTTGAGATTAGGGACTCACAATCCACGCTTTGTTGTGTGGCCCCTCCAGTTGGGATTAGGGACTCACAATCCACGCTTTGTTGTGTGGCCCCTCCAGTTGGGGTTAGGGACTCACAATCCACACTTTGTTGCGTGGTCCCTCGAGTTGGGGGTAGGGACTCACAATCCACACTTTGTTGCGTGGCCCTCGAGTTGAGATTAGGGACTCACAACCCACGCTTTGTTGTGTGGCCCCTCCAGTTGGGATTAGGGACTCAAAATCCACACTTTGTTGCGTGGCCCCTCGAGCTGGGGTTAGGGACTCACAATCCATGCCTTTTTGCGTGGCCCCTCGATTTGGGGTTAGGGACTCACAATCCACGCTTGGTTGTGTTGCCCCTCGAGTTGGGGTTAGATACTCACAATCCACGCTTTGTTGCGTGGCCCCTCAACTTGGGATTAGGGACCCACAATCCACGCTTTGTTGCGTGGCCCCTCGAGTCGGGGTTAGGGACTCACAATCCACGCTTTGTTGCGTGGCCCCTTGAGTTGGGGTTAGGGACTCACAAACCACGCTTTGTTGCGTGGCCCCTCGAGCTGGGGGTAGGGACTCACAATCCACGCTTTGTTGCGTGGCCCCTTGAGTTGGGGTTAGGGACTCACTATCCACGCCTTGTTGCGTGGCCCCTCGAGCGGGTGTTAAGGACCCACAATCCATGCTTTCTTGCGTGGCCCCTTGAGTTGGGGTTAGGGACTCACAACCCACGCTTGGTTGTGTGGCCCCTCGAGTTGGTGTTAGGGACTCACAATCCAGGCTTTGTTGCGTGGCCCCTCAACTTGGGATTAGGGACCCACAATCCACGCTTTGTTGCAGGGGTTATGTCACCACCTTGCCTACTTGTGGTTCCCTTTTGATTCTGCCCCCCGCGCTTAAGCGGTGGGGACCTCCCAGGCGGCCCGGGTTATGTAGCCACCTTGCCCAGTTATGGGCCACTTCTGATTCTGCCCCCCGCTCTGAAGCGATTGGGACCCCCCAGGCGGCAGGGGTTATGCAGCCACCTTGCCCACTTGTGGGCCACTTCTCATTCTACACCCCGCTTTGAAGCGGTGGGCCCCCCAAGCGGCAGGGGTTATGTAGCCACCGTGCCCAGTTGTGGGCCACTTCTGATTTATCCCTCCGCTCTGAAGCGGTTCGGACCCCCCAGGCGGCAGCGGTTATGTAGCCACCTTGCCCACTTGTGGGCCACCTCTGATTTATCCCCCCGCTCTGAAGCGGTCAGGACCCCCAGGCGGCAGGGGTTATGTAGCCACCTTGCCCACTTGTGGGCCACTTGCTCCAGGGGGACTCGCAATTTTTTTTTGATTGTACTCCCCGCGCTTGGCGTTGGGGACCCCCGAGAGTGGAGGGGTGACGTAGCATTCTGCGCTCTTTTGGCCCCCCGTTTTTCTTTTGCCGTTCGTGTTTGCCACAGTGTCCTCCAAGCAAAGCTCTGTGCACGGCACTGAGGCAGGCACGAAGAAATTGGCGACAATGATTCCCGTGGGCACGGATGACACCCTTTGAATACGCATGCAGTTTACTTTTATTGCTTGCTTGTTTGTGACACTCTACCCTTGATCTGATGAAGGAGCTTACTCATCATTCATGGGTAATGAGTCACAACGATTGGAGGCAGCCACTGCATGTCACAGTTCCAGGTTTTCTGGCCGCAACAATTTGAGTTTGAGGCACGCCATTTTAGGGACCTTACCACCGAGAGCTATGTCACAAATTGTGCTCAGATTGTGGTGTATCACTGCTGGGCTACCCAAACCGCTCTCAGTGTGGATTGGGACACAATGGGTGTGGCGTGGGTTGTCCGCGACCCTTTGTGGAATGCCTCATGTGCCCGTGCACAACTCCGCAAACAGCTGGTTAAATCTTGGGCAGAGCACAATTTGCAAGCGTCGTCCGTAGATATGTCTTTCGCCCCACCCCTGATTTTGGCGCGGGTATATAATATGAGCAATCAGCATTGGGTGCTCCGCTTGTTGTTGATAGCTCCGACTCGCGAATACCTCCGCCCTAAGTTTGAACCAATGCGTGACGGGCCACACATTGTTGGGGCAAACCAAGTCAGTTGGCTGTTGTGGATTCAATTGCCGAGCGAGAAGGCGTTGAACCACAGCAGCGGAAGAGGTGGTCAAAGATTTTGGATGCGTTCGGTGCCCTTGCATTTGCAATTGCACCCCTGCATTCGACCTTCATCCAGCACCTTGATGGTGTCAGTTGCCATCTGGCATCTCTCTTGACGTTGCATTGTGCCTTGTCTCGGCGCGTTGTCAAGGGCATATTGCAACTGCCACAAGATCGATTGTGGTTGTTGCATGAAATGGCGGAGGCTACTCTGTACTTCAGTCGTTCAAAGTTGGCCTCCACCCCAAGGACCCGAGCGGTACATTGGGAGGTGGCTCGGATGTACCCCCAACCCAAATCTGTGGACCCTGTTGACAGATGCTTTTCTTGTGATAGCACACCTCACATGGCGTGCCACGAATGTAAGGTTCTTCATTGCGCCCTGCATGCGTCGATCTTGTGTCCATCGGAGATTTGTGTAGGGTTGCGCCAATTCTGGACGGCCAACCTTGCTGCTAGTGCTGTTGCTTCTTTTGCTGTTGTTGCTGCTGCTGCTGTTGACACCCTTCCTGGTGTGCCTACTGTTGTTGCTGCTTCTGCTGCTAACATCCGTCGTGGTGCGTCGATCTGTCACAAGTGGTATGCAGTGCCTCCTCAACATCCCTAGAATGCCGATGGTCAACTGAGAAATGACCAAGCATTTTGCACCGAGCTGCAAGGGGAGTTGAAAACGGCACTGTTTGGGATGTGCACCAATAATCCCACAGTGCGAGGCAAACCACGCCATGCAGATACCAAGGCCTACTTGATTTTCAAGCGTGTCTTTTGCAACTACTTGTAAGTAGTTCCCACAAATTTTGTTTTTACTGCCCAACCCCAATTATACTTTGTTATGTTGGCCGAGTGCCAACTAATTGGTGTGCATGATGGTCTGGCTTGGGTGGGGCGCCACTAACACAAGTGGCCGAGAATCGACTTGGGGGCCTTGTGCCCTTAAACAAAAGTACCACCTACCATCGAAGTGTTGACTTCCTTGTTTGAAACGGCGGCCGGGGGGGGTTTAAATTTTTTTAAAGTTTTTTTTTGGTTTTTGCTTTTTTTGACTAGTTAAAAAATATTTTTCAAAAAAAAGATTTTTTGAACAATTTTTTTTACTAGATGTTACCACATTATACTAGGTTTTACTACATTGTACTAGGTTTCACTACGGCGCATACTACGTTTCACCAAATGCCCCCCCTCGAGTTGGGGTTAGGGACTCACAATCCACACTTTGTTGCGTGGCCCCTTGAGTTGGGGTTAGGGACTCACAATCTGTGCTTTGTTGCGTGGCCCCTCGGGTTGGGGTTAGGGACTCACAATCCACGCTTTGTTGCGTGGATTGTGAGTCCCTAACCCCAACTCGAGGGGGTCATTTGGTGATTTATCCCCCCGCTCCGCAGTGGTGGGGACCCTCTAGGCGGCAGGGGTTATGTAGCCACCTTGCCCACTTGTGGGCCACTTCTGATTTATCCCCCCGCTCTGAAGCGGTGGGGACCCCCAAGGCGGCAGGGGTTATGTAGCCACCTTGCCCAGTTGTGGGCCACTTCTGATTCTACCCCTCGCTCTGAAGTGGTGGGGACCCCCTAGGCGGCGGGGGTCATGTAGCCACCTTGCCCACTTGTGGGCCATCTGTGATATATCCCCCCGATCTTAAGCGGTGGGGACCCCCTAGGCGGCGGGGGTTATGTAGCCACCTTGCCTACTTGTGGGCCACTTTTGATTTATCCTCCCGCTCTAAAGCAGTGCAGAGCCCCTAGGTGGCAGGGGTTATGTAACCACCTTGCCCACTTGTGGGCCACTTCTGATTTATCCCTCCGCTCTGAAGCGGTGGGGACCCCCTAGGCGGCGGGGGTTATATAGCCACCTTGCCCACTTGTGGGCCACTTGTGATGTATCCCCCCGCTCTGAAGCGGTGGGGACCCCCTAGGCGGCGGGGGTTATGTAGCCACTTTGCCTACTTGTGGGCCACTTCTCATTCTGCCCCCCCGCTCTGAAGCGGTGGGGACCCCCTAGGCGGCAGGGGTTATGTAGCCACTTTGCGTACTTGTGGGCCACTTGTGATTTTTCCCCCCGCTGTGAAGCGCCGGGGACCCCCTAGGCGGAAGGGGCTATGTAGCCACCTTGCCCACTTCTGGGCCACCTCTCATTCTATCCTCCGCTCTGAAGCGGGCGGTGGGGACCACCCACGCGGCAGCGGTTATGTAGCCACCTTGCCCACTTGTGGGCCGCTTCTGATTTATCCCCCCGCTCTGAAGTGGTGGGGACCTCCCAGGCGGCAGGGGTTATGTAGCCACCTTGCTCACTTGTGGGCCACTTCTTATTTATCCCTCCGCTCTAAAGCGCCGGGGAGCCTGTAGGCGGCAGGGGTTATGTAGCCACCTTGCCCAATTGTGGGCTGCTTCTCATTTATACCCCCGCTCTGAAGCGGTGGGGACCACCAGGCGGCAGGGGTTATGTAGGCACCTCGCCCACTTGTGGGCCACGTCTGATTCTACCCCCCGTTCTGAAGCGGTGGGGACCCCCTAGGCGGCGGGGGTTATGTAGCCACCTTGCCCACTTGTGGGCCACTTCTGATTTATCCCCCTGCTGTGAAGCGCCGGGGACCCCCTAGGCGGCAGGGGTTATGTAGCCACCTTGCCCACTTGGGGGCCACTTCTGATTCTATTCCCCGCTCTGAAGCGGGCGGTGGGGACCCCCCCAAGCGGCGGGGGTTATGTAGCCACCTTGCCCACTTGTGGGCCCCTTCCCATTCTGCCCCGTGCTCTGAAGTGGTGGGGACCTCCCAGGCGGCAGGGGTTATGTAGGCACCTCGCCCACTTGTGGGCCACGTCTGATTCTACCCCCCGCTCTGAAGCGGTGGGGAACCCCTAGGCGGGGGGGGTTATGTAGCCACCTTGCCCACTTGTGGGCCACTTCTGATTTATCCCTCTGCTCTGAAGTGGTGGGGACCTCCCAGGCGGCAGGGGTTATGTAGCCACCTTGCCTACTTGTGGGCCACTTCTGATTTATCCCCCCGCTCTAAAGAGCTGGGGAGCCCGTAGGCGGCAGGGGCTATGTAGCCACCTTGCCCACTTGTGGGCCGCTTCTGATTTATCCCCCCGCTCTGAAGCGGTGGGGACCCTACAGGCGGCAGGGGTTATGTAGCCACCTTGCCCACTTGTGGGCCACCTCTCATTTATCCCCCCGCTCTGAAGTGGTGGGGACCCTACAGGCGGCAGGGGTTATGTAGCCACTTTGCCCACTTGTGGGCCACTTCTGATGTATCCCCCCGCTCTGAAGCGGTTCGGACCCCCCATGCGGCAGGGGTTATGTAGCCACCTTGCCCACTTGGGGGCCACTTCTGATTCTATTCCCCGCTCTGAAGCGGGCGGTGGGGACCCCCCCAAGCGGCGGGGGTTATGTAGCCACCTTGCCCTCTTGTGGGCCCCTTCCCATTCTGCCCCCTGCTCTGAAGTGGTGTGGACCTCCCAGGCGGCAGGGGTTATGTAGCCACCTTGCTCCCTTGTGGGCCTCTTCTGATTTATCATTTTGCTCTAAAGCGGTGGGTACCCCCCAGGCGGCAGGGGTTATGTAGCCACCTTGCCCACTTGTGGGCCAATTCTGATTCTGCCCCCCGCTCTGAAGCGGTGGGGACCCCCTAGGCGGCGCGGGTTATGTAGCCACCTTGCCCACTTGTGGGCCACCTCTGATTTATCCCCCCGCTCTGAAGCGGTGGGGACCCCCTAAACCCCCCCCCCCGATTATACGCAAGCGCTTGCCTATATTAATTCGCTTGCTTATAATTTTCGCTTGCTTATATTTGGGACACCCCGTTGGCTGCACTGTATCGCGCTTGCCATCACCAACTTTATATGGAAGTGATAGAAAAAAAGGGGAAAGTCACAGCTGCAGAGGCACGCAATTTGTTTGTAGAATTGTCTTACAAGGGCCTTAAGGCTGCATCCAGAAAAATTGATGTGCCTGTCCTGTTCAAATCCCTTGGGCCGGGAAAACTGTGGCAGACACAGCATGCTTGTGCCTCTTTTTTCTGTCTTCGTCTTGCCTCTGAGTTCGCCATTTTGCCATGCTTGCTTATATTCGAGACCTCACAAATATAAGCAGGCATGCTTGCTTATATTTCTTTGCTTGCTTATAATCGGGGGGGGGGTTTAGGCGGCAGCGGTTATGTAGCCACCTTGTCCACTTGTGGGCCACCTCTGATTTACCCCCCCGCGCTGAAGCTGTGGGGACCCTACAGGCGGCAGGGGTTATGTAGCCACCTTGCCCACTTGTGGGCCACTTCTCATTCTGCCCCCCCGCTCTGAAGCGGTGGGGACCCCCCAGGCGGCGGGGGTTATGTAGCCACCTTGCCCACTTGTGGGCCACTTCTGATTTATCCCCCCGCTCTGAAGCGGTGGGGACCTCCCAGGCGGCAGGGGTTATGTAGCCACCTTGCCCACTTGTGGGCCACGTCTGATTCTACCCCCCTACTCTGAAGCGGTGGGGACCCCCTAGGCGGCGGGGGTTATGTAGCCACCTTGCCCACTTGTGGGCCACTTCTGATTTATCCCTCTGCTCTGAAGTGGTGGGGACCTCCCAGGCGGCAGGGGTTATGTAGCCACCTTGCCTACATGTGGGCCACTTCTGATTTATCCCTCCGCTCTAAAGAGCTGGGGAGCCCGTAGGCGGCAGGGGCTATGTAGCCACCTTGCCCACTTGTGGGCCGCTTCTGATTTATCCCCCCGCTCTGAAGCGGTGGGGACCCCCTAGGCGGCAGGGGTTATGTAGCCACCTTGCCCACTTGTGGGCCACCTCTCATTTATCCCCCCGCTTTGAAGCGGTGGGGACCCTACAGGCGGCAGGGGTTATGTAGCCACCTTGCCCACTTGGGGGCCACTTCTGATTCTATTCCCCGCTCTGAAGCGGGCGGTGGGGACCCCCCCAAGCGGCGGGGGTTATGTAGCCACCTTGCCCACTTGTGGGCCCCTTCCCATTCTGCCCCCTGCTCTGAAGTGGTGGGGACCTCCCGGGCGGCAGGGGTTATGTAGCCACCTTGCTCCCTTGTGGGCCTCTTCTGATTTATCATTTTGCTCTGAAGCGGTGGGGACCCCCCAGGCGGCAGGGGTTATGTAGCCACCTTGCCCACTTGTGGGCCAATTCTGATTCTACCCCCCGCTCTGAAGCGGTGGGGACCCCCTAGGCGGCGCGGGTTATGTAGCCACCTTGCCCACTTGTGGGCCACCTCTGATTTATCCCCCCGCTCTGAAGCGGTGGGGACCCCCTAGGCGGCAGCGGTTATGTAGCCACCTTGTCCACTTGTGGGCCACCTCTGATTTATCCCCCCGCGCTGAAGCGGTGGGGACCTCCCAGGCGGCAGGGGTTATGTAGCCACCTTGCCCACTTGTGGGCCACTTCTCATTCTGCCCCCCCGCTCTGAAGCGGTGGGGACCCCCCAGGCGGCGGGGGTTATGTAGCCGCCTTGCCCACTTGTGGGCCACTTCTGATTTATCCCCCCGCTCTGAAGTGGTGGGGACCTCCCAGGCGGCAGGGGTTATGTATCCACCTTGCTCACTTGTGGGCCACTTCTGATTCATCCCCCCGCTCTGAAGCGGTGGGGACCCCCGGGGCGGCAGGGGTTATGTAGCCACCTTGCCCAGTTGTGGGCCACGTGTGATTTATCCCCATGCTCTGAAGCGGTGGGGACCCCCTAGGTGGCAGGGGTTATGTAGGCACCTCGCCCACTTGTGGGCCACGTCTGATTCTACCCCCCGCTCTGAAGCGGTGGGGACCCCCTAGGCGGCGGGGGTTATGTAGCCACCTTGCCCACTTGTGGGCCACTTCTGATTTATCCCTCTGCTCTGAAGTGGTGGGGACCTCCCAGGCGGCAGGGGTTATGTAGCCACCTTGCCTACTTGTGGGCCACTTCTGATTTATCCCTCCGCTCTAAAGAGCTGGGGAGCCCGTAGGCGGCAGGGGCTATGTAGCCACCTTGCCCACTTGTGGGCCGCTTCTGATTTATCCCCCCGCTCTGAAGCGGTGGGGACCCCCTAGGCGGCAGGGGTTATGTAGCCACCTCGCCCACTTGTGGGCCACTTCTCATTCTGCCCCCCCGCTCTGAAGCGGTGGGGACCCCCTAGGCGGCGGGGGTTATGTAGCCACCTTGCCCACTTGTGGGCCACTTCTGATTTATCCCCCTACTCTGAACTGGTGGGGACCTCCCAGGCGGCAGGGGTTATGTATCCACCTTGCTCACTTGTGGGCCACTTCTGATTTATCCCCCCGCTCTAAAGAGCTGGGGAGCCCGTAGGCGGCAGGGGCTATGTAGCCACCTTGCCCACTTGTGGGCCGCTTCTGATTTATCCCCCCGCTCTGAAGCGGTGGGGACCCGCAGGCGGCAGGGGTTATGTAGCCACCTCGCCCACTTGTGGGCCACTTCTCATTCTGCCCCCCCGCTCTGAAGCGGTGGGGACCCCCTAGGCGGCACGGGTTATGTAGCCACCTCGCCCACTTGTGGGCCACTTCTCATTCTGCCCCCCCGCTCTGAAGCGGTGGGGACCCTACAGGCGGCAGGGGTTATGTAGCCACTTTGCCCACTTGTGGGCCACTTCTGATGTATCCCCCTGCTGTGAAGCGCCGGGGACCCCCAGGCGGCAGGGGTTATGTAGCCACCTTGCCCACTTGGGGGCCACCTCTGATTCTATTCCCCGCTCTGAAGCGGGCGGTGGGGACCCCCCCAAGCGGCGGGGGTTATGTAGCCACCTTGCCCACTTGTGGGCCCCTTCTCATTCTGCCCCCTGCTCTGAAGTGGTGGGGACCTCCCAGGCGGCAGGGGTTATGTAGCCACCTTGCCCACTTGTGGGCCTCTTCTGATTTATCATTTTGCTCTGAAGCGGTGGGGACCCCCCAGGCGGCAGGGGTGATGTAGCCACCTTGCCCACTTGTGGGCCAATTCTGATTCTACCCCCCGCTCTGAAGCGGTGGGGACCCCCTAGGCGGCGCGGGTTATGTAGCCACCTTGCCCACTTGTGGGCCAATTCTGATTCTACCCCCCGCTCTGAAGCGGTGGGGACCCCCTAGGCGGCGCGGGTTATGTAGCCACCTTGCCCACTTGTGGGCCACTTCTGATTTATCCCCCCGCTCTGAAGCGGTGGGGACCCCCTAGGCGGCAGCGGTTATGTAGCCACCTTGCCCACTTGTGGGCCACCTCTGATTTATCCCCCCGCGCTGAAGCGGTGGGGACCTCCCAGGCGGCAGGGGTTATGTAGCCACCTTGCCCACTTGTGGGCCACCTCTGATTCATCCCCCGGCTGTGAAGCGGTGGGGACCCCCGAGGCGGCAGGGGTTATGTAGCCACCTTGCCCAGTTGTGGGCCACTTCTGCTATATCCCCCCGCTCTGAAGTGGTGGGGACCTCCCAGGCGGCAGGGGTTATGTAGCCACCTTGCTCACTTGTGGGCCACTTCTGATTCATCCCCCCGCTCTGAAGCGGTGGGGACCCCCGGGGCGGCAGGGGTTATGTAGCCACCTTGCCCAGTTGTGGGCCACGTCTGATTTATCCCCATGCTCTGAAGCGGTGGGGACCCCCTAGGCGGCAGGGGCTATGTAGCCACCTCGCCCACTTGTGGGCCACTTCTGATTTATCCCTCTGCTCTGAAGTGGTGGGGACCTCCCAGGCGGCAGGGGTTATGTAGCCACCTTGCCTACTTGTGGGCCACTTCTGATTTATCCCTCCGCTCTAAAGAGCTGGGCAGCCCGTAGGCGGCAGGGGCTATGTAGCCACCTTGCCCACTTGTGGGCCGCTTCTGATTTATCCCCCCGCTCTGAAGCGGTGGGGACCCCCTAGGCGGCAGGGGTTATGTAGCCACCTCGCCCACTTGTGGGCCACTTCTCATTCTGCCCCCCCGCTCTGAAGCGGTGGGGACCCCCTAGGCGGCGGGGGTTATGTAGCCACCTTGCCCACTTGTGGGCCACTTCTGATTTATCCCCCTACTCTGAACTGGTGGGGACCTCCCAGGCGGCAGGGGTTATGTATCCACCTTGCTCACTTGTGGGCCACTTCTGATTTATCCCCCCGCTCTAAAGAGCTGGGGAGCCCGTAGGCGGCAGGGGCTATGTAGCCACCTTGCCCACTTGTGGGCCGCTTCTGATTTATCCCCCCGCTCTGAAGCGGTGGGGACCCGCAGGCGGCAGGGGTTATGTAGCCACCTCGCCCACTTGTGGGCCACTTCTCATTCTGCCCCCCCGCTCTGAAGCGGTGGGGACCCCCTAGGTGGCAGGGGTTATGTAGCCACCTTGCCCACTTGTGGGCCACCTCTCATTTATCCCCCCGCTCTGAAGCGGTGGGGACCCTACAGGCGGCAGGGGTTATGTAGCCACTTTGCCCACTTGTGGGCCACTTCTGATGTATCCCCCTGCTGTGAAGCGCCGGGGACCCCCAGGCGGCAGGGGTTATGTAGCCACCTTGCCCACTTGGGGGCCACCTCTGATTCTATTCCCCGCTCTGAAGCGGGCGGTGGGGACCCCCCCAAGCGGCGGGGGTTATGTAGCCACCTTGCCCACTTGTGGGCCCCTTCTCATTCTGCCCCCTGCTCTGAAGTGGTGGGGACCTCCCAGGCGGCAGGGGTTATGTAGCCACCTTGCCCACTTGTGGGCCTCTTCTGATTTATCATTTTGCTCTGAAGCGGTGGGGACCCCCCAGGCGGCAGGGGTGATGTAGCCACCTTGCCCACTTGTGGGCCAATTCTGATTCTACCCCCCGCTCTGAAGCGGTGGGGACCCCCTAGGCGGCGCGGGTTATGTAGCCACCTTGCCCACTTGTGGGCCACTTCTGATTTATCCCCCCGCTCTGAAGCGGTGGGGACCCCCTAGGCGGCAGCGGTTATGTAGCCACCTTGCCCACTTGTGGGCCACCTCTGATTTATCCCCCCGCGCTGAAGCGGTGGGGACCTCCCAGGCGGCAGGGGTTATGTAGCCACCTTGCCCACTTGTGGGCCACCTCTGATTCATCCCCCCGCTGTGAAGCGGTGGGGACCCCCGAGGCGGCAGGGGTTATGTAGCCACCTTGCCCAGTTGTGGGCCACTTCTGCTATATCCCCCCGCTCTGAAGTGGTGGGGACCTCCCAGGCGGCAGGGGTTATGTAGCCACCTTGCTCACTTGTGGGCCACTTCTGATTCATCCCCCCGCTCTGAAGCGGTGGGGACCCCCGGGGCGGCAGGGGTTATGTAGCCACCTTGCCCAGTTGTGGGCCACGTCTGATTTATCCCCATGCTCTGAAGCGGTGGGGACCCCCTAGGCGGCAGGGGCTATGTAGCCACCTTGCCCACTTGTGGGCCGCTTCTGATTTATCCCCCCGCTCTGAAGCGGTGGGGACCCCCTAGGCGGCAGGGGTTATGTAGGCATCTCGCCCACTTGAGGGCCACGTCTGATTCTACCCCCCGCTCTGAAGCGGTGGGGACCCCCTAGGCGGCGGGGGTTATGTAGCCACCTTGCCCACTTGTGGGCCACTTCTGATTTATCCCTCTGCTCTGAAGTGGTGGGGACCTCCCAGGCGGCAGGGGTTATGTAGCCACCTTGCCTACTTGTGGGCCACTTCTGATTTATCCCTCCGCTCTAAAGAGCTGGGGAGCCCGTAGGCGGCAGGGGCTATGTAGCCACCTTGCCCACTTGTGGGCCGCTTCTGATTTATCCCCCCGCTCTGAAGCGGTGGGGACCCCCTAGGCGGCAGGCGTTATGTAGCCACCTCGCCCACTTGTGGGCCACTTCTCATTCTGCCTCCCCGCTCTGAAGCGGTGGGGACCCCCTAGGCGGCGGGGGTTATGTAGCCACCTTGCCCACTTGTGGGCCACTTCTGATTTATCCCCCTACTCTGAACTGGTGGGGACCTCCCAGGCGGCAGGGGTTATGTATCCACCTTGCTCACTTGTGGGCCACTTCTGATTTATCCCCCCGCTCTAAAGAGCTGGGGAGCCCGTAGGCGGCAGGGGCTATGTAGCCACCTTGCCCACTTGCGGGCCGCTTCTGATTTATCCCCCCGCTCTGAAGCGGTGGGGACCCGCAGGCGGCAGGGGTTATGTAGCCACCTCGCCCACTTGTGGGCCACTTCTCATTCTGCCCCCCCGCTCTGAAGCGGTGGGGACCCCCTAGGTGGCAGGGGTTATGTAGCCACCTTGCCCACTTGTGGGCCACCTCTCATTTATCCCCCCGCTCTGAAGCGGTGGGGACCCTACAGGCGGCAGGGGTTATGTAGCCACTTTGCCCACTTGTGGGCCACTTCTGATGTATCCCCCTGCTGTGAAGCGCCGGGGACCCCCAGGCGGCAGGGGTTATGTAGCCACCTTGCCCACTTGTGGGCCTCTTCTGATTTATCATTTTGCTCTGAAGCGGTGGGGACCCCCCAGGCGGCAGGGGTGATGTAGCCACCTTGCCCACTTGTGGGCCAATTCTGATTCTACCCCCCGCTCTGAAGCGGTGGGGACCCCCTAGGCGGCGCGGGTTATGTAGCCACCTTGCCCACTTGTGGGCCACTTCTGATTTATCCCCCCGCTCTGAAGCGGTGGGGACCCCCTAGGCGGCAGCGGTTATGTAGCCACCTTGCCCACTTGTGGGCCACCTCTGATTTATCCCCCCGCGCTGAAGCGGTGGGGACCTCCCAGGCGGCAGGGGTTATGTAGCCACCTTGCCCACTTGTGGGCCACCTCTGATTCATCCCCCCGCTGTGAAGCGGTGGGGACCCCCGAGGCGGCAGGGGTTATGTAGCCACCTTGCCCAGTTGTGGGCCACTTCTGCTATACCCCCCCGCTCTGAAGTGGTGGGAACCTCCCAGGCGGCAGGGGTTATGTAGCCACCTTGCTCACTTGTGGGCCACTTCTGATTCATCCCCCCGCTCTGAAGCGGTGGGGACCCCCGGGGCGGCAGGGGTTATGTAGCCACCTTGCCCAGTTGTGGGCCACGTGTGATTTATCCCCATGCTCTGAAGCGGTGGGGACCCCCTAGGCGGCGGGGGTTATGTAGCCACCTTGCCCACTTGTGGGCCAATTCTGATTCTACCCCCCGCTCTGAAGCGGTGGGGACCCCCTAGGCGGCGCGGGTTATGTAGCCACCTTGCCCACTTGTGGGCCACTTCTGATTTATCCCCCCGCTCTGAAGCGGAGGGGACCCCCGGGGCGGCAGTGGTTATGTAGCCACCTTGCCCACTCGTGGGCCACTTCTGATTTATTCCCCCGCTCTGAAGCGGTGGGGACCTCCCAGGCGGCAGGGGTTATGTAGCCACCTCGCCCACTTGTGGGCCGATTCTGATCCTACCCCTGCTCTGAAGCGGTGGGGACCCCCTAGGCGGTAGCGGTTATGTAGCCACCTTGCCCACTTGTGGGCCACCTCTGATTTATCCCCCCGCTCTGAAGCGGTGGGGACCCCCTAGGCGGCAGGGGTTATGTAGCCACCTTGCCCACTTGTGGGCCACTTCTGATTCATCCTCCCGCTCTAAAGCGGTGGGGACCCCCTAGGCGGCAGGGGTTATGTAGCCACCTTGCCCACTCGTGGGCCACTTCTGATTTATTCCCCCGCTCTGAAGCGGTGGGGACCTCCTAGGCGGCAGGGGTTATGTAGCCACCTCGCCCACATGTGGGCCACTTGTGATTCATCCCCCCGCTCTAAAGCGGTGGGGACCCCCTAGTCGGGCACCACATGGCACCACTCAGGAATGATGGGACAAGCCGAAAGGCTCTCCCACCATTCCCCTGACACCACCCCGACCCCGAAAGGCAGGGGCTCAAGGAGTCCCTTCTCGGGTGCCACGTGGCTGACACCAAGATCTGCAGTCCAACCGTGTTGGAGATCTTTGGTGTCATGAACCCGTGTCCCGAACTCGTGGGGGGTACCGACGAGCTTTCCTGAGGACTTCTGCACCAAATCTTGGACAGCAGCCACAGGAAAGCGGAAGCGTACGGCATGAAGAGCTGGATGCACCTGGCGCAACATTTGGTTGCACCGGTGCATCCAGCTCTTTCCAAGAAGGGTCACATCGGACACGTTGATGCGGACCACTTCTGGGGAAGGGGCAGGGAGCTGCTGGGCCCACAGCTTCAAGGGCTCTAGGTCCGTCGAAGGCACCCCCGGGTACGCTGCCTCTGTGAAAGCGGTAGGTACCCGGGGGCGACTAAGGAAAGACGCGAGAGCCTTTGAAGCTGCCGGTTCCAGGCCTGGGACGACATTAGACATGGTGTGAAAGAGAGGACCTATGGGAGCGAGAAGGAATGGATGGGTTGGCGGATAGGGGGGCGGAGGAGAGGCGGAAAGGGGGGGGAACCCTCTGAGTGAGCCCCCAATTAGCTCTCACTGAGCGCTCACTGAGCCATTTGGCGCGCTCACTGAGCGCTCACTGAGCGCTCAGTGAGCCGGCTCAGTGACGGCTCAGTCGGGCGCTCAGTCAACTGAGCCGTCGCCAAAAAAAGTACCCCCCCCCCCTTGAACCTTGACCAAGTGAGTATCTAAAACTTCTAAAAACATTAAACGCACATTACCTAGCATGCAAAACGCACAACAAACAAGCACAAAGACATCGCAATGCACAACTGAGCCCCAAATGAGCCCCAACTTCACATTTCCACTTAGCCACAAGTGAGCCGCAGGTACATATTCGAGTTTGTTTTCGCTTTCTCAGGGTTACTTTCGTTTGAAATCCATTGACATTTTGGGATAAGACTCTGAGCGTGCTGCTCAGAGGGATGCTTGATGCGGACATCATCGTGCCACTCCACTGGACGACGAAGCCTCATCCTCCTTCAAGTCTCGTTTTCTTTTGAGAGAGCTGATGACTTTGTCAACTTGATCGTCCAATTCCATTGCCTTCGTTCGAAGTTCGAAGTTCAAAGTCTCGCTATGAATAGCGTATACCCCATGTTTGCTGCCAACTTAGACCACAAAGCGGTCCTGGCTGAATTCACGCCCCCCTCCTTCGAAACAGAGGGCACAACTCCCAGATTCTACTGTCCAGAGGCTATCCTCCTAGACCCTGAGGCTATGGAAGAGCTGGAGACCTCCCTCAAATCTATTACCTCAACTGGAGACCAATGGTGGGAAGATGCGCTGGGCTGCATCCAAAAAACGGCGGTCAATTATCAACGAGAGCACAAAAACAAGAAGCAGTCGTTCGAACTACAGGCGCTACGGCTCTTACGTGTTTTCTCGAGGGACTCAGTCACAACGGCGGTGTACCAGTTCCTCTCTTCATTGGGAATAGCAGCAACAGAGGCAACGAAAGCCTACACCCTCTTGGTTGGGGTGTATGAAAAGGCACAACGTGACAGAACGGGCATGGAAACACTCTCCAAACTCAAGGGGGTGATAGCGTCAGGGGAAACATCCGGGGATTTGAGAATGCGACGAAATGAATTGTACCGGCTGATGAGAGAACTGCAGGAAAGGAAGAAACTCCAGCAGCTGGTGTCTCGGGCGGGCACTGCAGTACGCGGGGCAAAGACAGTGGCCCAAGAGCTGGTTGCACACTAGGACCAAGTGTCCACCCCAACCGGAGCCACGGAGGAAGACTGTGTGGCTTACCTTAAGGCGTTAGGAGTGGAACAGCGGCTGCGCAAAGCAGGTCGACTACTGTTCAAGCAACTCTCCCCTGACATAGTACATGAGGGCCTCAAGAGATTGAACAGCAACAGTGCCCCGGGACTGGACGGCTTCTCGGCAAAGTTCTTCAAGAGATTCTCAGAAATTTTCGAGCCACAAATGCATGAGTCACCGAAACGTTTTCTCAACGCGGGTACCATGCCGGAGACGTGGACATCGGGAGTGGTGACAATGATCCCCAAGACGAAGGCAATGCAAACTCCAGACTCTCTCGGACCAGTTGCATTGCAAACAACACGACACAATTGGCTCACCAACATTCTCCTGATTCAGCTGGAGGATGTGCTTCTCCACTGCATCCCGGCACAGCAAACGGGCTTCCTTCGTCACAGAAGTATCCTCCAACATGTCTATGGTTCGCGGGCTCTCTGGGATGGCTTGCAGGAAGGAGCGGCGTTGTCAATGGACTTCAAAAATGCATTCCCCACGATGTCACACGAGATGGTGGCGGCGGCACTGGGTCTAATGTGCATACCGTTCCTGTACATCCGACTGATATTGCATCTTCTGCGTGCACCAGATCTGTACTCCGTGGGCAAAGGATACGTCCCGGGGGTCTACCACCACCCGCGCGCGGGTACGCGGCAGGGGGACCCGCTCTCCCCAGCGCTGTTTTCCCTGGTGGCGTCCTTTGTAATCTTTCTACTACAAGACCTGGACCCAGGACTAACTGTCATGATGTATGCGGATGACCTGATCATCTTTCTAGACGGACAGGCCAACCCACAGTTGTTGGGGAAAATATGGACAGTGGTGTCCTGCTTTGGACAGTTTTCTGGACTGAAGGTCAACCTGAACAAAACGGCGGCGATAGTTCGAAATTGTGGGGGACCGGCGTGGGCGAAATTCTTTGGGGAGATCAGGGTGGACGTCCAAAACTTCGTCAAGTATCTTGGGGTACGTTTGGGGAATATACGACACCACCAAGATGACCAGGGATGGGGGTCGACAATGGAACAGGCCTTTGCACCGGCACTACAAGAGGCGTTTCGGCGCGCAAGGGTGGTGTCCACGCTGCAACTGTCGATGGACGAGCGCGCCTTCATGGTGTCATCATGGATTCTACTAGTGGTGGCCTGGGTATCCAAGGCATACTACGCCCCAACCCCGGTGATCAGACAGCTGACGTTAGTCTACCACGTGACCATGGGCACCAACAATTGGGGAATCACTCTGCCAATCCTCTCGCGACCACGGTTGCAAGGGGGACTGGCGCTGCCAGAGCCCGAGCTATTTCTCATGCACCAGGCAGCGGCTCCGTTCGTCAGCCTATTGGGAGAGCCTCACAAATATCCCAACAAGGCAGTGGAGACCTTCTATGCATGGTCGGCGTCAATTGGGTTTACACCGTCCAAAGACAACCTTCCATATATCCAGCTGGGCATGGTTCGAACTGCGGGACTAACGTTCCTGGGATGGTCGGCGAAGGCACACTCATATATCCAGTGGGTGGCCCCGCAGGTGCCCCCCCCCGAAAAACCGGGACCAGTTGCCACTGTGGCACTCTGTCTACTTCCGGAATGAGTTCAACTGCTCCTACTACAACGTGAAAATGATCCGGCGGGGCGTACTGACGTGGGGTGAATTTCAATCTCTGGAAGATGTGAGGCTATTGAAAGCACTGCCTCGAACATGGAAGGGGGTATACAATCATGGCGGAAGGCTCCTGAACAAAATCCCATCGCCAGGGGGGTTTGATACCCCCACAGTCCATGTCCAAAACTGGACCAGGGCATGGCTGCTTCAGTTCTATGCCTCACAACCGAGGGTACGCGATCCACAAACACCTGAAGTGTGGGAGCAGTGGACAAACGCACAGCTACCGCCAAGGGTGAAGGACTTTGCACAAAGAGTGCTGTGGCACAAACTAACGGTCCATGAACGGGTCTACAAGAGATCGGGCACGGACAAGTGCCCGACACGTTTGCAAAAGGAGTCGGCCAAGCACGCTATGGTCGAGTGCTCCATGTTCAAAGCGGCGGCGGCGGTAATACAGCACTATTATGGCCCAGTGGAAACCGGGGACGGGAAGTCTCCAGTCCGGGACATGATGGAATCCAACCAACAGGAGTGGTTGCTGAGCACAGACCAAGGATGGGCAATGTGGTCGGCAAGAAGTGCCCACTGGCGGTATCGATGCGAAGTCAAGGCAGGAGCGTCACCAGTGTTCACATCATATCTGACAACCTGGCTCCGGGAGCTGTGTGAATGGATTGGGTTTTACTCAGGAGAACACAGGGAACAGTGGAGAGGTTTCAAGCAGTCGCTGGAGCAACTCCGGGATACGGGAGTGCAGCCACGACAAGGGGAAGTACGTGTAAACGGGGGGTTAAGTGCGTGGTGGCAAACACACACGGATTGTTTCACGCAAGAACGGAGCGCCGGCACACGCAACTGGCAGGGGGAAGCGGAATCACGCCCCAAGCGCCCGAGGCAGGCAGGCCCGGGAGTGCTTCAAGGAGTACAAGACCTGATTGCAGAGCTGGTAGGGTACAGGATTGTGTACACAGACGGGTCATGAAAAAGATTGAGCCACAAAGACATGCGCAAGGCAGGTGGCTTTGGTGTCTTCGCAACAGAAGATGAGCAAGGGCCTGAAGTGCGTTTTCTGCGGCTACGTACCGACACGCCACAGGCAAACAAACAACGGAGCGGAACTGTGGGCAGCACTGGAAGCCCTACAGGGGTTCTTGGTGCCGAAATTGGCAATCCTCACCGACTTACAATACCTGCAACTAGGAGCGACTGGCAGGGCACAACACTGGAAGTCAAAAGGGTGGACGACAACATCAGGCAAAATGCAGGTCCACGTGCCCGTCTGGGAAATGCTGCCCCAGGAAATGGCAAAGCCAGGAAGAGAAGTCAGGTGGGAGCACGTCCCAGCACATGTCAACGTGCAGGGAAATGAGGTGGCGAACGGATTGCCGATGGAAGGCATGTGCTCGAGCCCGCTGTGGTCCCAACAAGTCACACAACAATCATCATCCGGGTCAGAATCCACGGTGGGGTTGAGAGGAGGGTCAGGGTCCGAGTCAGAGGACACCAAAGCACTCTGGTCGTCCCTGGGCATGGTACCCATGGATAGTGATGAACTGACAGGGGAAGCCTCCGGGGAACCGGCACCACGCGGAACAGAATCATGCAACTCGTGCAGTTCGGGCAATGAAGAAATGGGGGCAGGGTACATGCACGTGGGAGGATGGGTGGAAGAAATGTCTGCAGCTGAAAACACTGTCCTTCAGCACGGATGTGAGTGACACAAGGCGACAGCGTAAGAGGCGAACGTTCAGGGAAACCTAGGACAAGGTCGTTAGCACCTGAGCCCGTGATCCCTGCATCCTGACTGCGGAATTTCCACAGGTTTCAAACCCACAAATGTCTGAGCACCCGAAATCTGCGTCCTGACGCAGGGGAATTTTGACACGAGCCCCGCGTTCTGTCGCGAAGTACAGCAGCACACAGGCTTGGCAACGGCAACGGCTGAACACAAGCACAAACCCCGTGTCCTGTCGCGGAAGAGCTCCCGGGCGTGATGCCGCCGGGAAGGCCATGGAAGAAGCAGGGGCCACACCAGCAACGACATGGCCCCTACACACAAATTCAACCAGCCCCAAAGAAGGCCAAGCCCCAGCAAGAACGCCAGTGTTTCAAGGTGCAAGCACTGAGCCAGCTAGACGCCATAGCGGATGAAGGGTTGAGAGCAGTCAATGCCGAGCTGACCACTATGGCCTGGGCCCGCAATCATATATATATATATATATATATATATATATATATATATATATATATATATATATATATATATATATATATATATATATATATATATATATATATATATATATATATATATATATATATATATATATATATATATATATATATATATATATATATATATATATATATATATATATATATATATATATATATATATATTTTTCTCGTGACCAAGGGACCTTTGGTGCCCTCTAACTCCACGATATGTCCGAGAAACGGCCCAAAAAGGCCGCAAAAAGCCCCAAAAACTGCACAATGTGCACCAGCACCCCGAAACCAAGAACGGGCCGTATCTTGGGCTACGTGGCTCAAAAACGAATTCCGAGGGCACCTAGTCCACCCGCAACCCCCCACCTTTTATGGTTTCGAAGCCTCAGACTCGCCCAACGAGACACGTAGACCCCGGTACTAGTGGTCACTTGGTGCAGCTGGAGGGCCGGCCAGCCCACGCACAGTGGGGGCCAATGGTGGGTCCACCAGGGTCCCCGGGGCGAAAAAAATGGTTTTTCCCAAAGTTGTTCCTAGACCACTTGGGATGCTCAAACAAGTGTTTTTAGGCCGTTTTGAGCCCTTGGTGGCGCGTTTTGGGCCATGGAAAATCCCAAAATGCCTTGAAAATGGGCCGTTTTGGGACCAACAATGGGGCAAAAATGGGTCAAAAACGCGTTTTTCCAAAAGTGATCCTGGACCATTTATGATGCTCAAACAAGTGGTTTTAGCCCATTTTGAGCCCGTGGCGACGGGTTTTGGCTCATGGAAAATTCCAAAATGCCTTGAAAAAGGGCCATTTTGGGACCATTATTGGGACCATATTACTACACCCCTCTCCCCTTAAATTTAGCTAACAACAAGCAACAAGCAACAACAAGCAACAACAACAACACGTCTCCTTGCCGTTTTGGCCATTGCTCCGTCCCAACGCTTCGGATCATTTGCCCATGTAGCCATCTTGGAGCCTAGGTGGTGCCCTTGCCAAATCCAAGTTTTGAGCCAAAAACTCACCAGTGGCGGCCCGGGGCGGTGGCGCCAAGTCGGGAGGTGCCCTCCCAAATCTGCGCTGTTTTGGGCCAAGAACAGCCATTTTCGCCCAAAATAGCCCCCAAACCCGGGCGAAACGCCCAAACGAAGGAAAACGGTGGCCACACTCCACGTGCGGCTTGACTTCACCGTGTCAAAGAGCCCTCTAGTGCCCTTCAACTCCACGATATGTCCGAGAAACGGCCCAAAAAGGTGCCAAAAAGCCCCAAAAACGGCGCAATATGCACCAACCCCCCGAAACCAAGCACGGACCGTATCTTGGGCTACGTGGCTCAAAATCCGATTCCGAGGGCACCTAGTCCACCCGCAACCCCTGACTTTTTGTGGTTTCCACCCCTCAGACTCGCCCAACGAGACGCCTAGACCCCCGTACCAGTGGTCACTTGGTGCAGCAGTGGTCACTTGGTGCAGTCGGAGGGCAGCCCGGCCCGCGCACGGCGGGGGCCAACGGTGGGTCCACCAGGGTCCCCGGGGCGAAAAAAATGATTTTTTCCAAAGTTGTTCCCGGACCACTTGGGATGCTCAAACACGTGTTTTTGGCCCGTTTTGAGCCCGTGGTGGCGCGTTTTGGGCCACGGAAAATCCCAAAATGCCTTGAAAATGGGCCGTTTTGGGACCAACAATGGGTCAAAAATGGATCAAAAACGCGTTTTTCCAAAAATGATCCTGGACCATTTATGATGCTCAAACAAGTAGTTTTAGCCCATTTTGAGCCCGTGGCGACGGGTTTTGGCTCATGGAAAATCCCAAAATGCCTTGAGAATGGGCCATTTTGGGACCAAAAATGGGTCAAAAATGGGTCAAAAAGGCGTTTTTCCAAAAGTGATGCCTTACCATTTGGGATGCTCAAACAAGTGTTTTTAGCCCGCTTTGAGCCCGTTTTGACCGAGTTTAGCCCCTTCCACCACATGTATGCACCACTTTGTGCCCTTCGCACGTACCTTAGAGCCGTGTGGTGGAGCCACCTAGAGTTGGGAGAGGGGTGTAGATTGGAGGATATATATATATATATATATATATATATCTCTAAGGGACGGTGCCGATTATGCCAACACGGAGCGTTTTCAGGGGTCGGTGCCATTGTTGCCTGATTTGTGCTCACTGAGTGTCCCGTAGGTAGGGGTATGTGGGGTATATTCGGAAAGCCCTTGAAAAGGGCGTTTCGGAGATGTATGGGTTAGGGGGGGTCCGGAACCATATTTTTTCAAAAAATGGCCGTTACCGTTGACAGGTTGGGTTTTTTTTGCCTGTTCTAGTCCGGTTTCAGACAGACTGCACCGCACCCCTACCCCCATTACTCCAACATATGGGCATATGAGGGTCACGTCAGTCAGGTGGATTTGTTGCATTTGATGTGTAGAAGACATGTGCAACATGGGTCCCCTCAAGACCCCAATATGTTGAAGATTTTGACCAATAACTACCTTTGACACCCGGGTGATGCCTGGTGCAACTTGCAGCATCAAGCTCACCAGAGTGCAAGAAATCAAAGATGGCAGAATTTCTCAAAGAGGCTGTCAAGTTGGGACATGAGACCACAATATTTGGATTCAGCACGTCAAAATGCATCCATTTACCTCCTTCCACTTTGCTCCAACTCCACAATATGTCGGAGCACCCAGGGGAAGACCTGTGAGTTGGTGTCCTGCACGCATGAGCGGAGCAGCCTGAGGCCTGAAAACCCTGAAACGCCGAAAAGGTCGGCCTCGGTACTCAAAAATATGGTCACCTATCCCCCCCCAACCCATACATTTCTGAAACGGCCTTTTCTCACAGATTTCGAAAAGCATACACATACCCCCCCCTACGGAATGAAATTTTGGTGCTTTGGACAAAAAATTGAGAAAACCCTGAAAAAACACGAATTTGCTCCGCGTTGGCATGTTCTGAATGTCCCTTAGAGATTATATATATATATATGTATATATATATATATATATATATATATATATATATATATATATATATATATATATATATATATATATATATGGCCTATACGCAGATCCCCCCCCCCCCCCACCCTGGACCCTAGTGTGCGACTTGGGGCAGGACTAGGGACCCCTCCCCCTATTTTGAGGTCGGAAAACACAAAAAAATGGGTTTGGGGGTCGGATGGGACAGTGGGAGGGCTCTATGCAGGGTTTTTGGGCTAAAAATAGGGTATGACATCACTGCTGTTAGGATGTTAACCAGAGTACTAAAAATAACCACTAAATCCTAAAAATAACCCACACCACCCCTATATACACCCAATAACATAGTAATTTGGCGTTTTTAACATACTCTTGTCCATTTTCAATGTCCTTCAACCTATTATTGAGGGTATTTGGTGCTAATATTAGGGTTTTGGACCATAATTGTACCTATGTTTAGTACTCTGGTTAGGATCCTACCAGCAGTGATGTCACACCCTAATTTTAGCCATTTTAGCCCTTTATAGGGGCAAATACCCACTAATAACCACCCAATTCACTTCTAAAACATGTTTTTTTGAGTTCCCCAACCTCAAAATAGGGGGGGATGTCCTTACTTCCCATTGAAGACGCACCAAGTAGTGGCCCGGGGGGGGGGGAGGGGGGGGGAAATCTGCGTATAGGCCATATATATATAGACACACCAGAAAGCGCGTCGCCTATCTCAGACCTCATTTGCCAGTGAACAAATGTGCTGTTGCTCATCTGGTATGTGGTTGGTTACAACTTTGTGCCCATTGGGATGGCCGGCGCTTCGCGTCATTCCACGTACATCACATGGGCAACCATATTGCGTGGTGTGGCAATTGGAGCGACGATTGGCTCGTTTTGCGTAGCCTGACCTCACTCCCACCTACGGGTGGGGAGCGGCAAGCCATATCCAGAAATTTTGATAGTCAGGACAAAATCCAGGTTGTCATGTGTTGCATTAAGTGCGAACAAACACCAAAATCAGGCTTAACACATTGGTGACTGTAAAGCCTTCTTTCTGGCCCATCCGCCAGTAGCTATTTTCTGTGGTGTTGTACCTCAAATGGAAAGCCAAAGGTGACAATCACCAAAGCCTCATGAAGGCAAACACACACACCTCAACAGTGTCTCATGACACGGAATGGTAGGTCAGCCAGTGATGATTCCACTCTGTTTATTGGCCTCTCTGTGTATGGGCGAGCTCCTGAGCTAGGGGAGTGCAATCCTTTGCATTTCAGTGTGACAAGCATCACCATTTCCGTTGTACCCTGTTTCGGTTTTTGTCAAATATCAAGTGGTGCCAAGGACATTCATGCAACACAAAGCAACCTACAAAAGCCCTGTCTTTGTCGAAACTCGCCACTGCAAGATCAGCCTGGCCACATTAGCCCGGACACATTACCACATTTTCACTCTTTCAGATGTAGACTTCAGGGTGTTTGCACAAAGTGTCTGTGTGTCTGCACTACACCGATGTCGACAGGCACTTCTTGGCCACCCAAAATCTTGCGAGTACTATCTCACACATCACAGATTGCCACAGCTACAAGATGGTGGTGCTAGCAGGAGCTCCAGCACCAGCAGCGGCAGCGGCGCAGCGCAGCGGCAGCGGCAGCCCTGTCAACACTAGCATTTGCAGCGCTCACATCAGCAGCGGACTGCCATGGTGCATGGTGCGTTGAAATATCACCATGCAGCAGCACGTAACGCCGCATGGATCCCAGCTCACCTCTGTGTGTAAAAACGGTGTCGCGCCTCCCCCGCAGCGAGCTCTGCACTCCCAAAGAGGTAATCCTGTGTACTAGTTTGAGCAAGAGATTAGAAACTAGTGGTTGATGTGTAAAACCAGCGTTCCACTTCAGCAGAGCAAAATGGGTGTTTTTTTTCCTGTGGTCCGGCAATGGTTGTAATGCATTCAACTGCCTCAGGTGCAGGGTGCAGACCAGAGACACAGCCACAAGGCGGTGCTCATCTGTGCGCCCATGTCTGTGCGGCCATGGGGAGACCTGAGCGTGAGACAGTGCCCACCTGTGTACCGGTAGCGGTCCCCATCCGCCTATCAACCCGAACATTACCAGCCAAGTGCTGTCTGTAGCTGGGAGTCATGAGTTGAGGCACGCTGTGTTGTTCAGCAAGTGGTGTGGCGATGTAGATTTCCAGGAAATGCTGTGTCTTCGTTGAAGATATCAAAACACAGGAACGCCCCCAAGCGGTCACTGTTGCTTCAAACTGGGGCTCGCTCCATTGACTCGCGACAATATCACTCTGTGACTTGCTGTGCTTTATCTGGTTTATCGTGCTCAGGGCATGGTGCTAGCAGGAGCTCCAGCACCAGCAGCGGCGCGGCGCAGCGGCAGCGGCGCGGCGTAGCGGCAGCGGCAGCGGCGCAGCGCAGCGGCAGCGGCAGCCCTGTCAACACTAGCATTTGCAGCGCTCACATCAGCAGTGGACTGCCATGGTGCATGGTGCGTTGAAATATCACCATGCAGCAGCACGTAACGCCGCATGGATCCCAGCTCACCTCTGTGTGTAAAAACGGTGTCGTGCCTCCCCAACAGCGAGCTCTGCACTCCCAAAGAGGTAATCCTGTGTACTAGTTTGAGCAAGAGATTAGAAACTAGTGGTTGATGTGTAAAACCAGCGTTCCACTTCAGCAGAGCAAAATGGGTGTTTTTTTCCTGTGGTCCCGCAATGGTTGTAATACATTCAACTGCCTCAGGTGCAGGGTGCAGACCAGAGACACAGCCACAAGGCGGTGCTCATCTGTGCGCCCATGTCTGTGCAGCCATGGGGAGACCTGAGCATGAGACAGTGCCCCCCCCATTCTGAGAACAACACCCTTGTTAGAACACTGCCAGGTGTTGTTTTCGTCAAATTTTGGGATTTTAATGTTGTTCATGCAAATGGGGGGGGGTTGGTGCGACGTGCGTAGTTTGTGCAACAGTCGCACATGTTTACCCTGATTAGTGGTTACAACCTCTCGGCTGTATCGGAGCCTTGGCCCTGGCACAAGACGGCATTGCTTGTTGTTGCGCTTCCCAGGAGGCTGCAGAGATACGGTCAGGGTGCAGCTCTTCGGCAGGTGCCACCACCTGACCCTTTGCCAACAGCCGCTGGGCCATTGCGCGGCGTGTAACTTGTAGTGGGGGCCTCGCGGTTGGACGGGCGGGAAAAAGGGCTTGTTGGGGTTGTTCAAAGCTGAGAGAGCCCACGGCCCGACCAAACTTGTCAACAACGGCCGGTGGATCAGACATGGCTTGATGAACTTGGATCCTATTCAGCGCTGCTTCCTACTGAGCTCCGCGTGCGACAGCAGCAGGACCTACCGAGTGGCACGTGGTCCAGGGCGGGCTCCTGGTGAGACTGGTTGCCCCTGCCAGATGCTAGTGGCATGCCTTGGCCTGGCTCTTCCGCATCCAGCCCCCCCCCCCCCCCTGCATCAGTGCGCCCACTACTTAGCCCCTGTCTTGTTCGCAGCCTCCTACATTTCTTGGTCTCCTCGCTGCAATCATGGGACGGGAAAACTCTGAGGAGAATGACCGATCCCGGTCCCGGTCCCGGTCCCGGTCCCCAGACCGCAAGTCCCCGGACCGCAAGTCGCCGCCCCGCAAGTCCCCGGACGGCAAGCGCACGCGGGACTACACCCCCAGCCTGTCCCCTCCTCGTCGACGACCGCGGTACTCCAAGTCCCCGCCTCGCAACCGCGACCGGACCCCTCCGCGGGACCGTGGGGGTGATCGCCCACGCGATCGGTCGCCCATGCAGGCCCCGCAGCTGTGCCGCGACTTCTTGAGGGGGGGCTGCCGGTTTGGAAAGACCTGCCGGTTCAGCCATGGCCGGCCCACGAACAGCATCGAGCTGTGCCGCGACTGGGAGCGCGGCAAGTGCACGTTTGGCGACACGTGCAAATACCGCCACGGGGATGCCAACCTCGACGCCCGGGACCGAGGGATGCCACGTGACTTCGGGTTCGGCTTCCCCATCGGGTATGGCGGGGGGTATGGCGGTGGGTATGGTGGGGGCTACGGCGGGGGGTACGGCGGGGGGTACGGCGGGGGGTACGGAGGGGGGTATGGCGGGTACGGAGGGCGGGAGCTGAGCCCCCCCCGGCGGCATCGCAGTCGCAGCCGCAGTCGCAGCCGGGGCCGGGACCGATACTACTGAGCCCATGTCGTCTGCCATGCTGCGGGGTGACAGGCAGGCGGGGGGGGGGGGGGGGATGGGGTTGCTTCACATACTGGTGGTGCATCATGCCCAGACCCATTCACCACCAAGCCTTCCCACCGCTGTGACCCTCTCACAACGTTCAGCAACGCGCCATGGCGTTTGGCCACATGGGCCTGGGCCCCCTGGATGCAGGGCTTTCGCCTGGGGCTGCCGCAGCAGAGCAGGCCCCAGTGCAGGCGGGATGCAGCAGGGGTTTGCCACCGCCAGCCCCGACAGCGTGCAGTTGCACGCCCGGCCGGCCGTCAGCCCTGGACGGATTGGCATTCCGACTCGGGAGTTCGGAAGCGGGTTGCCTCCAAAAGGCAGCGGGACACAGTCGTCCGCTGCAGCCCCCTCCCAAAGCCTCGACCCGCCTGCAAAAGCAAAGACTGGCACATTTTTTGTGTGTAACGGGGTTGGGATCGCAGAGACAAGCAGATGGCTGGCAGGGGCAGAAGGACAGCGCCAGTGCAGACCTGTGGAGACCTCATTATTGATGAGTTGTGCTGCAAATTGTGCAAGATTTCCGGGAAATCACCGGTGAGTGCCCTCACACTGCCCCCACGCGGCATGACATGCCCCCCCATCCCCCCGTCAGAGTGCGCAGTGTGGGCCCAATCTCCTGCAGCCACAAGGACCGGCCGTGTGGCTGTCCGTTGTAGTTCTCTGCTTCGGGCGTGCCCTGTGTCCAGTGGCCGGGGGTGCCATCTTTTTTTGCCGGGCACAAACAGCGTGTCCGGGCCCCACAGGGGGACGGGGGCACCTCGCCTCAAAACGCGATATGTAGACCGCTGACTGGCCCCATTGTGAGCACTCTTATGGGCGTCCAAGACTCCGCCGTTCTATTCCATGGGGGTTCAAAGCCCTGCGCCTTTTTGTTCCAAGGGCCCCCAGGGTGTACAACACGCGCACTGCACCTGTTCCCGGGGGGGGGGGGGGGGGCTGTGCTGGGACTAAGGCTTGCCCCCCCCCCCCCCCCCGCCCGCCCCCCACCCGCCATCCTTTCAAAGGACCCACCCAAAGAATACTTGGTGACTGAGTTGGTCTTCCTCTGTGCAACCCCCCGGGCACACTGGCAGTGGCTTGTGTGCCTTTGACACGGGCGGCCCCCCAGTCTGGGGCCACTTGACCCGTTGATGGTGCTTCCTCATGCCGTCCTACCCAGTGCGACCAACTGGCCGCAGCCTCTGCAGAGTCATCCGATCAGTCTCCATTTTATTTCTTTGTCAGTCCAATCAACTACTACTCTCACCAACCAGAGCCCCCCCCCCCCCCCCACCACCACCACACCTTGTTGGTGGGGCGGGTCGGTTTCCGCGCTGAAATGTATTGACAACAGTAGAGCAATCCATTTTGTTTGCCAGGGGCGCACCTCCACACTAGACACAGGTCTGGAAGGCGTATTTTTCTTAGCAGGTTGGGGTTTGGGCAAGAGAGTGAGAAGACGTGAAACATGGCAATTTATGAGTTGAAAACAGTAACAAACATGTGCAGAATCCGGATTCCCCTGTAACAGTTGTTGCGAGACATGGAGGTGACGCCATGCGCTTTGCGAAGGGCATTGCAGCACTTCGTACTCTCGCAGATTGTAGAGGCGAGGGAAGTGCGCCGTCTGGTTCCTGCTGATCCTCCATTTTGATTCCGATTTGAACCCTGCAAAGACTTCATGATTATGCACAGTGCTTCAGTGTTGTGCTTCACCTTGAATGCATGGCTCAAACTTGGTCCAGGGGTCGTTGGGCAGAAACGGTCAGGAGGTTTGGCGAAAGCTGCAGGCTCCTTCTGAAATGCTGGAATACTGAAATGGCTGCAGGAAAATAGAGGAACCCCAGATAGCCGAGGAAAGTTGGGAAAAGGGTTTTTGGGAGGAAAACAACATGTTTCGGATTGGAAACGACTTGGGGGGGGGGGGGGGGGGGGTTCCAGTGGGGACGAATTCTGTGGAACAATGTGCAAAAATTTCATGCAGAATTTGTGTGGCATATTTTCGGGATTTCTCCGCTGTGCCAAACCTGTATTGTGATGTGTTGGTTGGTGGCTCTTGACTGTTCATGCCATGATCTTGGTCACTGTGCTCACCAGGCCCTTGTTTCATGAGCACTAAAACATGGGTGTCCCATGGTTTGGCTCGATATGCAGCAATGTGGGGGTTGGGTTGGGCTGGGACATGGTCTCTCACACGTGCGCTTTTGAAGGACCAAAGCCGTTGCATGTTTTGACTCCACACCAATTTGTTCACACCTCAGGCGGGTTGAGCTCAAGGATCGGATAAGCCCAAACAACCCCCAAACCCCCAAACCCCCACACCCACCCATGAGAGGCGGAATGCGTAGACCGACACCGGATTGGCAAGGGCCGACCTATTACTTCCGGATGTGGGGGTTTGGGGGTTGGGCGTTGTTTGGGCTTACCCTGTCCTTGAGCTCAACCTGCCTGAGGTGTGAACACATTGGTGTGGAGTCAAAACATGCAACGGAATCGGACAGCAGTACTCTTGGGCAATAGAAGGGCGGTGACCATGATCTTCCAGCAATAACACATTGGGCACTGACTGAAAAGAAAAAAATGATCAAAGATTTTGAAACCCTTGTTTGTGCTCAAACAATTGTTTGCCTTTTCATTCTCAGGCAGTTTTCTGTCCCCCTTGGCAAACTGAACCAGACTCGCGCCCCTAGCACCGTACAGCACAACACGTGGTGCTAAATTCTCGGGGGAGTTATGGACTAACCATCATGTACAACCACAAGAGGCAGGCCACAGTAGCCCCCAACTGGCCTGCCAAAGGCTCCCAAAAGAGTAAACTGCAGTGGCAAAGTGGCAAAAGGGAATATTCATACCAAGAGCACCAAAAAAGATCCCTAGAAGGAATTGGACAGCAGTACTCTTGGACAATAAAAGAGCGATGACCGTTTGGCCTGTGTCACGGGGGCCTTTCGGGAGCTTAGTATCTGTTGCTTCATGGCCACAGGGGTCTCCGGCCAACAGTTGGGTGGGTGGGTAGTCCGTGTCCAAACCTGAGGGGTCAGCCTTGGTGTGGGCTACTCTGTGCCTTGTCCTGCGTCTCTCCTCCCAAATGGCACAAATAACTTGCTCTGCAATGCTGTAAAAGCACTCAGTGGATTGACTGACTCACGTATGCTGCCCTACTGTCCTGCAACTCCACCATGGAAGAATTCCGAAATCGAGTTTCTGACAACTTTGGTGCAGGCAACGGCATCCTGGGAGCTTTTGTTTTCAGTGTGGAGAACGTGGGCTTTGTGTGCAGCCAATTTTCATCCATTCAAGTGCTTCAGTTGCACTTGTAGGGGGTGAGGTAGCTTCCCCCGAAGCACACCGAAACACCCCTAATAGGCAGCCTGGCTGCTTTGCTTATTTGGCAAGTCTGGTGTGGATGAGGTGCGCCTGAGGAACTCCTTCAAAGCTGTGTGGACCCTGCAGGGGACAGCACGGCCAATTGGTACAGTCTCGCGTGGCCTTTGCAACTAGTGGTGCATATTCCGGTACCCCCCCTCCCCCTTGTCCAAGTAACACCTATGTCCAAGCAACACTAGGCGTTGGTTCTGTCAATTTTCGCACCCTTGATTTTGGCGGTGTGTTTTCCAATTCGTTCTACTGTCCTTGGTTTTGAGATGCAAGTTGTTCATATTTTGTGTCAAGGCAGCTCTGTTGGCCAAGAGGGCTGCCGCATGTGACAAGGTTGAGATAGGCGGCAATTTCGACAGGTGGATGTTGCAACAATATTGTGAATGGATTCGTGACAAAGTTGATGAGCAGAAACTGTCCGACAAGAGTCCCATTCCTTGCCTAGACCATGAGGAGTTTGCAAAACATGGTGGCTGTAGTTTGTGCCCAAATTTCTTCCCTAAACCAGCCCCAAAACCTGCACCCAAACGTCCAGCAAAGGGTGATGCACAGGGCAAGAAGAAGAAGGACGCCCAACAGTCCAAGATGCGTTATACCTTAACCAAGAAGGGTTTCATTTCTTAGCCTGTGGACAATTTTCCCCCCTCGGGGGGGGGGATGGGGACCCCACCAGTGCGCGGTACCCCCGGGAAGGGGCAGCAACAACCTATGGCTCCTACCGGGAGGTCGCTTAGGCCGAGGACGACCAGTGCGGCGGTGGGCGTGGCTGCCGGGGGGGCTGGGGTTAGACATCCCGGAGGGGGCACTGTTGTTCGCGGGCGGGGTGCATCAGAAGCCGGGGTTCCAAGTGGAAGGGGGGCCCCGAAGAGACCTAGAGTGGCCGGTGCTGGCCCAGTGTCTGTCGGAACTCGCGCGGGTGGCATTGTGGCTGGCACCGCGGGTACGAGTTGAGTTGAAGAGGCTGCTGGGGAGGTGCATGGTCGTGGCTGAGCGAATACTCTCGGCAGCCGAGAAATGGGGGACGGGGGAGATCGTTACCCGTTTCTTGGGGGTTTTGGGGGAAATGACGGAGGATGCGTTTGAGTCTCTGGCGCATCTCGGGGCCTCCCCCAGGTCAAAGAAGGCCGCCTTGTCCGAGGAGATTTTGCGTAGCGGTTTGGGGGACATGGGGAGTTGTCCTATTCCCCGCGAGCTGTGGGATCGGCTCGTCCCAGTTAGCTGTGGGGCTGCCGGCAAGGCTTAGGGGAGTGTGTCTTCCGGCTGGGGGAAGGGTTACCCAAAACCCGCGGATCCTAAAAGTCTTTCGCGGACCCCATCGCCGTACGCTTATCTTCTGATCTTCCCACCGCCCAAATGAAAGGAACCACGCCTCCGGTGGCCCCCTAGCCCATGCCGCCGCGGCGCCCCCCCTCCGATGCCCATGCTATTGTACATCCGCCCACTACGTCCCTGGAGGAAGCATGCCAACGTCGCCTCAAAAACCAGCGCCCCCAGACACCACCTTGTCACCCCTCTCCCACCCTCTTGTGTAATTCCGCAGGTAACTCCCCCAAGCCCCGGACCACTCAGACCACCGGCGCCAACGGCGCCCGATGATCCCCCGCTTAGTGGCCCAGAACCCGAGGGCCTTTCCCCCCAACATCCGCCACCCGGATGGAAGCGGCCTGGCCAACCCAAAGGAAGGCGAACCACGAGAGGCACATGAGTGCCACCATGGGCTGCCCCCCGGTGTATCCCACCCCCTTCTTGCCGCTACCCTAAGTACCCGAGGAAAAAGGTCTACACGTGTATCACACAAGTTGCGGCGCGTAAGCAACACCCTTGTGCAAGCAACACTAGGCGTTGGTTCCGTCAATGACTGGTCATTTACCGTTGCTTGGACAAGGAGGGGGGGGGGGGGTAAGAAGGGGTGCACTGGTGCGCCAATTGGTCAATTCACATAGAGCACGCTAAGCCCATGGCCATGCAGGCCTTCCTCTATAAAATGGTGTTTCCACAGTAGGTCAACCCACACATACCAGTGGCTACCAGAAGCCCCGTAGAAAGAAAGGTGGTACAGTGCGCGACTCTTGCCCCAATAAGTCGCCTTTCCCAAGTGTGAACAGCACAAGTTCCCATCAATAGTGAGATGCTTGCATTTTGGATCGTTGCATGCACGTTCGGCTGTTTGGGATGACAAGAGATGAAGATTTCAGACATGCTGTGTGTGATGGGGCCCGTGGGGAGTAGGACACGGTGCAACACACGGGGACACGGAGGGAGTACAAAACGCAGTGCATGTATTGGGGTGATTTCATAGACCCACCCATCGACAGTCAAGGGCACGTGTTCCCAAGCTGTAACAAGTATTGCCATTGCACAGTCCCCTGACAGTTTCACCTATGTCTCTTTCATGGCTTCTTGCGGGCATCACTGGCACCTACACCCGATCTAATGGTGATAGGGTGCCTGCCACCATCATCTCTGCGGGCTGTACATGAGCATTGAGTAACCAAGGAACCAAGGAATGACCTTTCCGCCACAAGTTCCAACACGTTAGGCCGGCTCCAATTTCATTTGGCGGGGGGGGGGGGGGGGGGGCATCCCACCGTGTATGTTGTAATTCGTGTAATTTTTTTTCGCTGTAAATGCGCGTAACAAAAAAACCGTCACGTCGTGTAATTTTTTTTTTTTGCTGTAAGTCGTGCAAGCCGGCTTACACGACTTACCGCAAAAAAAAATTGCACGATGTGACGGTTTTTTTGTTACACGCATTTACAGCGAAAAGAAAAAATTACACGACTTACCGCAAAAAAAAATTACACGACGTGACGATGTTTTTGTTACACACATTTATGCGAAAAAAAATTACACGACTTACAGCAAAAAAAAAATTACATGATGTGACGATTTTTTCCTACACGCGTTTACCGCGAACATTAAAAAATTACACGACCTTACCACAAAAGAAGAATTACCAATTTTACTAAAAATGCATGCGTGTAGGCAATGTGCCCACCTCTGGGCCACTTCTGATTCTGCCCCCCGCTCTGAAGCGGTGGGGACCCCCGAGGCGGCAGGGGTTATGTAGCCACCTTGCCCACTTGTGGGCCACTTCTGATTCTGCCCCCCGCTCTGAAGCGGTGGGGACCCCCGAGGCGGCAGGGGTTATGTAGCCACCTTGCCCACTTGTGGGCCACTTCTGATTCTGCCCCCCGCTCTGAAGCGGTGGGGACCCCCGAGGCGGCAGGGGTTATGTAGCCACCTTGCCCACTTGTGGGCCACTTCTGATTCTGCCCCCCGCTCTGAAGCGGTGGGGACCCCCGAGGCGGCAGGGGTTATGTAGCCACCTTGCCCACTTGTGGGCCACTTCTGATTCATCCCCCCGCTCTGAAGCGGTGGGGACCCCCGAGGCGGCAGGGGTTATGTAGCCACCTTGCCCACTCCGCCGAGCAGAGCGTGGAAAGCCCGGAGGCCAGGCTGCAACCCTCCGTGGACACTCCCACTGAGGAGGAGGACACCCGTCCCAAGGTCCTCATCCCCGAAGAGTGGGGCAAGGTGCCGGATGGCTACCCAGCAGATGCATCTGGCCAGCTGGAGCGTGACCAGCTTTTCATTGATGACCTGTGCAAGCAGCTAGTGAAAGAGTTGCGCGCCGCTTGTCAGCTTAAACCCAATCCTGATGCAAAGCCCAAGTCCGGTGACACAAAAATGGACTTGATCTACAAGCGTGCATTCTGCAACTACTTGTAGCGGATGCATGTTTTGTGGGCTATATTTTCCTCCGCCGTTTGGTGTACCAATGGTGGAGCGTATAAGATTGCTATAATATTGGCCCCACACCAGTGCCTTGGTGGCCTATAATGGTGGCACTAGCATTGGCCATGGCCCTGTCGGGACTCTTTTTCTTGAGCCCGATTTTGTTCCCAGTGCAGGCACACTGGATGTTGGCCATGGCCCCGTCAGGACTCTTCTCTTGAGCCTAATTTTGAGTCTAGTGCCAATGACACCATGTGAAACTATGTTATATTGGCCGAGTCCCAACTAATTGGTGGCCACACAGAGCACTATGTGCTTTGTGGACTCGGCGTCCCATTGTTAAGGTTGCTATGGGGTGCCGTACGGAACCGGCAGCTGTACATATTGCGCATGTATTGCAAAGGTTGCATTTCTTTCAATTTTTCAATTGTTTTAAATAATTTACACGACTTACCGCAAAAAAAACTTACACTCCTTTACCGCAAAAATAAAAAAAATTCAATTTTTTTTTTATAATTCACATGACTTACAGCAAAAAAAATAATTACACGCATTTACAGCAAAAAAAATTACACGACTAGACGATTTTTTATGTACACGACTTACATTTTTCACCATCCCACCCCACCCCAAAAGCCCCCCCCCCCCTAAGGGCACTTTGAGCATTGCATCGAGCCAACGGGGAATAGGGAGGATACTCCTGATATTTTCCCGGATGAAGAGCTAGCGAGTGATGTGTGGCTGGAATTGGGCCTAATAGAGATGCCAGACAGCCCGAGGAGCGAGGAGTCCACACACAGCCGCCGCTAGAGTGCTTCCACGGTCACCATCCTTTCTGATGAGTCAGAGGCCCCTGCACCCTCTTTTTGCAAAAGGACTACACATGCGGGGGAGGGGAGGCGCAGCCCCTCGACGTCCTGCAGCGAGCACCAGTCCACAGGGACCCACACCCCCCCGACAGCGCCCGTAGCAGCTTACGGCAGCAGGTATCGAAGCCCCTCGACCTCTTGCAGCAACAGGGATTCCTTCTAAGTCGTCTTGCATTCTTTGGAGTTATTACTGCCCACCTGTAACGCCCTGTCTGACTCTGAAAGGGCGTAGCACTCTTGGTGTAGTGGGTCGCACACTCGTCCCCAATCCCCCAGACAGTGGTTCGAACCCCGGTGGGGATAGAGATCACTGAACGGCCCGACCCCGAGCCGCTTCTTTTTGCGTTAAAGCTAAGATCCTAGGAAAGGAACTCCTTGCATATATGGCGACACAAGCATACCTGAAAGTGCACGGGAGCCCGGCCCCGCAGTGCGCTCCGTCCTCGCGGGCCGTCGCGAACCGTGGAGGCGACGGCGCAGGCCGGCCGCCTCATGAACAGTTGCTGCTCTTGGTTTAGAGGTAGAGGGTAGATCTTGACCTTGATAGCGTTTTGTGCTACTTTCAGCTGGTGGTCTACATAACAGGTTCATAGGCCACATCGGTAGCATAGCTTAATGGAAGTGCACGGGGGCTTCGTCCCGGAGGGCGTAGGTTCAATGCCCGCCGTGGAGGGGACGGCACCAGCGGCCCGCCTCTTTTCTAGTGGGTGACAGGTCGGACAGTAGTAGGGCAGGCATATGGGCCCATTTATCACATATCGTCGTGGCGCTATAGTGGACAGTCACCCCGGCCCGAGTTCCTGGGGGTAGGTTCGAATCCTGGGGCTCGTACCTGGTGGGGTTGGCGACATGGTCCATAGATATCTCCCTCCCGTCGACCACTTTTTTCCGCTCCTTTTTTGTCTTGACACGACGAATGCACAAGGAGAATGACTCTGGCTCAAGCAGGTTCTATATCAGGCTTTGCGGCTGCCGCTTATGCACAATGCCTACCTGCTAACAGGAGGCGGTATGCCAGGTGCTCATGTGCCATCCAGATCACGTTTGTACATTTCGGGCTGTATCATACCGACTGGATGTAGCATAGCAGTTGATTGCTGATTGACACTTGGAACATCGACTGGAATTGCCTTGGCGGGGGCATCCCGTATCTGTGACCGACCATGATTGAGCCCTAAGGGCACCCCCCTCCTTGTAACGGGGTGGGGTGGGATGGGGCCAAATCCTTGACTACCAAAATTGAAAATGGAAGGTGATAGCATTTTTGGCCTAGCCAAATGGTGATTGTTTATTCTTGGTGGTATCTGGATGGTTGCTGTTCAAAACCTATTCAAAACGTTGATTGTTGCCACCTACAAAGCATAAGCACACCTGCCTTCGATGCACCCTTCCTTCCTTTTTAGGTGGAAGCAACTCCACAGGAAATGAAGCAGTATGAAATTCAACAGACCTAGAACAATGATGCGCATTGTCTGCATTGCATACATCCCAACGACCGGTGCCTCACTGCCACAGGTCTAAAGGGAGATTGTATTTGATGGGCAAACATATGAAACATGAGCTGATAGTCAGCATCTAGATAATATAACAATTACAACACCCGTTAACAGAACTGCCACCACGCACCAACGGGCAGCAAATCAGCCTGGCTGAATGAGCAAATCAGCCTGGCTGAATGCCACAGGTCTGAGGAGCATGCAAAGAAGGGGCAACTGGCTGCAATGCTTCATTCATGCACACATTTTGGCGCCATTTGTACCTCAGCTGTGTTGAAGGGTGGGGGGACTGGGGGGCAACACCCATGCCCAAAGGATTTTCCGTATGAGGCCTGACCAGGGCCCGGGGGCCTAGTGAGGCTTGTGGTGGAGATGGCATCTGACATTCGCGAATTTCACGTAAATTGTGGTCATACGTGGCAACACTGGGAACCAGCGGTACCTAAGTACTGAACATGGCCGAACATTAGAATGCAGTTAAAGCGGCACTGCTCAGATTTGTGGGAACACGACACGTTTCAACTCCATTTGAGACAGCACTTGCATTCGAACTGCGGTTGATGCGCCAGTGAAATGTGAAACACGACAAGACCTCTGGACCCGTAGAAATTACTTAAGGACACATCTCTTTGTGCCATTTTTTTGGTACACAACCCCCCCCCCCCCCCCACACACACAGAACACCCCCTTCATGCACAGGCTCCCTTTTTCGCGGAATGGCTGACATCATGGCAACACCAATATCCACGCCGTTGAATTCCCCTCACGGCATGTCACCGGTGTACACTTCACCCGCCGAGCCAGGATCGGGTATGTTGAGGCGGGCCGGCACTGCGGTGTGGGAGGAGGAACGAGGGAGGCCAGCAAGCCTCACCAGTCTCAAGACCTGCAAACCTGGTCCTGTGGTCTAGTGGCTCGGCCCTGACCTTGTGCATCATGTTTCGGACTTTGCACCACTGCCCCTGTGTCTCTAACACTATGTCACATTATGGGACCTGCAGTGGCTGCCACCGCTTGCGGGTGAGCGCAGATGCTCCACTGAACGCTTTGTGTAGGTCCTCAGCGCGCCTGGTCAGGACCATGAATTAACATGGTTGCAGATGCATGTGTGCATGTGCATGGGCATGATTCGGGCTTCAGCACCTGGGTTGCCCAGGGTCTGAGGTGGCCTTGTGGCCCTGAGTCAGCCTGAGACGACCTGACAGGTCTGCCGGGGGGGGGGTGGGGGGCGCTTTGGTGTCTGGGGGGTGCTTCAGCATGCGCCAAGATCGGCGATGGACGCCCCACCAGCTGCACACCCTTCGAAACATCTGCTGTAGGCAGCGAAGTCAAGGCAACATTCGGTACTGCTCTGATGGGCGATGAGCGTATACCTGTGTCCTGGGGGTACATGGAAGCTAGGTATCCAAAACCGTGATAGAACACAAACATGTGAAGCCTACTGCATAACCTGGTTTCAGACTCAGCTATCCTCACCACGTGCCAGATCCGCTACCACGGCCATAATGGGATCATCGTAGCACTGGACAACTCTGAACCTTGATCCCGAGAGGTTATCTCGAGTACTGTGAAGTGAACAGGCGACGCCAGCTAATCTTAAACTGAACAAAAAAAGCGAAACTACTCTCTGCGCACACCACAGCACTATGCGCAAAGCCATTGCCCACACATGCACAACACTGCGGGGCAAAGGGTAGGGCAGAAACATCAACCTTGCAGGAGAAAGCAGCAGTCAGTAAAGACCAGTGCTTCAGGCCGTGTGCACTGCTTTCACCCTCCCTGCTCTCCCCTTCACAGCCTGGCTCCTGGACACCCCTTTGCCACAACACGTACACCCACTGCCTGCAGCGTCCAGCACCCCCAGCACATGTACTTGGCACTGCCCTTGCTCCTGCTCTCGCATGCCCCTGGGCCTACCTTTGAAACACCACAGCCATTCCCGCCGCTTCATTCGTCCTGTTTCCGGTTGCGCCGCGTCTCGTCAGGCTACCGCAAGGAGGCGTGGCCGCGCCGCTGCCTCGTAGACGACGCCGACGGGTGGCTGACGGGGGACCACCTCTACGCCGAGAGCAGCTGCGGCATATCCTCCCCTGCCTCCGTGGGGTCCTTCACCCTCCCCTCGCACTTGGCCCTGCAGCTCATGAACAAGCCCGCGTCCCCGACGCACTCCTTCACCTCCAAAGGCGGCGGGGACTCGGTGGCCAAGCTGTGCGAGCTGCAGAGCTGCGAGATCCAGACCCTCAAGAAGCTGCTGAACGAGTCCCGGAACACGTTCTTCTCCCAGCTTCAGGCGTGCGCCGAGCAGAAGGACGCCACCATCGACTCCCTGACAGACTCCGTGGAGGACCTCCAGTCGCAGGTGTGGGCCAGACCTGCCGTTTGGGTCCGCCAGGTCGGACAGAATCGGAGGGAGCTGGGTCTTACTGAGTTGGACAGGGGCAGGGCTGTCCTTAAGAGCTCTTTCTTCCCTTTTTGTTAAGGACAGCCCTTCTGGACAGCCCCTGGAGACCGCCAACTGCCAACCGCCCACCGCCCACCGCCCACCGCCCACCGCCCACCGCCCACCGCCGCCAACCCCAACCGCCGCCAACCACCAACTGCCAACCGCCAACCGCTAACCGCTACCGCCAACCATTGTTCAATATTGTGGTGTTGTGTCCTGCCCATGTTTTGACCATGAAGCAGAGGGCGTCCCCGTGAACGTGCGTTTCTGTTGGCGTAACAAACCCCATTTTTCGCCCTTAAGGACAGCCCTGGACAGCGGACGCAGCTGGTTCCTACCGAGTTCCGTGTGCCACAGGGGCAGATATTACTGAGTTGCACATAGGACGGGCCGATGCTCAATGCCACTCGGTTCCCCTGCCAGAGACTGGTGGCGTGTTTGGTGGGGGGCCATGCAGTGGGCAGGTCTTGGAGGGACCGGAGCCGCGGGGCCCAAGCGCCCTCGAACGGCGCGTTCCCCAGGGGCCATCCAAGTCCTTCCCTTTGGGGGGGCCACTGATAGGTCGGGGGTCATGCAGCCAGTTGTGCTGCCTTTTGGGGGTGCTCTCTCGGCGGAGGGTGGTTTGGGTTTGGGGAGGGTGGCGTGTGCCGTACGCTGTGCGCGTGCCACACGCACATTCGGCTGGTTCAGCCCATGGGGGAGGGCCCTGGGCGCCCTGACGATCCCCCCCCCCCCCCCCCACACACACTATGGACCAATGGCTGGAATTGTCTATGGCGGGGACATTCAGTCGATCGATACCGACCATTGATCCCCACACACACACACACACTGTGTCCACTGACACTGTGACACTGATTCATGGAGTGCAGAAAACTCTGACAGTGCAAGCCAGCTCAGCTCTCGCACGTGCTCCACAGAAGGCAGTCGTGACTAACTGCATTGTATGCGCTGGCGCTGTGGTTTCTACACCAGTTTACCACCCTCACACCCTCCTCACCTCCTATTGTATGTTTCTCCCTGCTCTGTTTGAAACTAAACAGCAACTGAAGGGGACAGGCCGAATGAGTGCCATGCGATGCAGCCCAGTCAGTTTGCAAGTAGTACAATGAATGCAGTCCACACCTAATGGACGGCAGCTTTATATTGATCCTGGTTGTTCTATAGAGTCGGCAGAAAAGACAAGCACTCAAGTGACCCGCAGAGCTAACCGCAAAAAACGCCTCACTGTACATTACGTAGTGGAGCACCCCAACCAAGAAGGGGACACGTGCGTTGATGGACTTCGCAGTACTGCTGGACTAATGGCTGGAATTGTCTATGGCGGGGACATTCAGTCTATCTGAATCGACCATTGATCCCCCCCCCCACACACACATCCACGTTGAAGTGTGTCCCGTGACCAACACGTCCAGATCGCTCGAAGGTAGCACCAAACCACAGACGGAGGAATATCCACAGCAACAGGAATGGCCAATGGAGGGCGACGCCACGCCGAACATTTTCCCACGATGACCTTTTGCGCTTTTGGCCCCACAGGGACTGTGTGATCTGCTTGCTCACCTCTTACCAGGGGGGGGGGGGGATTAGGGGCTGAAAAAGTTGATTTGGACAAATTTCGAAGCCCTCCCTCGTACCAAATATTTCCTTCAATTTTAAGGATTCTTTGTGCCATACTGTGTCAGGGGGTGCCATAAGGACGCTCACCTTTTTTTTTTAACTATGGCATCCACTCTCTGATGTTCAGATCCCAGCAGATCCTGATATAGCTTAGTTGGTAGTTGTACTAGGTTCTAATCCCAAGGGTCCTGGGTTCAAACCCTGGTGTCTGCAATTTTTTTAGCTTCGCTTTTTTGGTCTTTTTTTATGTCTGCACGTCTGCATGTCTGCATGTTTGCATGTGCATGCACCCCCAGGACATGGATGCTACGGGTCCCCCATAGGGGGGACCCTTTCAGTCAGTCACAGGCACACATACCCCTTAAACCCCTCCCCCCTGCTCTCCACCCCTTCCCCGAAGCAACCAGCCCGTGACAAGGAAACAAACAAAAGTCAGTTAAACACAGGGGGCCACTGATAGCACCTCTTTGCAAATTTTATTTTTTCTTTTTTGGTGAACCATCCTTTCTTAGTTAAACAGGTGCTGTCTGATGGCTGGGTGCCTGGTTTCACCTTCTTGCCCTACTGGGACAGATTTTTGCATGCGCACAGCTATGAGCAATATGCGCCGCTTCTCCTGGACGCTGGGTGCACACGCATGAGGGAGCTTAGCGCTCTCAGTGTAGCAGCACTGCGTGCTTGTGGACTGCCTATTGTTGTGGCCCATTTCATTTTTGAGGAATTAAAAAAGCCACCTGTGGGTGAGAAGCGCTCCGGTCCTCCAAGTGCCAGCCCTGCCCCGAAAAGGCAGAAATCACTTGCAAGTTATTTTATGACTAGGCGCAAGAATCGCCCGAACAAAGGATAATGCTATTGCTACACGCAATCCAATCCGCCGATCCTTCTGCGTCGCCATTAATTCTCTACCTGACCATTTGGGAGATGCAATTTCGAGCTGTGTCTTTTGGTACAGCGCTTCAGCACCCCTGTGGTGATTCACCATACCATTGATCATTTCTGTGTCATGCAGTCTTCGTGCCATCCACACATGAAATACCAGGAACTATCTAGAGCCCTCCGGGAAACAACAACAACCATCCAGAGCCCTCCAGGAAATAACAGCAACCATCCAGAGCCCACCTAGAAATAACAGTAACCATCCGGAGCCCACCAGGAAATAACAGCAACCATCCAGAGCCCACCCGGAATCCACGATGAACATCCACTAGGAAGCAGCAGCAAGGGGCCTCATACCAAAATTTTCCTTCATTTCTAAGGAGCAATACCAATTTTTTACCCCCTTAATTTTGGTCATCCGAAAAAAAAACCTCTTAAAATTTCCCCCCCCTTGTATGTGGCAGGGGGCAGGAAAGGTGTTGGATCCGTATGCTCGTTTGCACAGCTACCGTCAGTTGCCTTTCCTGTACGGCCACAGGCTTCTGGGGCGGTACTGGCACTGATCCACATACCTGAACTGCCGAAAAGGTTAGCCTTTGCTGTTGGCCAAGGTGAAGCTGTGCTTTGAGACTCAACCATCCATCGCACACGCCGCTGCATCCGCATCCAGAACCCCCCCGGCCCCCAGATCAGGATGTGGATGCACTTGGGATGCCGTGCCTGGGAACGAGGAGACGCATTTTGCTGTCTCCGAGGGGTATGTTTGGGGCCTCGGTCGAGCGAAATGGGTGCGCATGAAATGAAATGAAATGGAAACATGAAAACATGAGCAGACATGCCCCGGAGACCAGGCTAGGACAGCGCAATACCTCAGTGCCCGGGTGCCCCCCCCCCCCCTCCAACGCCACAAGCGCTGGTTTGGCTGTTGACGTGGCCCACTCGTTCGTGCGCAACAGACTCCCCCTTCTGGGCTCAAGGGAGGTCCGTTGTGGCTATGCCCATTTGGGGGTGTTTGCCCAGCGGAACGCACGCCTTTTTGGCAGGTGTCCCGGACTGCAGTTGCCACGTAGAGAAGCCCGAGACTGGAACCCAAAAGTTTGTGTACCAAAAATGGCCTGACAGGATATTCCCCATTAAATTTCGTTTTTTCCCACAATGGTCTGTTTGGTCTCGGGGAGACGGGGGTCCAGCCCCCCCCCCCCCCCCCTCCTCTTACGGTGTGCGGCCATTCTAATGCTTCCCGGGCCCCGGATCGGACTGAGAAGCCTGTTGCCCTGGGGGCGTTGCCGCACAGCGCGCGTGCGCCATGCCCAGCATTAGGATGACTGCACCGAGAACCAACCCCCACACCGCCCACTGCCCCACACACCACGCGCTTTGTGACATGCTTGTCACTTCCCCCCAGTGCTGTGATACGTCTACAGCACTTCAAATTTGCTCTATTTAGAAGCACTCTCCGAAGAGCAAACAGGGGCCCCAAGGTGGGGCATTGCTTACTCCCCCCCCCCCCCCAGCCTGGGGTCTTCGTGATGACCGCATACCGGGCACTGATCAGGCCGTCAGGGGAGGACGCCATGGGCAGAAGCTGCATTCTGGATTGCCCCCCCCCCCCCCCAGGAAGGTGGATGCCCCGCAGCAGTGCGGATGCCTGCAGTAGTATGGATGCCCGCTTGTCATTGCGGAAGGTTCGGGGGCGAGAGGCCAGTAGGCGCCGCCACAGGCTAACAGAGCCAACCACCAAGGCCTTGTGCCCCCCCCCCCCCCACCTGGGCCACAATGGGTCAGGTTTGCTTCACCGCAATTAGCTCCAACCGTGCCAGCCACCACGGTCTTTGCTACTCTCAGTTCAGTGTTCCAGATTTTGTTCTCTGTGTTCGCTTTCCCCAGGGGGGAGGGGGGGTTTGGGGCCCTGCCCAGCCCCGGCCGACCCCATCCGCCCACATCAGAAATCCTGTCCTGTCGGGGGACGCTTGATCGCCAACGGTTGCCTCAAACTCCCACATTTCCTCGCAGGTGTCGGCCAAGCAGAGGGCCATCCTGGAGCTCACCCGCAAGTGCCAGGAGCTGGAGACCACGGTGGCGGTGCAGCGCCTGTCGCTGAACAAGGGTGGGCAGGACCTGGAGCTGCAGCAGGTCCAAGAGGAGGTGTGGGGGTGCCGACGGGTCCAAAGGTCCGGGGGCCCGGGGGCTCCTGCCCATGGTCCAGGCCTGACTTAGAGTATCGGTTTTGGCAACGGTGCTGTACCCCCCCCACAACACCCCCTTCAAAGCTCCGAAAAAATCAGGAAACTTGTTGACGAATTTTTTTTTCAATTTTTCGAGGTACTGCAGGTTCATCTCATCCATTGAGGGTCAATGACCAACTTCTGTGGGGGGGGCCCTGGGTTGTTGCTTCATTTTCCCATTCCTTTCAGGCGCCCATGGAAAAGTTTTTGAAGGTTAATGTCAAATTGCCAGCGCCTGTTGAAACTGGTGCACTGATATCAACCATCCAGTTTTTCAGGAATGAGCACCGCCTCTCTGGCAAGAAGAAGTTGCAGTCCCACAATCTTGCACAGAAGGCTGCAGCAAGTCTCCTTGCATCCCAGCCTCAGTCACAGAGCCGTGCTGTGATTTATGAAGCAACGCGGCAGGCAGGCTCTGGGGATCGCATTCTTCCCTTTGTCTTGAAGCACACTTGTGCTGACATTGTGAAGCCCCGGTTTGTTGCACAACACCTCCACAATTTCAACCTTTTGGCAGAGGCCTATCGGCTGGCTTTCGTCAACGGTGGCTTGCAAACGAAGGTTTCTTCAGGTCACATGGATTGTATGTCATTCATCATGTCAAGCAGTTTTGCCCAAGTGTTTTACCAACCCAGGGTTTTGGGTGTTTGTTGTCGCAATGTCAATGGTGCCCCCCCCCCCCCCAGCCTGGACCCCCCGCCCAAAACCCCCACCCCCCCAACACCCCCTTCTAATTTAGCCCTGCTGTGGCCCCCCGTCACGGGGGTTGGGGGGGGGGCACACTGGCGCTTGCATGTCCACCGTGGCCCGTTTGTGTGTGAGGTCCGTGAAGTTTTTGACAATCTCCTGTGGATCAGTGGGCCAGGGAAGCGCTGGTAGGCGGTCTGCTGGTGAGTGTCTTAGGTGGTACGCCTGGTGGTGGAGGAGGAGGTGAAGGTGGTATGCGCCGCGGCCGTGCGGTGGTGATGGAGGTACCGTGCGGCTCCTACTCGACCTCTGCCAAGTGGTGCCACCCCTCCTTCCCACTCCTTCTGGGGTCTTGGGCCTGTTCGGGGGTGCCATGCAGTGGGGCACCTCTCAAACCGGGCAACCACCAGATCCGACGCCAATGTCTGGTCTCCGACTCCATGCTTTGTCTCTCCGTCTCTGTCTCTGTCTCTGTCTCTGTCTCCCTCTCACAGGGGGTGGGAAAAGAGGAGGGCAATCAGACTGCTCCCACTCCTCTGCCTTAAGGGGCTGCTGCAGCGGCTGACCCAGGGACAGGCGTGGGTTTCTTACCTTTGGGAACAAGACTGTCATCCACGGTGTCTCTCGTAAAGTACAGCTTGTCCCTGAAGACATGCAGTTGCTGCTGCTGCGCCCCCGTGCTGACACCCAAACTGACCGCTGCCGCCGCCTGCATAAAGCTACAAACCACGTTCTCTTACGGTTCCCAACAACAACCCAAGGCTGCGGAAAACATGGCATTGCTGTGTCAGGACGTGCGTGGGGGGGGTTGCTACAACCCTATGAGTAGAGCCCTGCTGAATCGAACAATGTTGTGATGTGCTTTCCTCCTTTTTCGGCGCCTCATCATTGTCCCTCAGCAATTGGAAGGCTCGTAACCAAACTAGGGCTAACCTCTGTAGAATTCTTCACCTTTACAAGCCTCATTGCCACCCTCAAGCCCCCTCTTTCCCTTGCACTATGCCTGCAGGCAAGTGGTGGGTGTGCAACCATGACAAGCCCCCTTCCGACCCAATAAAACCACCTCCTCATGGAACTCGTATGAAGCAGAAACCCCCCTGTCTCTCTGTCCCGCTGTCCCTTGGGCTCTCTCTCTCTCTCTCTCTCTCTCTCGGTCTCCCCCTCCCCCCCCTCTCTCTGCACCCTCCCTGCCTAATCCTCAATGTGTGTCTGTCCACCCCCCCTGCTCTCTCCATCTCTCTCTCCCTCTCCCTCTTCCTCTCCGTCTCCCTCACACACACACACACACACTCTCTCTCTCTCTCTCTCTCTCTCTCTCTCTCTCTCTATGGAGAAGATCGCCCATCAGGGCAGCCCCCCTGCAGGGCAGAACAATGAACTCATGGTTTGACGGGATGTAGGGTGCGGTAGGAGCACGGGCACAACCCCCTCTTGTTGCATGTCTGCCAGCGTCTCAACCCAGTTCCTGAGCCTGTTGACGGGGCATCCGAACACCAGAAGTCATGGTTCGGTTGCATAGTGGTAGGTCTTAGTTGTTGAACCTCGCAGTTTGAGCTTGATTTGAAAGATTTGGGCGTCACACACACACACTGTCTCTCCCTCTCCCTCCCTCTCCCCCTCCCTCTCCGTCTCCGTCTCCCTCACACACACACACACACACACACACACACACAGTCTCTTCCGCTCCCTCCCTCTGTCTCCCTCTCCGTCTCCTTCACACACAGACACACACACACACTCTCTCTCTCTCTCTCTCTCTCCCTCTCTATGGAGAAGATCGCCCATCAGGGCAGCCCCCCTGCAGGGCAGAACAATGAACTCATTGTTTGCAGTAGTGGCAGGGCGATAGGGAATGTTGAACCTCGCAGTTTGAGCATGATTGGAACCAAGCATGTGCAGCTGCAGCATGCCGCAGCATGCCGCAGCACCCGTTTTTTGGAGCTGCACATGGGGGTTTTGAAGCATGCCGCAGCACCCTTTTTTTTTTTTTGAGTTCATGTGTTTGTCTGCCTTGTCTGCCTGCTCCTGCTCTGTTTGCACGGGAGACATTCTGCCTGCCCCATGTCTCCCCAGTTTGTTTTTATTTGTCTTGTCATGAGTCAGTCATCTGCACCAACAACATGCAGTCAACAGTCAACACCAGGCACACCACTTTCCCAATCAGATGGGATTAAGCAGAACAAGGAGACAACCAGAAGTACCAGCGATTCAACCCAGAACTACTGCAGACCAAAGAAATGATGTCTTATTCTGAGTTGTGTAAACACATACCCAACGTGGCACAATCTGAGTGGGTGCGGTATATTGCTCTGCCAGCCCCGAGCCCTCTTCCAGATTCTACTGCAGCTAGAGTGGCATGGTGGCATGCCAAAAAAGACGATTTTCCTACATTGAGTAGCATCGCTGCTTTCTTTGTCCGACGACCACGCTCTGCTTGCCGTGTTGAGCGAACGTTCAGTTTGATGGGCCACATCCAGACAAAGGACCGTTTGCATATGGGCAACGACACTTTGCGCCATTTGGCTATGATGTATGTCAACAAACCCACTACAGACGATCCGGATGGTGAAAGTGATTAATTCGGCCCAACAGTGTTGTGCATGTTGTCTCTTGCATGTGAGTTCAATTTCCCACAGACACGTAGGTACCCACATGTGCAGGTAGAAGCATGCCGCAGCATGCCGCAGCATGCCGCAGCACAAGAAAATTTTCCCAGGGACCGCACATGCTTGATTGGAACTGTTCCCTTGGCACATACACACACACACACACACTCTCTCTCTCTCTCTCTCTCTCTCTCTTTCTCTCTCTCTCTCTTGCACAGCTCTGCTTCTCCTCCCCCGCCACAACACGTGTTAGGCACGGGTGATGGAGGAGCGGATGCGGCAGAAGGAGCGGGAGGTGCAGGCGCTGCGGGACTACAACCACCACCTGCACGCGGGGATGGAGACCCGGGAGGACCAGATCCGCCGCCTCCGGGCGTACGTCCGCCTGACCCTCCAATCCCAGAAGCGGCCCAAGACCCCCCGCACCCCCCGGAGCCCCCGGAGCGCCCGCACCGCCGTCGCCGACCGCCTCCTGCTGCAGCAGAAGGACAAGGAGATCGCCTGCCTGGAGGAGCAGCTCCGGGCGAAGGAGCGCGCGCTCCACGGCGCCCGCCGGACCGGCGTGAGGGCCCGGCGCCCGAAGACGCGGCAAGGGCGGCTCGCGGCGCTGCGGGCCACGCAGGCGCGGCTCTCGGAGGCCGCGCAGCGCGCCAAAGCCCGGGGCTCCCCCGTCCCGCGGCTGTCCTTCCAGGGCCTTCAGAAGCAGGAGGACAGCGATGCGGAGAGCGAGGCGAGCGTCTAGGGCGGGCAGGGCCTTGCTGCCCTTGTGGCGGGCGGCATTCATGGGGATGGGAGGCTCCGACCCCCGCCGCACAACCGGGAGCAGGGGGGGGGGGGTTGGGTTGAGGTACGCAATTTCCCGCAATTTCTCCACAATTGGATTTGCCACTCCCTGACCGCAACGCCCCCCCCCCCCCCCACGACCCAACTATTTCTGTTCCTGACGCACGCACTGTATGTACTGATTTCTTACTGCTGCTCTGCTGACAGTGTGTTTCTGAGGTTCCACCAGGTTCGGCATAGAGAATATAGATATATAGAGACATAGAGAATACAGATGCACTTATGCCTTACTGTGGAATGCATTGCCTCAGCTGTGCAAGTTTTGCAGCACTGCCTGTCTGTTTCTATATCATTCAATGCAATCAACTAATTAGGTCTCCATCCCCCCCCCCCCCCACGACCCGCAGGCAGGGCCGGCCACGTGTGTGGGACGCATGGGGCCGTGTCCCTCCGCTGCATTTGCAGAGAAAGGCCCCCACTGGTCTTTGCATGGCCCCTGACGGACCTCTGGTCTGTCTTCTATACCGCCGTGCGGGTGCCTGCGCACTGCTGCACCACCGCAGTCTCATTGGGGGCCGGGGGTGGGAAGAGTACGAGCTGCCCTCGCTGCCGGCGCCTCTACGCCCGCCAACCAGGCCCAAAGTCAACATGACCGCTTGAGAGGCTGCCGCAGGCAATCACGGCGGTTCCAGTCGCCTGTGGGGTCTGGGCTCCCCTCCAATACCTCCAATTGTGCCGTATGCACTACCAAAATTGCTGTATATAGGGGTATGAAATGTGCGCTCAGGCGGCAGTTTCGTGCTTCCAAATCAGAGGAGGGGTCTACCATTGGGGTCACAGTCAGCACGACTGCTTGAGAGGGTGTCGCAGGCAATCGTACCGGGAGGGGGGGGGTGTTAGAGGGTGAACAAATGGATGTGGACAAATTTGGAAGCCCTCCCTCTCACCAAATACTTCTTTCGATTTTAAGGATGCTGCCCCCCCCCCCCCCTGTAAAAGCTACGCCCTTGTCCAAGCTACAGCGGGCGTAGGGACCGCATTAATTTGGGACCTAATTTGATTCGGTACAAATGTAGTACAGCCACATAAGACATGGGTTTGGTGACAAATTTGCCAGTCACATAGGGCCAGGGACACGTTTGTTGTGAATGCTTGCCCACTTGAACCCACATAGCTCTAATTTTGGGGATATTTGTGCATTATATTCCCCTGTCGTGCACCAGCTCACCATGCAGTCTCTTCTCTTTTTGAACCTGGGCGTCTATGGCCTTGTCCAAGCTACAGTAGGCATAGGGACCGTATTAATTTGGGACTTTGGCGTAGCTTTTACAAGGGGGGGGGGGTACGTGCCAAACCGGGTGCACCGGATCTGTGTGTGGTCGCGCAGGGGGATCATCAAGTGTACAAGCCTCGCACGAGGGGCTGTGCCTGATCGCTCCTTTGAGGCACCATGTGCCAAGATGCGTACAGTGACCATTCCGAGACCACCAGGCAGTAACGTCAGCCAGGCAAAGCAAGCATCACCAAAGCAACCATAACCTTATGCCCCCTCTCTGTGAGGATGGCGGGTAGGTGACATGGGGCGGTAATGTACTGATTAAGACCATGAGTCTGAAGGGCAGGCACAGGCTCGCACAAAAACAAAATGGGCACCAGGGCATGCAACGTTGTCTCAGACAGCGGTCTCATGTTTCTGAATTGCAGTAGAGGCTTCCAATTTGGCCCAAAGTTGGGACGATTGCCTGGGAGGCTGTCCCAGGCAATCACAATCAATTCCAGTGGCCTGTGGGGTCTTGGTGCCCGTCCAATGCCTCATGCCATTTCGAAAACACCACCAAAACTGCTACATCCAGGGCGCAGCTTCTTTAGAATAAGTAAAAACTGGGGGGGGGGGGGATGCAAAACCCCCTCCTCCCCTCCCACAACCCCCCCCCCCCCCTTTCCAGTTAAGCAAAAGTTCAGGCTGGAGTCGAGGTCAATTTTTTTTCTTTACCTTGTGGCACCTTGTGGGGATTGTGCTTTCATCCAGGGCTGTCCGCCCTCACTCCTCGCACAGTAGGTCGGGGAAGCAAAGCCCGGTGCTGCAGCTCGCCTGACCTGTGCCTGGCGGGATCCGGGGAGGGTATGAAATATGCTCCGAGACGGCAGTCTCGTACTTTGAGGTTGGGGCAGAGCTCTCCGATTCGGCCCCAAGTGAGCATCGCCCGCGCGGAGAGGACCGCCCCTTGCTGGTCCACGCCCACACGCCTGTGGGTGTGTTTGGGGGCCGTCAGGCCTCGTGGCGTGGTGCCGAGTCGTATCGCGGCGGGTCCCGGTTCGGAGGTCCGTGGCCTGGCTGCCGGGTGGATGCATGCGGCCCCGGCCCGACCCTCCGGCTGGGGACTGGACGCTGCGGGGGGCCCAGTGGGGCAGTGGTGAGCAGCGTGGCAAACCCTCCCGCTCTCACCCACAAGATCGCACCCCCGCGTCTCCGCCCGCCTCCCCCCCCCCCCCCCAACAGACGGTCCGCACCGAAGGCCGGTCCTACCGACGACGTGGCACTGGACACCGTTTGTACGCGGTATGCCACGTGTCACGAGCACGCCCCCCCCCCCCCCTATCCCCCTGCGCTGCGGCCGGACTCCCGATGGGGCTCGGGGGTTTGGCTGCCGCATTGTCTGACTGCGATTCGGCTCCGGCGGTGTTGAGGGCAGGAGGGGCGCCAATGGGGCCACTGCCCCAGGGATACTGCCGCCTCGATAAACCGGCACTGGGTGCCCCGGCAGTGCACACGGCGGGGTGGAGCACGCCCAAACGACCCCGTACCTCCCCCCCCCCCCCCCGCCGCCTTTGGCTGACCTGTCTTTTCCATGCATGTACACTGTCAGTGTGCCCGGTCAGTGGCAGCGTTGTCTGTCTTTCTGATTATTTAACTGCTATTCACGCAATCCGCTCCGCCCCCAGTCCCGCCGATGGCGCACTCCTCTTCACGATGGGGCCCGCCTCCACCGCGTTCACGCCCCCATGTGTCCCCCTCTCCCGCCCATCCTTCATGCGCCTGCTGCATCTGTTCGAGGTGGGGCGGCTAGGGGTGGGGTGGGGGGATAGGCTACTGTTGACGGACTTGTCCTTCGGGCGCCTTCGGCACCTATGCCAGGCCCCTGCCGGACTCTGTCGGGCAACGGACCAAAGGGAAGGGGGTTGGGGGATGGTAACAGACAACAGAGTCCACCTTATCCCCCCCCCCCCTTCCCCAACCCAACGGGTGGGGGGTGGGCACCCCACCCCCCATCCAAAAGTGGAGGATCCCCCCCTCAAAAGGCATATGCGTACGCACACCCGGACGTACCCACCGGCGTACTCGCTCAGCCCGGATGGCACACCACCCCCTCCTGGGAAGAGGGGGTGGTGGTAATTTGCATCTCTGCCTTCACTGAGGGCGCTCTTGCCACGGCGCGTGTGCAGTGCAAACTTTGGGTGCTTCTGGGGACCCTCCCGGTGATAATTGCAACCATCAAGAGGCCTTTCTGACAACTGCAAAAAGTACCCAGAAGCCTCTGGGAGGAATTGGTAACCATACAACAAAACCTAGCAAGACAGGCCTTGTGCTTGCAACTAAGCTTTTCCAGGGTTCTATGGGCTGTTTGGGCTGGTGCATCTTGGGATGGGTCGCCGGTGTTTGAGCCCCCCCCCCCCCCCCCTCCCCCTTCCACCTTGCGCAACCACCGCCTTGTCCAAGCACGGGAGCCCGTCTGACCATGGTTTTCCTGGCTTTCAGCGTGCTTGTGCAAGGCGGGTACTAATAGTTGCCACGGTGCGGACGTGGTGCGTGCGCTGCAACAACACCCTCACTTCACTCGCACCATTGTCATCTCTTCCAATTCTGTTCCATCCATCAATCCAGGCCTCGCCCCCCTCCTCTCAGGCGGGGGAAGCAGGAACACCCTCAGGCCCCACGCAAGTTATTGCGGACACCCTCCTTCCGCCCTCAGGACAGTGGTGGCCCCGTGGCAGACATCCACGTACTCTTTACACGCACGCTCTCACTTCAGCACTGGTACAAAGAGCTTCGGCGTGGCCACGGAGACTTGGGGGCGCGTCTGTTGGCCTGTGCACCTTCACGCAGTTTGGGTTGTGGGGTGTGTAAAAGGGCCCGTGCATCCCGTTCACAGGCTTCGGCGTGTCATTCGCTGGTGCATTGGATGCAACAGAGTAGAGTGGCAGGCAGGCGTGATGGGGCCTGGCCGGCTTTTTGGGGGCCGCTTGCGTGCAAAGTGTCACCAGAGCACATCCGTGTGCTTTGGTAGAACACCCCAAGGGACGTGACCGGAATTCTGCCCCCCCCCCCCCCCCCCCGCCTCCTTTGGGCGGTGCGACCGGTTTGTGGTCTGGTTGGGGCACAGGCTCTTGGGAGGGAGGCAGGCCAGGGGTCCCATTGTGCACACTCGTTCTGGGGGTACACAACAATGTTTCCGGCGTGTACCGCTCATTGTAACAGTACATAAAACGATTCCTGGCCTGGACCACTCGTTCTAAGAGTCTCCAACAATGGTCCCGGCGTGTAACGCAGAGACACCGAGGGCGCGTTTTGGTGCCCAGTGTGCGCACAGCCGAGGGTTCGGCAGCTGGATGACTGTCTTTCTTCTTCTTCTGTGAGCATTTCAAACAGGAGTTCGGGACAGTGGTATTTATTGCCTTCAGTTGCTTTGTGTCATTTGCCAACCAGGGCCCCTGCATACCTCCCGTCCGCCCCACCAGACCGTTGTTGGACGATGCAGCAACTGTGCGTGTGAGGGAGTCGCACTGACGAAGTCTGGTTTCCGTGGTGGGATGTGTCAGTGTTGGCGCCATCGGCAGCCTTCTATATCTGTATTTGACTTCTCAGATCCGGCCTTTCACACCAACAATACTCGATGACTTGTACCAGCCACTATCATCCACCGACCAGACGAGGGTGATAATTTCCTTGCCATTGGGCGTCCACAACATTGTACATTGACGATCCGTTGTGCTCTTCCCAAAACAAGTTTCATTCCCCGTACCTGTGTCTCATACCCAGTCATGGTTGCAGTCATCATCAGCAGAGATGGCCCTCCATCATGGGCTGGCAGCGTCCAGCCCTCCACCATCGCACACTCGCCTGCACCCAGCCTCCTCAAGCCACGGGTTGTTGCAGCAATTCAATGGGTTGCCATGTGAAAGCACATGCATTGTATTTCACACCGCCTATGTCACGGGGGGGGCGACCCCTCGGTTCTGGACGCCAACTACCCCCCCAACTAGGGGCACTAGGGGCACAGGCTCCCCTTACCTCCCCTTGCCCTCCTCTAACCATACCATCACCATAAACTATATATATAAACTATATATATAAACATAACTGTTGGCCGAAGGCCCCGGGGGGGGGGGGGGGGGGGGGGGCAGGGGTAGTTGGCGTCCTAGGACCCGCGGAGTCGCCCCCCCCGGGGCCTATGTCCGTCTTGGGGGAACGTGGTCAACAGCTCTGTTGACCACCTCTGGACTGTCCTTTGGCATTGTCGAGTTAGATGCGGCGTGCAGTCCCGGGCAGGGGCCCTCACCGACCCCGAAGAGTGCTGTTTCGCGCGTTGATGCCCTGTGCTTGTCGTGAGGGTCGACAGGGAACACCAATATGAAACCTGACGTGCACAAATGTGAAGACACTCTATCCCTCGGAACGTGTGTTTGTGAGCGGTGTGCACACAAATCCACATTTACGACCTTGACACCTCGGCTACTGTACATATGCAGCCTGTCTTGAAGTGTGAGCCACTCTTGGCCAGACCCCACCCACCCACCCCACAATATCTATTGGAATCAGTCTTCAGAGTGAACTGTCATTAGCGAGAGGAGAGAGGCTAAGACACTGACGAGATTGCGGTGAACGGCGCAGAGTCATTTATGACATGCATTTCGCCCGTGCGATTGTCCAGCCAGCCTCCACTCTGCCGTTGTCTGTCCCTTTGGTTGTGTGTGTTACTCTGCCGGCAATGCCTCAATGCCTCAATGCCTCAATGCCTCAATGCCTCAATGCCTCAATGGTGGCAAAGCCATGCCACAACGACGAATCCAAGTGTTGTGTGTTCCATCTATCATGGCCTCATTTGCGAACCGTGGCAGCGGTGCTGAGACGCATGTCGATGTGCTGCTCCATCCTCTCTTCATGCTTACTGACACCCAAGGTGTTGACCCGGAACCAGCTGATAGGGCACCGACTGCGTTCCTGTGCACGGCATCAGTGGCCGTGCCCGTTGACTGTGATGCTGTAAGCAGGCGGTGGGTGGGGCCTTGCAGGTCTTTGGTTTAGGGTTGACACTTCTTTGCTTTTCACGGTGTCCCCAGCCGTTACATGGCCCTGTGAAAACAAATGCTGTTTTTCTTGCGTGGGGTGCTCCCCCTGTTCTCTGCTCTCCTCAGCCCTCCAGCACTACGGCGGTAAGCACCATTATAGGCTCGTGCCCAGTCTCACCCATTTGACGTCGTGCAGGGGAGAAGGGCTCAGAGAGTTGGGGCTGATCCTGACCTTCCAAAATGACCGGAATATGAGTGTGACATTCACTTGGGCCTTGACATCCTCAGGAATTCCGTGGTATGAGAACATCACCAATTGGGTGAATCTGCATATTTGTGTGCACGCCACAAATGACTGGGTTGGCGCGAAACCTCAGCTGTTCTCGCATACACATATTCTGAGATGGCAGCGTTGCAATATGGCATTGCCTGGTATCAGACTTAGCTCATCCTCACGACGCATTTTGTCCGCTGCCCAATAAATTTTTGGGGCAATCGCAGCATCAGGGAGCTGTGATCCTTGATTTCGAGAGATTTCTTGAGTGCCATCTGGTAGGGGGGCTTAGCCAGCTTACCGGAGATGGAACTGAGGATGACAGCCCTGCGGGGTGAAGGCTATGCCGTTCTTCTAGACTTGCATATGCAGAATTCGCCTGAGCGCTTTTGCAACACTTTGATACATCACCTTTCAGAAGGTCAGTCCAAAAAAAAAAATTGACTGCGCATGCCCGGTGTGGTACATCAGCTTTGACCCTCTGCCAATCTGCTTTCCTCTTGAAACATTGAGAGGACCCAAAGACGCTGCACAAAGTGCTGTCAAACAAACTAATCCATTCATTTTGAAAACTGGTCACTGGCATTGACACTTATTTGCATTCTGTAGGTTAGTGTTGCTACCAGCAAGGTGCAGGGTTGTGGTCTCATTTATCATGTGTGACAGCCACGCAGGCTCCTGTGGCTTGTGTTGGCCTGGCTCACATTTGAGCACAAGCTGCTTGCCACTTTTTGCATACAAAGTGGCTGGCCCCAGCAGACGCTGAGCTTGCACAGTTTTCACCGTTCTTCGACGATCTGTTTCTGACTTTGACACTTCTTGTGCCCACAAACAACTGCCACCTGCGATGCAATCTGCTACCCATTATCTGTGTGTTGTTTCTCATGGGTGGGACTTGAACCCAGTTTGAGGGGCTGGTGGCAGCCACAAACCTCATGACACAGCTGGCGATGCAGCCCAACCTGCCACTCACCCCATGTACCCCCCCCCCCCCCTTGCAAACTCCCACCCCTTGCAATCTCCCCCCCCCCCCCCGGAGACCGTCACTTCCATGTTTTTCTAGTTAACATGTATTGTGCTGGTTTGTGTTGCCCATCTGCTTTACGCATGGCCTTGCATTGCTTTCCCATTACTTCAAATCAAGCACCTGTGTGTGTTCTGTGATATTCTCTCTCCAAAGGCGTATGGGTGTGTTGTCTTGCTACTTCAGACCCAAGATGTTTTCTTCCGGTGACCATGCACGGTACCACTCACGCACACTTGGTGCACATGTGTTGGCCACTGTCGTGGGCCCTTCACCAAATGGGCCACAGTTTTGCCACATTCGGTGCCTCCAAAGAAGTCGGTGGCTGCCCCCAAGGCAAGAGCAAAGGCTTCCCCCAGCCAAGAGCAAAGCCAGCTGCCAAACAGACTGGTCTGGCTGTGCAAGCGGGTGCTAAAGCGGCTGCCAAACCAGCCCCGCGCGCCATTGCCTCCTCCTCATCAGCCAGTGCAACACACCCCGTGCCTGTCATGCAAACTGAGCATGTGCAACAGTTCAAAGTGTGTTATTCTCGTACCCGGAAGTTCTTTACCGTTCCTTTGGATCCTCAATAACATTTGTGTTGGATGAAACACATTGGCACCGCATCAACGCAAAAGTCGCTTCACACATGTTCTCTTTGCTTGCATCAGTGGAGGGTACCACAGATTGCCTTGAAATACCCTTGCAATCCCCCCCCCCCCCCGGGAGACCGTCACTTGGCGACCGTCTCCCCCCCCCCCACCCGGGAGACCGTCGCGCGCTAACCCGGGGGTTTGCAAGGGGGGGGGAGGGTATGCTTACAGTTGGTTTTGAGTGAGACAGCTGTGGCTCAAGCCTGCATTTCATGTTGAATTGGTTACATCTGATCCCACGAACCCGGCCAGTGATTCAGAGATGATGGAGTTGTGCCCCCATCTGTCCCCCTGCCTGACCTCATTGTGTTGATCTTTGGTTGGTCTGACAATTTTGGTACATGGTGATGATTCCCATGAACATCGTTACTCCGGCTTGGGGAGGAGGGAATGTGTTGTCTAACAAATAAACGAATGCCAACATCAAGAGTATGCTGAAGTCTGTTCTCCCAGCTGACACGCAATCATGCACATACCAGATGATATTGCTTGCCCTCTACTTCCACACCTTCCTGGATTCTATCGATCAGATGCTGTCTAGTTCCCTAGCCCATTCCTTCAGTGTTACCGTTAGGCAGTGGCTGTTGTCCGGCTGCACTTCGAAGGACTGGGTCTGGACACACTGGCACCTGCACTGCACTACAAGCACCCGCACCTCGCAATCACTGTACTCAAGGCCCGCCCAAGTGGCTGGCCACACGCAGATGTCCCTTACCCTGTTCGCCTGTTCACTCGCAGAAAGGCAGCTGTTGGCGTTGAACGTGCTTTGATGGCCAACTGATGAGGAATTGACATCTGGGCTTAGCGTTGTGCTCGTCTGTTTGTTGACAACCTTGTGTGTATGTGTGTTCGCACATGAGCTAAATTCATTGTGGGGCACGGTCAAAATGCGCCCCTGTTTGCACACTTGATGACTTATTCAACGCTACATCCAAACAGTTGAAACATGGCAATGCAAAACCTCCACATGAACACACGAACCAATCAATTCCCCTCTTACTATCAGTCTGTCACATAACAGTAAATTTGAGTTCAGGGCATGGTCAAAATGCGCCCCTAGTTGCACATGCACACGTACCAATAAGATCAAATTAGGTGTGTGCCCGTTATGGAACACCAATGCACTTACGGCACACTGCATGGCATGCAAAGAGAGAACCCCAAAAATGCAGGCACCATTTCCAAAGAGGGTTTCAGCCGTCTGCGTGATGAGATATTCACGCACAAACATGATGCAAAGTTTGAAGTTTACCAGGTGCATTAGACAAAATTTCACTTCGCATCCACCTATTGTATCTGTCAACACTGGAAACACCAGCAAATAATTACCGCATGAATTCAGACCCCATTCAACACCCCCCCGTTTCAAGGGGGGGTTTCAGCCGCATGTTATCACAAAAGGCATTTTACATACCAAAAGCACCTTCACCCCATGCCCGGTCAGCACTAGGAACACTGAAGGTAGGCTGCAACAGAGCTGGCCCCCCGGGGGGCGGCCCGGTGATAACCTGTGCCGAACCTCTCCTGCCGTGTTTTGTATTATGCAGTGGTGGTGCATCTGCTGCGACAAAACACGCCAGAACATGAGAACACGGTCGAAGTTATGCGGCCTTGATCCCAGCTTGAGGGGCTGTGGGGAGCCTTGAAAACCTCGTGATATGGCCAAAAGTGACCATCGATGAATAAATAATTGAGTGATGGCATTGGATCCGCCATCTTGCTCACCATGTTTCCCCCTGGGTGAGCATGCGCAAGAGTTCAAGGTCAAGTGGAGCAGGACCAAGAAATTTTACACCCAGCCGGTCAAGGAGTAGGTCTCTGTACGTTGGCAGCCCTTTGAACGCTTCTTATGCTGAATTCTTTCGTTTTATGTTGCAATTTCTGTGCCTGCAAATGTGCGTGTACGGTGGTAGTGCGGCTCCCAGGGGGTCTTCCCTGGGGTGGGGAAGGACAAAAGGGGGGAGGGTACAGGGCCTAACTATTGATACAACAATGCCTATCTTTAAGAGAGCTTACCCCAACGGCCCATGGAACATTCGATAGCCGTCTTGTGCGGCGACCTCAAGGCAACATTCAGCACTGATCTGGTTTGCGCTGCAGTGCAGCAAGGCAAAACAATGCACTGTGAGTCGTGGCTATGACCATATGCCTGTGTCACGGGGGTGTATGTGAGCTCAGTATCCGTTGCTCATGGCCCTTCAAGACTGCGCCTTGGTTGTTGCGTGCGACCAATGTGTGGCATGGCAATTGCATTAGCATAGCAAGGCGTGTGCAGTGCAATTGATGGAATGTGTGTGTGCATTGAATGATTTCAATGTGATCCCATCTGGGTATTGATTGCCTGTATGGCATTTGCGCCTCTTAAAGGACATTCTTGTCAGGTGCAGCCATTTAATTGGCTATATACTGTTGTTCTGGCAGAACTTAAATCCCATCGAACATGTGGAATTTTGCTTCGGCTGTTTGTGCAGTTGGTTGGGCAGGGCGTATCAGTGCAGCTACTTTTCTAAGGGAATGCCATGCACGCAGTGCGCACGCAGTGCGAAGTTTTGGATGTCGGCAAATACTCGCACCCTAGCTACCTTTTGGTGGTAAAACATTGATCCTGCGCCCTTGGTTTCCTATAAAGGAAAAGTGCTTCCATGAATAATGAAATATTCTTGGATTGTTCATTTTTCTGAAATGGATTCCGAGGAAATAATAGGATCACCACCAACCGTGTTACTTGGATGAGTATCCCAGCCTCTGCGTGCGCAGTATGCACGCAGTGCCCACGCAGTGCGCACGCAGTGCAAGAACTTGGCCTAAACATACAGCAAGCAGTAGTAAGTAGTAAGCATCTAGCAAGTAATAGCCAGCCACCAGGCTACACCCTCCACCCTTGACAGGACCTTCCAATGTGCACCCTTTGCTGTGATAATTGTTCAACTACCCTGCACATTTTCTGAGTGTCCATTTTTTTTCATTTTACATGGCCCACCCGAGGCTTAGGCTGGTCCTCCATGAAAAGCGGAGGCTGTTGCTGATACTACTGGCCACTGAGCTCATGTGTTGGAGTTGGCTGGTACTCTCTGACGATCCTGATGCTGTGCCAACGCCATCACAAATGCTGCAGAGCCTCACAGACCTGCTCCTCGGCAGTGGCTCAGACGAACTGTATGACCCACCGTTCTTCGTCCCCGATGATGTCAATGCAACTAATACAACTCTGACAAACTACACTTCACCGTCGCCTTCGCCTGAAATGCCACCCTCGCCTGGCCTTGCCGACGCCACCACCTGCTACGTCATGGGACGCAATGCAAACGGGCAACTTGGGCTTGGGGACACCCAAGACCGCGACAACCCCACGCTATTGGTCTCTCCGAATGGGCACAGCATCAGCCGCATTGCCTTGGGTACCGCTTCGACCGCATTCATTGCTGGTACAGAGTGTTATGTCATGGGGTCAAACGGCAGAGGTCAGTTGGGACTGGGGGACTACATCGACCGCTCCAGTCCACAACTACTGAAATCTCCGAACGGGAAGGTCATCACCGATGTCGCCATGGGGCAGACCTCTGGGGCATTCTTGGCAGATGGAGAGTTATATGTCATGGGCTCTGTGAGCTGCTTGGTGGACGACCTCCCACCCAACACTCCACAGCTACTGCGGCCTCTCAATGGTCAGGCAGTTCATGCGTTTGCTCTCGGCACCTGTGATTTGGGGCTGGCCACTGCAGAGCACGCCTACGTCATGGGGGACAACGTGAAGCCCCGGGTCCCTGAGGGTGAGGCCCAGACCCAGACCCACAAGTTGCAGCTGTTGCCCTCTCCAAACGAGGGTCAGATCACCGCCATTGCAGTAGGGCCTTCGGCGGCCGCATTTAAGGCGGGTGCAGATTGGTACATTTATGGGTCTGGGGGTCTGTTGGGAGCTGAGTTGCGCCCATCCACCGATCCCCTTCTCCTGAAGGCCCCGAATGGCATGCAGATCACTGCGGTTTCGTTGGGCATTGGGGTCTCCGCCTTCCTGGCGGGCGACAGATGCTTTGTGATGGGGGGCGGGTTCTCTGCTGGTGACCGTCCGCGTGTGATTGGCCCTCCCAGTGTCGCTGATGTTGCAGTTGGCCCCTCTCTGGTGGCCTTTGAGGCTGGTGAAAGGTGGTATGTCCAAAGGCCCGGCGTAGAGGCCATGCTTTGGGAGTCTTCTGATGGCACCCGAGTACATGGGGCTCTGAATATCAGTAAAGGCTCGGCCTTGCCGTCGATTGCGATCCTGGTGGGCCCACAGGGATTGCCACCTCCAGGGGCCAGTAGTCATCCCCAGCCCAGTCCCCATGCAAGGGACAGTCCATCCCCAGCCCTCTCGGCGGAGCCACCATCGCTGAGTCCATCTGCAACTCCGGTGCTGTCACCGTTTCCTTCCGCCTCACCACCCTCTTCATCGCCAGTGCCTGTCGGGCCAGGCAATTCATGTGCCAATTGGTTTGGTGATCTCCTGGGCTGGGAAAGCATTCCCTACCCTCGCATCAGCGACACCGCGTGGGGGTTGATGGATCGCTGCACCAGGGCCCAGGTCGCTCCCTACGGTCCGTATCGGTGTGCTGTCCACACTGCAAATGGTTCATTCATTCCCTGTGCCAAAGACTGCAGGGATGGCGCGTGTGTGAGCTCTGCGCTCGTCCAGAGCTTTGATGACGGCGACGCATTTGTGCAGAGTTTGAGACAGCTGGGGATCATCTACGGCCGCCCTCCCGATGCAGTGCTAGTGGAAGCCACACAAATACTGGAGTATCAGGACTTGATTTTCGGGTTGTACTCTGCAGGAGACAGCCCTCTACCGCCCATCGTGGGGTCGGGCGGCACTTTCCGCCTGACTTCTTTTGGAGTTGGGGTTGTGGGAGCGGTAGTGATCTCCATGGACCCGACGCATGTAGTATCCGCCCTTGGCACTGTGCTGCTGACTCCTTCGAATCAGCTGACCCCCGTTGCTGTCTTGTCCGTGACTCGCTTCGATTCTCAGGGCAATGTCATTTCAAACGCCCCACTGACCTTCGTATTTGAAGCCACTCGTGTTGGTGCGCTCGAATTCTATCGCTTTCCCACGGGGGCAACGACCGGGACACCCGTGGCGGCGGAGGGTGGCACTGTGCTGCCCTGCGTACCTGCCGACACACACTGCAGCCGAGTCACGTCCCCGCACACGTCGGTGTTTGTTGCCTTTGCAGTGGCCCCCGCATCCCCAAGCCCAGATCCCTCTTCGTCCGAGCCCCCCCGACAGCCCGTGCCGGCGCTGGACCATACGGTACTGGTGGCGGCCATCTCGGCGGGTGGTGGCGTCTTCATCGGCGGGTTGCTGGTGGGCCTCGTTTGCTGGCACCGCCTTCGCATGGCCAAGACCGTCCCGGTGGGTCGGCGGAGTATCGCGGAACCTCCCGCGTCTGTGCCTACGCCTGCGTTCGGTGCGGGCACCCAACCAGCCCAGCCAACGGGCGCCGCCGATGCTGCCAAGGGCCTGGGCACCGAACCTGCGCACGCGTCGGTCTCAACGCTCGGCGTGCCCCTGGCGTTGCGCCAGCCCGCCAACATACCCTCGCCGTTGCCCCTGCCTTTGCCCTCCTTCTCATCTTCAAACGACTGCGTGGACGAGTCGTCCAAGGGCCTCACAACGGAGCCTGAGAACAGGACGGGGGACGAAGGCGGGGGAACAAGCGATGCAAAGACTGAGGGTGCGGACGATGTTGCAGGCAGGAGCAAAAGGAAGGGGAAAAAGGGCAAGGGCAAGGCCAAGGCCAAGGGCAAGAAGGCCAAGGCCAAGGGTGCAGGCGGCGAGGGCAGTGCGTGGACGATGCAAAATGAAGGCGGCGGAGATGCAGACGGTGTGGGGGAGCTAAAGGCAGAGTGATGCACAAGGGCGACCCCCCCCCCCCCCAAATCGCCGTATGTAGATCGGAAAATGTGTGTTCTTGCTTGAAACTAACCAGCCACAACCCAGGTCAGGCTGAAGGAGTACCATGCTTTGCAGCCAGGGGAGTGGTAACATGTGGTCGGGACTGTTCCGGCGACGCTATGGATCGCGTTTGTTTTGGGGGAGCGTTAGCGTGCCGGGCGTGCGCCGGGCATCTTTTTTTTTGACCATTCCCCACCTGTGCCTGTTTTTGCCTCCACCTCACCAAACAATTTGGAGTACCTTCTCGCTGTGTCTAAGAACTTGGCCCATCCTTTGCACCCAGTTTATGACGATGGCAAGGGTGGTGGTTGGAAGTGGTGGGAGTGACATTTGGTGTGGTTGAATTCTCATGTTTCGGCTTATACAAGGTGCCTTGCAGAGAAGGTTTGCAGTCTAGTGCGGTCTACCTGGGGGACTTCCCTAGGTGAGAATAAACCTGGGGCTAGAGATAAGATCCTTAATACAAAGGTAGCGTGCCGGGCATGCGCCGGGCAAACATTCCCCCTATGTCAGACTGATCTGTGCAATTCTATAAAGGAACATGAGACCGCAGGAGCCACGTAGGGTGTACATACCTATGTACATAGAACAGTGGAGCAAGAAGGGGACGCGTTGTCATCGTTGCACTGTGCTTGCACATTCGACCTGATGGCTGAAAGTGTCTATGGCGGGGACATTCAGTCTATCAGAACCGACCATTGATCCCCCAAAATCGGCGGCCGAACTCGGCCGACGTGGCCGATTTGTTCCGCCGATTTGTTGGGTTTCTTCGCCGATGGGGGGGGGGGGGGGGGGGGGGGGCTGCAAGGGGGTGTCTAGGATTCTTTGATTCTCCATTTGAGGAGGCCGTTGTTGGTTGGATTCCGACCACTTTTCATCGGTCTCTAGTGCACAAGGCTGATGGTATTGTACCTCTTACAACCCGTTTCTCGACCCCATGTGGACTCTGATGGAGAGAGCTGACTGAACTCATCAGCCGTGCCCATTCAGATGACTGTGACCTTGACCCAACTCAAACCGTCGCATTGCCTGTCTTGCAAGTGTAATCGCCTGTCTATTCATGAATCACAAAACACTGACTACTTGCATCCCTGTGGACTTGTGTACCTTGGGACGGACCACTAGTCTAGGAGTGTAGGAATCTGACTGAAATACATGGCTCCATGACATCAGAATAAGACTGGCCCTGGGTCTTTTCAACCAGGGTCGTGGTAGCTGCTGCTACTGAAATGGGACACAACCAAGTCTTTCCTCCTGTCTGTGGTGTCCCTCTTGGACCTGCCCAGAAACAGTGAATAACTGCTTATGTACCATCCCCCAGGCCACGTCGATGGGGGGGGGGGGGGGCTGAGGAGAGAGAGGGGTGGGGGGACAAGTACTCCCAAGTGGTGTGCTTTCCCCAGGGCACCATGTTCTTCTTGACCCCCCCCCCCCCCCATGAGGTGGAGGGTAAGGCCCTACGGATCCTTAATTGGGAACACACCTGACCCGTGTGCAGCTACAGGTCACGAGATGGAGACTGTACATTGCTCTGCACCCAGTGTCCAAGTGCGCTCTGTGAAAGTGGCTCTTCTTGGGGGCTGCTGCAAGAAAGTTGGATAAAGTTGCAGAAACCATTGGTGTTCATCTGTGCCGACTGCACCGCACCTCCAGTATCCAACAGGACATGGATCAGACACCAGTGGCTTGATGAATGCAATTCAAGCCCATTGCATCACACCTGGACCTGTTCCCGAACCATGATCTCATCATCATGCACCAGAGCAAAACCAAACGTTTGCCACTTGGGCCATTGGGCAAAACGTGCTGACGAGTGGGGCACTAACTTGCAAACCCCATGGGCACCAATGGGGCTGCACAGCCCAGGTTGACTCTTCATACCCCAATGAACAATCCTGTTTTGGTCGACGCGCCACCATGGAGAAACAGGACCAAACCAGCGTCTTGGTGGACCTTCCTTCAAGGAAAGGAAAGGGAAGGGAAGGGCAGCGGTAAGTGGTGATCGGCCAATTGGCACCGCCAGCTGCAGACAGAGAAACTGACTATGGCGTCAGGCCAAGACCCCCCCCCCCCCCCCCGCCCCCCCCCGGACCCCAGGTACAGCATGCGGTTGAGTGGCACGAGCTGGTCCTCTGCCAGCGGATTTTCTTCAGGGAGCATGACCTCAACGTCGTTCGCCTCCGCTCCCGCCTCCATGTTATATCCATATTATCTATTATTATCCAGGGAGACCCACATGTGGGGGGAAGCCGGCGGCCAGGTTGATAAAATCATGGGAGATACTATTGCCACTGCACCAGTGCCCAGGTATCCCGTGGGGTCAGCACCCCAAGCTGTTCATTGATGTGATGTAGCTTCAGTGGAGGTTCTTCCGTGGCCCCCGGCGAAAAGGATCCGTGCTGTGTCCTGTGACTCCTCAGATGACGGTGACTGCGCAGCAAGGGCACGGTTGAGGCCACGTGTGTGTGTGTGTGTGTGTGTGTGTGTGTGTGTGTGTGTGTGTGTGTGTGTGTGTGTGTTTGTGTGTTTGTGTGTGTGTGTGTGTGTGTGTGTGTGTGTTTAGGGTTGGGGTTCAGGTGAGTTTGAACTCAGACTCCTCTATGGATTTATTGAGGCCCGGAGAAGGGACAGGGAACTCCCTGCTCCTATGCCTCCTCTGCACATTGCGCACCCTTTGACAGACGGAAAGACGTCTCGGACAGCTCTGCTGTCCCTGAGGAGTTATCTCCAACCGCTTTTCTTCCTTTGTCCTTGTGTGTGTGTGTTTTATTTTTTGTTTCAATTTGTTCAATTCAAGATGAATTTGTTTTGGTGATCAGTGCCGTGCCTGCGTGTTTTTCGTCCACACTGACGGTGCGCTCTAGCGGTGTGGCTCTCTGATCCCCTTCACCAATTGTGTGTGTGTGTTTGGGGTGCAGAAAATTGCACTGGCATGAGAGGGGGAGGGGGGGCGGGGGCTCGCTCCCTTCCCGAGAGGCCTGTATACCAGGTAGGTACCCCCCCCCCCCATGCCAACGCAGAGGCTTGGACCAGTTTACCACTCCCAGAGTGGTGGGACCGAACCGGCAAACCTTCAGGACGCCAGTGCGAGAGTCTCCGATGACTCCGCTGGCCTCGCTCTGCTTGTTAGAGGAGTTGTGCCTAGTCCCAATGGAGGACACCCCCCCAGACCCCCTTGATTTTAATGTCAGCGATGCATCCAGCAGGACACGCAGTCCAGAGGACACAGCATCAACAATATCCTGTGACACGGCAGGGTCCAGGTCTTCCACCCCCCCACGGCCCCCCATGCATTGAATGGTTGTGTGTTGAATGTAAGTAACCTTAACCAAACCTGTACCCACTGGGTTTTTCAACCTAAGGACCACGATAACCGTCCCAAGGGGTACTGGCCGAGTGGGGCCAGCTACCAGCAGGTACACCAAGGGACTGACCGCTGACCAGCATAAACGCCACTCACCCGGTAGAGTCATGACCAGCACGAACACTCTGCAAGGTCAGGAACCAGTGTACATACGGAAGCGAGGCACAATGAACATTGGCGGAAGCACCGGGACAGTCGCCTAGCAAAAACCCGGACCCTGTGCGAACATGCTGATGAACAATGGCTGGAAATGTCTATGGCGGGGACATCCAGTTCAGCCGACCGACCATTTGATGCCCCCCCATGCCAATGGACCCCCCATGCCAATGGCCCCCCCCCTCTCGAAAGAAGAAACATGGCCCCCCTTGCTAATGGACCCCTCCTCTCGAAAGAAGAAACATGGCCCCCCCTCAGATTTTTTCACCAAATCGCACATGAATTGCCCTTTTTTGCCTAGTTTCCTGAGTGTGACATGGTGTGTCTCATGCCTAATTCTCCACCTTGCTTTGCTCTCACAGAATTTGACTATTGCTGTGCCCCAAAGCAGATAAAGGGGCTAGTTCAGGTCTTTTGATTGTTGCAGTCCTGAATATTAGAATTTGCCTGGTGCTGTGCCCCAAAGCAGATAAAGGGGCTAGTTTGGGTCTTTTGATTGTTGCAGTCCTGAATATTAGAATTTGCCTGGTGCTGTGCCCCAAAGTAGATAAAGGGGCTAGTTTGGGTCTTTTGATTGTTGCAGTCCTGAATATTAGAATTTGCCTGGTGCTGTGCCCCAAAGCAGATAAAGGGGCTAGTTTGGGTCTTTTGATTGTTGCAGTCCTGAATATTAGAATTTGCCTGGTGCTGTGCCCCAAAGCAGATAAAGGGGCTAGTTTGGGTCTTTTGATTGTTGCAGTCCTAAATACACAGATACAGACACAGACACAAACACAACACAGACACAACGCAGACAGATAGACAGACAGACAGACAGACAGACAGACAGACAGACAGACAGACACTTATTTGCACTGATTGCGTCACGGGAAGGGGTATACTGCCTGCCTCTTGGTACTGACAGTGACAGTGACAGTGACCAGGAAACCATGGGAGTTTATGGTAGGTTGCATGTCGCCTTGACAACACGTGCAGTTGCCTTATATGTTGCCGTGATGCCGTGATTCATTCCGTCAGTCAGCCAATTGCAGTTGCAGGTAATTCATGTCTATTTGAAAACATTATTGTTGAGCACTCCACAGTGCTGAAAAATTTTCTAGCAGGCCTGGGGCCACAGATTTCAGCATGCTTTGCTCAGGTGAAAGTGCCATGATTCATTCCGTCAGTCTGCCAATTGCAGTTGCATGTAATTCATGTCTATTTGAAAACAGTATTGTTGCGCACTTCACAGAGCTGAATTTTTTCAAGCAGGCCACCACTTTCAGCCCTGTTGTGTGCCTGTTTCCACAACGCTTCCCTGATCAGGGCCACATCTGGCCCCAGTGGTATGTTGCGATCTAATGCACGCCGTTATTTTGTAGCATTCAACCACGTTTGTCAGCTTCTTTGACTGCCACCTGAAGTATATGGTGCTGAAACTTTTTGAAGCAGGCCTGGGGTCATCAGTTTCAACCATCATTGTTTCAAAAGTTGCAGTTGTGCGTCTTCTTCGTATTTGCTATTGTGTGCTTGCATGGGTGAAGAAGGAAAGGCATGGGAAACAAATGTTGAGCACCACAAGAAAAATGGAGTAAAAGCATGAAAAAATTGCAAAAGGTGGCTTACGTGAGCTCCACAACCACCACAAAGATGCAAGAGGTACCAAGCATGGGTCCCCACCATGTTAACACCAATGGCACAAGCTAGAAAATGCATACACAAAGAATTTTTTTGGATTTTTTACGAGAATTCGAGTCAATGGACCCCCCGTGCGCATGTCAATGGACCCCCCCCTTCGAAAGAAGAAACATGCCCCCCCCTTGCCAATGGCCACCCCCTCTCGAAAGAAGAAACATGGCCCGGGCCATTGACAGGGGGGGGGGGGTAAGGTACCAAGGGAGGTGAAGGTGAGGCAGGGGCACCCAATAGGGACCAACCCATTGACCAATTGACCAGCCTGTACAGAAGCAGGCTCGACTGGGCAAACTAAAGGTATGCAAATAATTATAGTTTTACCACAGCAGATGCAGACACCAAGGATAAGATTGTAAATAACCGGCAGTGGGTACAGGACAGATCATGGTGAGGGCTAGGACAAGATACTGGACAGGTGACAACATTTGCACATGCTTCTGCGTCTGCGTACTTGCAGGGAGACACGGGGCCATGGTTGGCAAGGTGCAGGACTTGTTTCTCCCACCACCCTGCCGAAGCCGGAGAGGGTAGGGTTAGTAGGTCCTCCCAACCCAAACCCACACCCGGCCCTGTCACTGACCCTTGACCTGCTTTGTGTACACTCGATGGACACCTTGTAGAACTACGGTCACGAGTCAAAACCAAACAACAACAGTTGCGCATGCTTCACAGTGTTTGATGAAACAGTGAGTTGACCACGAGTCGACGACCCCTCAGCGTGAGATTTCCGTATTGTGTTGTACCTGGGCAGTGTGCTGATTTCACTTGCTGATTGAGGGTCAGGGTTGGTTTTCTGTATGCCACAAATGGGGAACAGGCCACTAAGGGGGTGGGTGTGGTGCGCAAGTATAACGTATGAGAGAACTGCCGAGCATTGCTGCATCTGCTTAGGGGGCAGTTGTACAAACTTTGTGCGCGCTGTGCACAAAGTTTGTACAGCTGGAATTAACACAGCTTGGGTTTGCCGTTCACCATGATGCTTTTGCGCTACAAGAAGGCGAACACCGAATGGCTCGGTTATCACTCCATGGAGTTCAAAGGCCCGTAAAGTGGGGTTGTAGTGACGGCGTGTGTTGTATGTAGAGGCAAGAATATTGCCAATTGTAGCAAAACCTCCCAATTTCTCTCTTTCAGATGCGTGCTGCGCGCATTGTGCAAGGACTTCCATGTCTAGAGCACTGGAATGAATTTTGTGCAGCTGAGAGACCTGCTTGCCTCAAATGTAATGCAGTGTGTGGGCTCGCCCATGCAATTCAATTGCAGAATGTATCCATTAGCAGCTCGTGTGTTAGGAAGCTCTCTAGTAAAAGGTGGTAAGAACTTTTCTAATAGGTTTCAGTTCAGTTAATAATTTTGAATCTAGGAATGCCGTGCACGGAGTGCGAAGTTTTGGATATCGGCAAATGTTTGGAACCTACTTTTGGCCCTTTTTGACAATTTTTTTTGCCTCCACATTAGGTTTTTTTTTAGGTTTTTCAATATTTAATCCCACATGCATCTCTTTTTTCCAAAAATTGCCCCACATTCAAATACACCATTACCTGAACGGGAAAATTACACATGTTCAAGAACGTTCCCATGTTAGCAATGGTCACTTTTGTTTCTTACCACCACACACAGATGTTGCGAAAATATAAATGGATTGCCTAGGCCCAACCTGCTTTTGTAGGTTTTGCATTTGTGTCATCTTTGGCTACAATGTCTTCAACGAATATGGTGTTGCATTAGAGCTTGATTGACTAAGGAAAATTGGCTGCTTTAAAGCCCGTGTGCATCCTAACATCTCAAAAACACTTAACAAAACGTAGCCCCTTTCTCCATCCCCATTCGGTTGCATGTAACTCCAAATTTAGACCCCTATTTTTTTCATAGCTCATGTAGGGTGAGATGTCTAATTTTGATTCAAATTTTGTATGTGTTTCTTGAACGAATTAGTAGTAGCGTAGAGGGCGCCCACAAGAAGAAAAATTTGCTGGAGACTTCAATATGGCTACATCACCCTTGCCTTCTTAGGGTTCCCATAGTGGGGAAAGTTCAATATAGCTACATCACCTCTTCCTTCTCGAGGATCCCATGGTGGAGGGAAATCAATATGGCTACATCACCCCAACATGTCCACTGGCTTTTCCGAACAACACACTTAGCCGCAAGGGCCAAGGAGGGGCACCCACATCAACCCGGAAGCTTGGGCAATTAGGGAAAAAACACAAATCCCCATGTGCACAAGGGCCAACGGGAAACCCACCACAACGTGTGCATACAGGGCAATATTTAAGTTTCACCAGTCTTTATGGATACAATGATGTGCACGGATGTGACACGGACACAAATGGAGAATGCAACCCAAAAATTGGAATGAAGCAAAATACATCACCTTCGCGGTTTTCGCGTCTCCATAGTGGGGAGTGTTCGATATGGCTACATCACCCCTGCCTTTTGAGGGTCCCCATAATGGCAAGAATTCAATATGCGGGATGGCAAATAGGTAAAAATTTCATCTACCTCAAAAAGCAACATATGAAACAGTCCACAAGGACAATAGTCATCCCTTCCGTTCTTTCTCCTTCCCCTTGCCCCCCCCCCCGTCCTCCTCTCTTTTAAGAACTACCCTTGATTAAGGAATTTAAGAATAAAACAAGTTTGGAACATAGTCTTTGCTAGTTTTCGAGTATTTGCACCCATCTCCATGGCCGTTTAGAATGCTTTTGAGTGGAACTCTGGTTTGTTTCTCTGCCGAATTCGGAACGTTTCCTAGACGATGTAGGGTTGAGCCCATGCATGGTTCTAGTCCGAAATTTGAGTTCAACATCACTCATTGTTAAGCACATAATTTGCATTTGGTAGTGGTGCTGGAACATTGGTTTGCTTGCTCAGTATAATTGGGGAATTGTACGATTTTTTACTCCGAATTCGGAAGTTTGAGGATACATGTAAAATAGAATTGTTACGCAGTCAGAGCAAGATGGAAGATAAATAACTTGCAATAAAGATAGACTGAAACTATCATGCAGCTAGATAAAAAAAGAAACGATCAGCGTTCAAAAGAAAATAATGAGGTCTGTTTACTGATGTATACGATCGTTGAAATGTGTAGTTTGTAACTGATCCACCTAATGGACAACCCCCTAATGGAACAAAACGAAATCTGTTGCGAGATATCAAATGCTGACAAAATATATGATTAGTGTTCCAGCTTGTTGGCCTCTTTTCACGTTTTGTAGGCCGCCCTCCCCGCTAGCTTCTTCTCGGCTTGTGTGAGCTTGCTCTCCCCCCCCCCCTTTTTTTTTCAAAATTTGGAAAATTTTTGGACTTTTTTTTCGAAAATTCTTGGAAGGGTCTTTCCCAGGATTTTTTGGAAAATGGTCAATATTAGCTTGGCTTCAGCCCTCGTCTTGGTGACCAAGAAGGTTTGTCTGTCTGTCCTCAGATGGTGATGTTGTGGCTTTAGGTCGGGTGCATACTAAAAAACTCTCCTTTTTTGTACTAAAAAAACCCGCCTTTTGTACTAAAAAAAACTCCCAGTCTAAAATGCACGAAAAAACCCCCTATTTTATATCCATTTTCAAAATGTTGCGTCTTGAAACCATTTTGGGAAGTATTTAACGTAGAAAATGTGTTTTGCGCACCAACAACAAGTTAAAGAAAGCATGCAAAACAGTAGAACAATGACAAACAGCAATGCATGGGCCATGCTCCATGTTTTTCAAAATTTTTGCAAAAAATTTAAAGTTTTCCTTTTTAAAAGCAATCAAAACGGGTTCTCGCACCCTTCTCAAAGCACACCCGGGCCCCTAAAGGGTAAGAACATCCTTACCCAGTCATAGGACGGAAATCTAATCAATACTTCATGGTCCGAAGATATATGGGTCCTCATTAAACTACTTTTTCCTGTGAAAATTTTCCATTTGTATGCGGTGGCATAGAAATTGGTCACTGGTATAGTTATCGGTCAGTTTACCTGAATCACAATGAGCCTCATTGACACTTATGCACCCTGGTATATGTAATATATGTGTATTGCAGGAGCCAGGTTGGCACTTGTGGTGCTTGCCACAGTGTTTCCACTGCAAGTGTGTACTCTTCTTTTCTGATGTCAAAACCGTTTCCACTTCTCACTGGACTCATAGGGGCCATGCGCAGCGCAAACAGATAATTGGTTTATCAAGCACTGCACTGCTTTCTCGAGTTGCATTTAGTCTCTGTATGCCCGCTGCGTCTACATGCAGCATCATACATTAGACGCGGACCTGTTTTACTTCAGATGCGATTGCAGTACATGTGTCTGAAAATCCATGGATGTTCAGGTGGTTCAAGCACGAACGGAGACCAAAACAAACCATGAACATCCAGCATGGGGTGTTCTTATACAAATATTCTTAACAACAACACTGTACAATAGAAAATACACTACATATAGGAATTCAGGTGTTATTGTAATGATGTGGAGTATGGGTATTTTAATGGTGAAAAACTGCCTGTTTGGCCTGGATTTCAATATATTCAAGCTTTTGGGACATGATTTTGGGTTGTCCTTGAGATGCTGCTCTGCAACAGTAAAAAACTACAAAATCTGGAAAAACCAGAGAACAAAGAGGAAGAGCAGGAGTGTGGTGATTGTAGCGAAATTGTGATTGCGTGCACCGAACAAAACTTTTCAACCTTCAGAACAGCGAGCACATGGCGCCATTCTAGCAGCACACCATGTGCCAGCATATGAACACAGCCCAACAAGCCCATATTTGGACAAAATGAACAAATGGTGTAAAAATTTCAAAATACTGTACTTCAAAGGGAATATTGTACAACTCCTATGATCCTGAATCCAGAAGTGCGTGGGGTCTGAGAAATATTGTCAAAATGAAGCCCAATACCATCTGAAAAGAGGCTGTTAGCATATATATATGTGCAAAGATGCATCAATGCCAACATTGTTGTTGATACCAAGTCCCCTGGCTCATAAATGGAGTGATACACATCCAGAATCTTCTCCCTAAAATTCGAAAACCGTCGACAGATTACGACCCCAAGAAGCCTGTGCGCTGGCAACCATGTGCCCAAATCGACTGATACCAGGCAGGAATGATGTAAATCAGGTTTCCCCCAAAATATCATCTCTTACCTGGACGGACACTTGTGGTCCTGTGTTCGCAAGAAGGGAAGAAATCCATCACCTGCGACACATTCATTGTTCAAAATGACGAATATTAAAAACAACAGTAACAACAACCAAACAGCATACCACACAGCCCAAGGGGTCCAGGCTGCATAGAGCCCAATCTTGTTATGGTCTCCTTCAATGGCGCTGCCAGCCAGCTTTCATCAGCGTCTCTGTGCTAATGTACTCAACCTGCCTCCAAGGTGCCCACAATGTGGGAAAAGTGGTCACACAGGGAGTGATATATGCCATGTAGCAGAGACGTGAAAAGCAGCCAGACACCAAAGAGCAGTTGCGTCCGTGAACCTTGTGACAGGTGTAACATGCGCATTAACTGCAAGTCCTGACAATAAGGCGAAACACAATACCTCAGCAGACTGAGAGGAGCGCCTGTGGCTCATTGAATTCAATGAAAGGTATGCATTTCGATCGGAAGGTGCCCTGAGTACATATGGAACCACAAACAACTTCATGCAGCTGCATGCTTCTCAAAGCCTTGCACACTGAACCTCTCATTCCAGTCTAACTCTTCAGAAATGGCAAAGCAAATCCGCTCAGCTCAAACCTCCGTCCACACGATCGAAGCTTCAAACAAACCCATCCCACCAACAAATAATTTCGATCCAGGTTGATTTGATTGGATAGATTTGGTGCGGGTGTGGGTGGTGTGGTGCCTAAACAACCCCCCCACTTACAAACAAGGGGGGGGGGGGTCACCGTGGTACTTTGATGATGCTCTTGAGAAAAACACCTGGTAGACGAAGAAACCTTCACGCACGGGGGGTGCTCAGACTTAGAACCCACTACCACAGGGTTGGGGAAGGAGGTCCTGCCCCAGTCTATGTATCTGAAAAGGACCAGTGGGACGGGCCATTCCTTATCATCACCACCACGACGAACATATGAGATATGACGAACATACGAGATGCCACGTGGCCTCCTACGTGGCCTCTGATGCGGTGTCCTCTGGTGCATTTGTGGCGTTTTACGTGGCCCTCCTGTTCCAGGAAACAGTGTGCTGCTCATTGCCCTGCCCACAAATGGCGCTGAAATGGGCCCAGCTCGTGGCTGCTCAGGCCGTGTAGGACACACAACGCCAGAAACATGGCGTTCCGATGGACGGTGAATCGTGGTGCACTTCACGCCACATCAGCGAAGGAACACCAACTGCTGTCCAGTGAGGGTGCCGCACGGTGCCCTCCGGCGTTCTTCGGCAAACAAACAGCTTCAGAGGCGGTATGCCACGTGCAACGTGGAGCAAAAGCAGAAAAAAAGTGCAGCAGCCGGGGGTTGTGCTGCGGGGCTGTGCGTGGTAGCCAGCATTGACTTGCCCCCCCCCCCCCCCACGAAGCGCCCAGGTGTGCCCTGTATTATTGGGTGGAGTCTTCCGGCATGTAGACCACTGGAGGCCACGGTCAGGGACGTCAGGAGAGTGGACAAGCGGGTGTCCGGGGATGGGGAGCAGTGGAGAGGGCCCAAACCCCCCTCCCCAGGGCACCCCCTCCAGGTGCGGACGGACTTGTCCTGCGTCTCGCAGAGATCTGGAGGTTGGAATCCGAATGCGCGCTAGTCCCCCCCTTCCCCTGCTACCCGCCGCTGGTGCCGCGCCGCACCCCGGAAAGCCTTTCTCCTCTGCTCCCGTAACCGCACCGGAGTCTGGACTGGCGACCCTCCAACCTGGTGCCGTGGGGGCTGCCGCCAGGGCCGCACCCTGGAGAGCGGGGCAATGGAAATCATGGAACTTGGGGAGGCAAAGCTGGATTGCGGCACATTACTGCTCGCCCTCTATTGGCCAAAAAAAAACAAAGTGACGGGGAAAAATTGGGCAAATGCCGGGGTCGCTTGTTGGGCAAACGGGGGGCACTTGTTTGGCAAAAAGGTGCATGGGCACTGATATGGGGGACGCATCAACAATCAGGGGCGGCATTTGTTGACCCGCGGCCGTTCAGATCCGGCCACATCGTTCCGGATCCGAGAGCCCCCCCGCCCAAACACACGCTCTAACGTTGCGAGCATTCTGAGCACGCTTTGTGGCCTCTCCGCGAAAGCATGCTCACGATGCCTATATCCAGTCACCCACATGCCCATACCCCTCACCCATGCCCATACCCCCTCACCCACATGCCCACACCCACTCACCCACATGCCCACATGCCCACACCCACTCACCCACATGCCCACATGCCCACACCCACTCACCCACATGCCCACATCCACGCACCCCATGACAACACACGACCTGTGTCTGCAAAATGAGAAAGGCTGCAGCGGCCGCTCGGGTGAACGACGATTTCTGTAATTCCACAATTGTCGCCTCTGAACCGCAGCCAGAACTCAGGGGGCATCTGCAGGGCCCGGCAGACGAAGTACCTGCACAGAGAGGACGAGATGAACTGAATCTGAACTGTGCACAGGGCTGCCGCTGGTGCGTGCCCCGACCTCTCGTCACGGGACCCGGCGGTTGATGGCGGTTGGCGGTGGGGGACGATCCGGTAAACACAAACGGTTGGTCGGCGACGTCGAACGCCAGCTGCGACCACCAACGCGTTCTGAGGCTCGGAGAACACCACAAGCCCCGTGCTCAACAGATGCCCCGTGCGCCGCACCCACACGTCGCAGCCATGCACGTCTGCGCCCGTGCCCCAACGTCGCGTCGGGACGAAACGGGCGCATACACGAAACGGGAGATGCCCCCGGTGGCGCGCGTCGGGGGGGGGGGGGGGGGCTTCTGTTGAAATGATGGTCCGCCCCTGCCCACGGCGTCTCCCCGCCCCCGAAGGCCCTTCCAACCGCCTTCCCAACTGCCAGAGACCGCCTGCGCAACCGCCTTTGCAGGCCCCCCTCTTTGAGTCCCCCTCCCCCCCCCCTCCCCCTCAGCAGAGACCCGCAGGGACCGCGTCGCACAGCCCCTGATCGCTGTCCCCGAAATCGTTCCGCAAGGGCCACTGTCCGAAGGGGGGGGGGGCTGCCCGGGAGCACGTCAGGCCCAGGGCGGTCCTTAACGGGAAAAAAAAAAGTGTTCCAGAACCAGTTTTCCCAAAAAAGCCCGCGGGCACTCCATGTGCTCAACCATGGTTGGTGGCGGTTGGTGGCGGTTGGCGGTTGGCGGTTGGCGGTTGGCGGTCGGCAACTGGCGGTTGGTGGCGGTTGGTGGTGGTTGGCGGCGGTTGGTGGTTGGTGATTGGTGGTTGGTGGCGGTTGGCAGTGGTTGGCAGTTGGCGGTTGGTCGCCGCTGGCGGTTGGCAGCAGTTGGTGGCTGGCGGTTGGTGGCGGTTGGTGGTTGGCGGTTGGTGGCGGTTGGCGGTTGGCGGGAGTTGGCGGTTGGCGGTTGGTGGTCCCTTGGGGCGGTCCTTAGCAAAAAAAGGGAAAAAAAAATCTGGTCCCTTAAGGACCGCCCTGGTCAGGCCCCACCTTCGTGGGCGCTACCCCACAAAACGCGCGGTGTCTGTGCCTCACCTTTTGAAGACCATCCCCCCGTTCGGCCCTGTCCTGAACACTTCGGTGCTGTGGCCCGCGGTCTCAGTCACCACCGCCCTCCCAATGCCCACAGACCTCCACAAGACACGAAAGGGGGGGGGGGGGGGGCGACGGGGGCTGCAACGCCCCTTCGAGTCCATCCTCCGCTGCCGTGCGCAGGTCTGGGGCATCATCGGCGAGTGCAGGCCCCACCTGCGGGGGAGGGGGGGGGGGGGGGGCGCACGTACCGAATGACATTCATATGGCACACGACGATGGTGTACTCGTGCTCCAACGCAGGCTTCGCCGCAGCGGCGGCCGCCGCTTTGTCCTGCGCAAAGAAGCAAAGGCTGAGTACGTCCGGTGTACGCCCGGTGTGCGGTGCTGTGGGGGAGGGGGTGGGTGTCTCAGAAAGGCTGACGGGGTACCGTATAGTACGCCCGGTGTGCGGTGCTGTGGGGGAGTGTTCCGTAACGGCTCGTGGGCCTGCGTGCGGGCACCGGCCGAGTGCTGTACCTCTGGGCTACCCCGACGGAATTCTGAGCCATGGGTCGTGTGCACATGCGGCAAACAACACAAAAGCGCAGAGAGAAAATGGGCTCGGCAGCGGCCTACAAGACCAGAGGAACCTTTCGGTCACCGAAGATGAGACGATAAGATGCCGGTGGGCGGGCCACCGACCGATGCAATGCAGCGGAGACGCAGCGGTACGCCAAAGGCCGTCGCTGGGCGGACCTGTAAATTCGACCTATTTCTCGGTTCATGTCGACACCGTAGGCAATGCTGATGGGCCCTCCCCCCGTCCGATGCTGGGCTACCCCGGAGGAGGCCTGTGCTATTGCACGTGCCCACAAGAGGCGATCACCACAAAAAGCGCAGGAAGAAAGTGGCTTGTCAGTGGCCTAAAAGACCATAGGCACCTTTCTGTCACAAAGAGTGCAACGCGAAGACAACCTGCGGGTGGGACACCGACAAGTAAGCAGGGGTTATGCAGCGGTATGCACCAGATGCTCTCGCTATGCACTGACCCCTGGATCTGCCATACATCATCAAGAGTTCAGGTGTGGATTGACAGCAATGGAAATGCAGAGACCCCCTCCCCCCGGGGGCATGGCAGTGCAGGCCCCGGCGGCGGCGCACCTTCTCCTGCGCGTCGGTCAGCGGGGCCTGCCCCGGATGCATCGCCTCCTTCGGCGCCTCCGAGTCCTTGTCCTTCTTCGCCTTGCGCTTGTGGTCGACGTCGCGGTGGAAGTACTTGCGGAACGCGGCCTCAATCTGCACCGAGTCCCTGAAGATCTTCGCCGGCCGCATGCGCTCGAGATCGCTGTCGCGGGAACCTGAGCCGCGGGTGCCCGTGTGCCCGGGGCCCGGCATGTCGCCTTCGGGGCGGGGGGTGAGGGGGAGGGGGGGTGAGGGGGCCGGGGGATTTGGATTCGGATTCGGATTTGGAGGCCGGTCTTAAGGCTCGCAGGGGGTGGCGTCCCCGACGGCTCTGCATATGGGCTGGCCATGCCATGCGATGCACTCCCAGGGCCCTCGACGGACCCTCCGGTTGCGCCCTCCGCGTTCGCGGGCCGGGCGGCTGTGCCGGGCTGCACCCGGTGCCTTTATCGGGGCGCTCCAGACTCGTGCCCGCCACCCCTCGGCGCGCCGTCCGTCGCCCCTGCCCACCTTCCTGCACTACCCCTGCCCCTGCCCCTTTTCTCTCCCCAGGCCCGTGCCCATGCCCCCGCCTCTGCCCCTGCTCCCCACACTCCCCCTCCCCTGTCCTTACGCCTGCCCTCACCCCTACCCTGGCTGGTCATGCCGTCACGATCTGCAGCAGCACCCAGCCACGCTACCACGGAGTGCCGCCGGCACCCTGTGACGCCGTGCAGCTGGCACACCCACCCACCCCCACCCACACACACACACACACACACTCGTAGTGTGCCATGCAATACATTGCAAACACTGGGCGTACACTTGGGGCCCGGGGCCATGACATCAGGTTTTGGAATAATCCGCACGACCCTGGCCTCAGGCCAGACTCACTCAGTTCAACTCATCTCAATTGTTGTGCAGACACAAGTTGCCGCTGTCGCAGCGCAAACCAGAACAGCGCGGGGGGAGGCATGAGAAGGCGTCTGAGGCGGCCCCAGGCGGTTGGAGGGGGTTGCCGAAGCGGTTGGGGGCGGTTACTGTCGGTTACAAATGCCACTGAACCCGGCACTTGCCGTCAGGGGGACAGTGGCTGGGCATAGGCTGGGCGCCCTGGAGCGGGAAAGGGGGTGATCTCCCGCCCTTCCAACGCACCCCGGGGGGGGGGGGGGGTTCCTCCATACAAGTTCTGCACTGCACAGCATCAGGGCCAGGGGGTTGAGGATAGGGGCAGTGAGGGCAGGGCATGCGCCGAAGGTGCGCCGCATGGGGCCCAGGCGGGGCTTGGGAGGCCCGCGGAACGCATCGTCGCGGGGGTCCGCAAGGGCACGGGGCCGCGCTCGGCAGGGCAGGGCACGCCACACCTCCGGGCTGTGGCAGGCAGGGGTACCCCTCCGCCAGGACAGGGTCGTCCGCGCTCCGAGGAACGCCCGGCAGCTCCTTCGCAATGATGTCCGCCGTCTGAAGGCACAGAGGCAGCGCCGCCCCCGCCGGACACGGTACCCTCCGGCAGCGCACGGGGCGGTGGGCTACACATCGCACCGGGTCCCTTCCCAGACACACGGGGGGGGGGGGGGATCACCCTCTTGGCGGCCGTGCTGGGGCGCTTTTTGCGCGCCGCAGGGTTTGAGTTTCGCGGTTCCATTGCACAACAACTAAGTCAAATGAATCACAAATGATGTCCGCCGGCAAAGAATTGATTAATGGCACGCATGTTATCTGGAGCATGATGTGAGAGAAATCATTTTTGAGGTTAGTGTCTGAGCGGGGTTTGGCTTTTGGCGCGCCGCAGGTGCAGCAGGCGCTGCAGGAAAAGCTTTCTCCTTGCCCAGGCACCGGAGGGGCTGTCCTTAAGGGGAAGAAAAGAAGAAAAAGGGTTCGTATCGCCAACACAAACGAAACTTCGCGGTCAAGACATGGGCAAGACACAGGACCACAGAAACGGCATTGCACAACGGTTGGCGGTTGGTGGCGGTTGGCAGCGGATGGCAGTTGCTGGTGGTTGGCGGCTGGCGGTTGGTGCTCCTTGGGGGTTGTCCTTGACAAAAAAAAATTGGGGTTGTGAAGGCCAGCCCCGGGGACCGACAGGGCACAGCAGGGGGCCGGGAATTGAGGGAGGAGGGGGGGGGAGTGGCATACATGAGTCAAAATGAGGCTCATGACGTGCGGAGCGTTTGAAGGCATGAGTCGCGGTGGACCGGACGGCACTGCAGGCCCCAGACGGGCACTGGAGGATGGGGGGGCCCATGACCCCCGCCCCCGCTGTCCCCGCGCCGCACCTCGGGCGCTGCACTGGATCACTGGCCTCACCGCGGCCCCCGGGACGTGTGGGACCTGCTCGGCTGTCGGGGCCTGAAGGGCAACCGCCCGACGACTGTGGCCGCCCACCACCACCACCACCACCACCACCACCACCGCCACCGCCACCGCCGCCGCCGCCGCCGCCACCGCCGGCGCCACCGCCACCGCCACCGCCACCACCGCCGCCGCCGCCGCCGCCGCCGCCGCCGCCGCCGCCGCCACTGCCACCGCCACCGCCACCGCCACCGCCACCGCCACCGCCGCCGCCGCCACCGCCACCACCACCGCCACCACCACCACCACCACCACCACCACCACCACCACCACCACCACCGCCGCCGCCGCCGCCCATCAGCACACTGACGCTCATACAGCACGATCAACACCCTTTCTGCAGGCACAGCCCCGGCGCATTACCCCACGGGCCTTTGCCCCGCCGCTCGGCACAGCCCGAGCCCCGCCGCCCTTCGCAGGGGCACCTGCTGCGCACGCAACACGTTGGAGCTGACGATGCTCTTGAAGGTGATCTTCTGCTCTCCGTAATGGTCCTTCTTGATCCCGGCGGTGAGGCTGGCGAGGCGCTGGCCTGAGACGGAGCGGCACGTCACAAGGGCGAGCCTTGCCTACCTCACGGAGAGGGCGTGAAGGGCAGGCCTCCACTTCGGGGCTCCTCCGCAGCACGGGGACATCCATGTAAACGCACCCCCCACCACCGCGCCGTCGTCTGGAGGGACCGTTGGTGGGCCGACGAGGTTCCTCCTCCGTCGCTCGGTGCCATCGTCCCCAGGAGCCAGTGTGGCCAGTGTATCCTGGACCTCGCCCAGGCCAGTGCCATACCATATACCGCGCCGGTGGGGGGGGGGGGGGGGGCAGAGTTTTGCTTAACAACTCAGCATCTCCTTTGGGGGGGGGCGGGCGGGGGGGGTCTGACACCCCCCACCTCCCCCTCAGACCCCCCGCCCCCCTCCTCCCCTTAAATGATTGGCCAAATTTTTCTCCGGGCCTTCGGCCAATCAAAAAAAATTTGTTCGGCGCCTCTAACAACTCAGGCTCTCCTGGGGGGGGTCCCCCCTGTGTGACATTCCGTCTGGTTGTCTGAAGGGGGGAGTCCCCCCCTTCAGGAAAACTCAGGGGGGGGGGTGGACCCCCAAGAGGTACCCACGCACCCACGCACCCACGCACCCACCCACCGGCCCGTACCGATACAAGCGGAGATGGAGGCAAACACAGAGAGCGAAGTGAATGCAGGAACGAACACCCCCTGGGCCCAGCAGCCATGTGCCCTGCGCTGAGAAGAGTGCTAACGTCCAGATAGCACCCGTGACCCTCGATGTGTATGCCCTACACACCACTGGCCACTCGGCTAACCAACGTCCCGATGACCGGTGGTGGTAAAGTAAGGCATACAAAACGCAGACGAAACCAAAGTGGATCGTGGGTGGCCCAACTGCCAGCCAACTCACTACCATCCCCCCCCCCCCCCCCCTGTGTGACATTCCGTCGGGTTGTTGTTTCTTTACGGAGCCCTGGACAGTCACCCGTTGTTACGACTTGCAAAAGTACAAATCGGACGTCTACCGCGATGTGTTCAAACTACGTGAGGTGGTATCACATGCCAAGCATCCTTTCCGTGGGGGGAACAAGCGTATGGGTAGAGTCCTGAGCGTGCTGTGGTCCCAGGCTGCGACAATATTACAGAGCATGGAAACTATTTCAATGAATGAAGTGTTGCCATGGGTACGAAAAATCAAGGGCAAACCAACGGGCTACTGGCTTGAGCTTGATTTGAAAGAAATGTTTATGTCTATACCACGGGAAGCCGTTGTGACGGCGCTCACACACTGTCTGGAGGCTATAGCATCAAAGGGACATCGACAGACTGGCCTGTTGTTTTCCATTTCAAAGGATGGTAACAGAAAACGGGTTCTTCCCTTCGCATGTTGCGTCGGGTCGCTGCTTTCTGTCGGCCGCTGCGGCCGGTGCTGTCGTTTCCGCGTTCGCGCAGCCCAGTGGCTGGTGTGTTGGGGCTATGCTGGTTGTGGCAGGATGTGCCGTTCGCGCGTCAGCGGCGCCCAGTAGTTGGCGTATTGGGACTGTGCTGGTTGTTGTTGTGGGGGTCGTTTGACTGTTTTTGCTGTCCCCACACCTCTGTCCTCAGGCCGTCCACAACCTGCCTCGCTGCGTTTCCGTGTGCGTGAGGCCCAGGTGCCCTGCTCCGCATGGGCCCCAGCGGTGGCCCACTGGGCGCGGAATCCCCTGGGTGCAGACGAACAACGGCGCTGTGCCGCAGGGGCCCCAGGGTTGGCTCCTTGGGGGCCTGATCCCCTGTGCGCACTGGTGGCTCCACGGAACCTGCATGCGCCCCCCCCCCCCCCACCCCCGGGGGACCGCATGCAGGTCAACAAGGCATCCACACATGTACGTCCTGGTCTGCACATGCAGCGATATTCGGCCGGTCGTGTCTCACACGCCCGTGTCCAGGAGTTTGTTGTATTGTACAATCTGCCAACGGGGCCCTCAGCTGCACCTTCACTCAGCGGTGTTTTGTCGGCCATAGCCACCGCCTACTCCTATACACCGGGTGTTGTGGCGTTCCAGCTTGCACTGTCATCGTGCGTTACCCTGGCACCTCCGGGGGGGGGGGGGGGGGGCAGGGATGTATTAGAAGGGGAGGGGGTACCCACCCCTCCTCCTACGGTGTACGGCCGTTCTAATACACCCCTGGGGGGGGGGGGGGGGCACGAGAGGGAGGCGCCCGCCATGTGGAAATACGCAACCCACCCAGCCCCACTCGGCCTCACTGGGGCCCTTATGGCACCCCCCCCCCCCCCCAGCCCCCGGATGTGCGCTCCACTCCGCAAAGGCCTGAACAAAGCCGCACGGCACTCACGCCAGGCAGCGCTGCGGGGGGGCCCCTCTGCTCCCGCATCTCCGCGCGGACCCCCATCCCCCACGGCCACAGCCCCCCCAAACCTCCGCCGCACGGGGCCGGCGTCGGTCCAGTACCCGCCCTCGACCCCCCCCCCCCGTCAGAGCGCCGCCCTGGCCCATGCGGGGGATCGGTAGGCGAGCCCCTGCTCTGCACACGACCACCGCTGCTCTGTGCCACGAAGGCCCCCCGCTGCCGCCCACCAGCACCGCTCGGTGCTGCCCCCCTCCCTCCCACAGCGCGGGTCCCTCTTGGGCCCATGGGCACGGCCCTCAACGCCGCGCGCGGGCACAGCCCCATGCCCCTGTGATACGCGTCGAGCACCCGCCAGCCCGTGCCCAACCGCCAGTAACCGCTTCTGTGACCGCCCCCGACACGCCCTTTCCGCTCCCCCCCGCCCCTCGAGCGCGGCCCTGCCTGCGGGACACCACAACACCGGTGACCACGGACTGCTTCTTCCCGAGCTCCGTGAGGCCGTGGTCGTCGCTGTCCAGGTCGTACTGCCCGTGTCGGATGAGCAGCAGATGGCGGACCTTTCCCTTGAACTCCTGCCCTTTGACGGGGTCCTGCGCAGTGGGTCGTGAGGAGAGCCTACGGGCAGCCGCACGCACATCGGGAGGGGGGTCCTGACACAGGCATCCGCGCTCACCGCCACCGAACTCACCAACTCAGCGAACCGGGACTTTGTAGTCTGGAAACGTGGGGGAAATGGGGCAAGTGGCAGAAAAGTGAGGGGGGAAAGGGGGAAAAAGCGGGCACACGGGATGTGGGTCGTGGAGGGCTAGGGCGGGATGTGGGTTGAGAAAAATGGGACCAAAATGGCAGAAAAACGGAACGACTGACCCATTTTCAAAGTCCCATTTGCCCCATTCTCCCGGAGGTCGAAGACCTTCCCCACAGTTCCCTTCGTAAAGATCAGCTCACCGCACTCACCGACGGCAAAATGGGCCTGTTTGCCACGCACCGACACTCACCGCCACAAGCCGCCGGGCGCTTGCTGACAGAAAAGGGGCTACACGGCACTCAACCGACAAGCGCCCGGCCATCACCGACGGCAGTCCCTCGGAAGGTCACTGATGACCGCTGCTGACCAAGTCACAGCCGCGGGCAACCGACGGAAGTGGGTGGTCAACCGACAAAATGTAGCCGGTGACTGCCCACGGCAGGTGGTTAACCGCCGGCGGTTGGCCGGGACCTGCCGGCCTGGGGGGCCCATGGGCCCTCCAGAAGGCCAGAGCGACGGCCCCGAAGAAGGGCACACGGGAGGCTGCCGCCGTCCCAGACCGCGCCGCATGGGCCCACGTCGATGCCCGGCCAAAACGGGCATGTCCTTGTGTGTCCCAGTGCCCGCGGTCCCGAGGGACTGTGGCGAGCGTCAACAAAGCGGCGGTTGATTCCGGAAAGCCCCAGAGGGCCCGACCGTGAACGAGTCACGGATAGAACACCACGACGTTCCAGCGCTCTCGGGCCATTGCGTGCGTTGAGATGATACGCCGCCGTGATCCCGAGGACTCGTACGCAGCTGATGTTTTTCAAATCGATGACGTTTTGAAGGAAGGGCCCATGACCCATGGCCCAGTCCGCCGCCCCTTCCCACGTCCACACCCCCGGAGGTTGTTGTTGCACCGCGCGTGCACCGCGTCCGCACTGCGGTAACGACTGGGGGGTCAAAGCACCGGCGACCCATCCCAAGATGCCCCCACCCAAACAGCCCCTAGAACCCTGGAAAGGCGTGGCTGCCACGACAGCCCCTGTCTTTCTAGAATTGTTTTAGAATGGCTGCCAATACATCCCGCAGGCTTCTGGGGGGTTGTGTTCTTTTCAGAAGGCCTCTTGATGGGTGCCGTTGTCACCGGGAGGGCCCCCGGATATGCCCAAAGTTTGCACCGCGCGCAAACCGTGGCAAGAGCGCCCTCCCAATCTCTCTGCCCCCCCCCCCCCTGTCCACACATGTGTCCGTGTGTCGCGAGGATGCACAAAGCAACGGATGCTTTGCTATCGAACGCCCTTGTGCTACAGGCCAGCCTTTGTTTATAATCTTTGGGCTCTGAGACCCACCCACCCAAAAAAAGTCTTGACCCAAAAGGAAAATCAAATTCGAATAAGCGGCCCCTTTGTGGGACCCCCCCCAGACCCCCTCCCCCTTTGTTATTAATTCTTTATAAACACAGCCTGCCACAGGCGCTCCGTGGATTGCACATCCGGCGGGGGGCCAAAATGGGTCAGGTTTGCTTCACCGCAATTAGCTCCAACCGCGCCTGCCCCACGGTCTTCATTGCTCTCAGTTCAGTGCAACAGATCATTGTTCTCTGTGCTTGCTGTCCGAGTGTTCAATGGCTGGGTTGAGGGTCCCTTCCTCCCTGCGGCAGTGTACCAGGTCAGCTGTCGCCTGTTGGGCTGTAGGTTGGCAAACATGCAGCCAGGCTCACGCCCGTATGCCTGGCTGTCCGGCGGGGGGGGGGGGGGGGCGTACCTTCGGGTGGCGGCCATCCCAGTCTTGGTCCCACGACCGCGACCAGGGGCCTGCAGCACTCATCACGTACTCGTCCCACGTGGCGAAGGGGGCAGGGGACTGCGCCACACTCTGGCACCAGGCGACCGGGGACTTCTGCGACGTGGCGGCCACGGCAGCGGCACATGCACCACCGGCGGCGGCGTATCTCGCAAGACGCCAGCACCCCTTCATGGCAGGCACTGAGGGCAGGGCGTGCGACGGCGTGGGAGACGCGGAGACCGGGTGCGCCCTGTGCACTGCTGTGCAGTGCCCCGACCTTTGTTCCCTGCCACCCTCTTCCAAACCACCGCCAATGGCCAGAAAGTGACGGAACCAACACAGAGTGTTGCTTGGCCATAGAACGACGATGGTCATCACCCTCAGGAATCACTCCGGGCACTCTCACAGTGCAATGTCACGGAGGTGCCGCCACAGCTCATTCACTTCTCTGTCCGGTTTGTTCCGCACAGGCCCTTAGGCTCTGTTGTCGCCCGCTTGATGATCCCTGACCTGCCCGCCTTCGGCACTTGCCACGGCACGTGTCACCGGAGTGTTGCCCGGACAAGGGTGCCACTTGCGTGCTGCGCTGCGCATGGCCCACGTGTAATGGCGGGTGCACTAGACAACAGTGCACCAATAATATTACCTTGTCCAACCAGCTTACACACAGGAGAAGCTCAACATCCGACCTTCTAAGTCAAGTTGGAAGACCGAAACTGACGCTCCCCCCCCCCCCCAGAGGTTACCGGGAGCCCACACCGCATTGGACGCTCACTGCTGGGCCTCCACGGCAGAGGACACCAGGCCCAGGCCCGGCCCACCACCACTCAGTTGGGTTGGTGCCACCTCGTGGTGGGTGTTGCATCGCCCCTTGGTGGGCTTGGTTTCTCCTCAGGGAGGGCTCTTGTGGGTTCTAGGGTCCCCACCCAGGGTCCTTGGGTCCCCTCCCGGTCAGTGTGGCTCAGGTCCACATGGCAGTGCCATGCTCCTTACCCCTCTTGGCTTGGCGTGTTGCAGCCTGCTGCCGCCCCCTTACCAATCTGGGGACTATGGGGGCCCTCGGGTGCTGTTGCACTCTGGCTCGGTGGGCTTGATGCCTCCACGCGGAGGGCTTGGTGGGTTCTGGGGCCCCCTCCCAGGGTCTCTGCGGTAGGTGTGGTGGGGGTCCACATGGCTGTGCAATGCGACTTACCCCTTTCAGGTTGGTGCGCCGCTGCGCACCCCTGTCCAATTACCAATCTAGGGACTATAGGGCCCTGTAGCCGGAATGCTGATGCACTGTGGCCGCAGCCCTGGCACTAAAGCATGTGGGCAGCAACTGCACTGGTGCCGCAGCACATGGGCAATCACTGCTCTGCAGCCTGCCCCCGCCCCATTACCAATCGAGGCACTGTGGGGGCCCTGCAGCCGGGGTGCCGTTGCACTTGGGCCGCGGTCCTAGTGCTGCGGTACGTTGGTAGCAACTGCACTAGTGTCGCCGCACATGGGCAATCGCTGCTCTATAGCACAGCCCCGTCCCGTGACCAATCTAGGGACTACACGGGCCCTGCAACTGGGGTGCTGTTGCACTCTGGCTACACGTGGGCAGCTACTGCATTGGTGAGCACATGGGTGGCCACTGCTCTATTGCATGCCCGTCCCGTTACCAATCGAGGGCCTATGGGGGCCCTGTTGCTAGCGCTTGTATCATGCAGTGCGTTGGGCTTGTTGTGGTGCGCTCTGTGTGGGGATTGTGTGGCGTGTGTGTGGCCCACTTCTTGCGCCGCGTCGTGTGTGGGTGTACACTGCAACGGCTCAGAGGACACCCTCCTTGCACAACGAGTGCTGGCTCACCAGTGGATGCCCAGCATTTTTGGCTCTACTCAACCACCATGTTGGCATGGTGCCACCCGCCGTGGGGTTTGCGACCACTTGCTGGGCAGGGTGCCGCTTGTGTGGTTCGCAAGGGTGTTCGTTTGTGTGTGATTGTGGCCTCCCGGGTCCTGTCTCGGTAGGACTCTTGAGTGAGCCCTTGTGCACATAGACATCTGTATGCTCAGTTTCCTTGCTCTGGGAGGGCGCTCAGACTTGGGAAAAGTGCGTTCAGACTTTCTCAAACTTGGGAAAAGAGTGTTCAAACTTACTTAGACTTGGGAAAAGTGCGTTCACACTTGCTCAAACGTGCGGGAACGTGCTCACAAACTTCCTTAGATTTCGAGAAAATGCATTGAGACTTGCTCAGACTTGGGTAAAGAGCGTTCAAACCTGCTCAGACGTAGAAAAAATGCGTTCAGACTTGCTCAAACTTGCGAACAGTGCTTTCACACTTGCTCAAAATTGAGGAAAATGCGTTCAGACGGATGGGCGCCCCCCACACCCGGAAAGCATGGGCTAACCCCCGGCCCGACACTACATTGCAGCTTCATCCCCCGCAGGAGGGGGGGCAGCCTCGTGGCGTCCCAACCGCTTCTATCAACCCCCAACGGCCCATCCACTGCCCGGTACCCGCCGGTGCTTGCTTCCCAACCGCCGGTCCAACCGCCAGAAACCGCCGCAGAAACCACCTTTGAAGACCCCCTTCAGCCTGCTGCCCCCTCCAATGCACATCCCCCAAACACGCGCTTCATGGAATGGAATTCCATCGCTATCCTCGACGACCACTGCACACAGCCCGGCACACATATCCCCTTCTCCGGCATCTCTCCGGAGAGACACTGTGCACACGGCGCATGGCCCTCAGCCAACCGCTCCATCAGTTCGTCTACAAAAGGGGTACGGCAGAGCGGACTGTGAGGCTGTTCGAGCGTTTGCGTTTGCGGTGCGCGGCTGCCTCCTTCCGTCTGGTACCCATGCCGTCGACCTCGCAGTGCGTACCGTGTCCTGCGCCGTCTGTTTGTCGCGGTGCTGATGGGGCACTTTGGGTTGCTGCTGGCGCTTGTGGAATGGCTTGCCCACTTCACTGCGGGGCACAGCCATTGCCATGTGCCGAGGCCTGGTCTGGGTCTGCACATCCCTTGTGATTGGGGGATCAATGGTCGGTAACAATTGACTGAATGTCCCCGCCCTGAGTCCAGTGGTTCTTGTGATTGGGACCACTTGGGGTATGGACTCGTGTGTGTGTGTGAGGGGGGGGGGTGTTCAATGGCCTGCAGCGCGACGGTGTTGTCCGGCGAAGGCGATGGCCGGGGCGGATAGAGGGGGCGACCATAGTTCTGCCGGATCCCGAGGGTCCGCGCGCACGAGGGACGCGCACACGCCGGCCCCGCTTGTTCAGAGTACCGGGCGTACGTACCGCCGGTGCCTGCCCGCGGGTACACCCCGTGCGATCCACCGTCGGTGCCGTGCCCTGTCCCAATTCAATGGACGGCGCACGGCGGCACCGCCTGAGGGCCGCTTCGGATCGAGAGTGGGGGCGGGGGCGGGTGGGGGGCAGCGGGGCCCAGCGCCACAACCGATTTCTCGGAAGGCGCCGAAGTCGCTCCGCTCGCAAGCACTCGTTTCTGTGTGTGGCCCGCGCCAGCGACGGCAGCCGGTGGGCCTGCCCCAGTGAATGCCCTTTGTTGCTCAGGTTCGGGGGGAGGGGTGGGCACAGGCCGAAAGGGCAAAAGAGGTCGTGGTACAAATGAACGCTCTCCGTGTAGACCATATCCGCCAACCCCTTGCGAGTCCGACGCGTGCAGGCTACGCACCACACGGCCACACAGAAGGACATGACCCCCCCGGATGCCCTTCCCACAGATATTAGACAGAGGGGTTGGAGGGGGTTATTACCATCTGCATACACAAGGGAAACCTGGGGCCTTGGCACTGCAAGCGGTGGCCGGAATTGGCGCCTCCAGTTACCTTGTGGGTGTCCGTGACGCACTGAATGTGGGAGGGAACCGAGGAGATGAGCAGTGCGGAAATCCAACCGCCTTGCCACCCGGTAACCGGCAGTAACCGCTTTTGCCGATCTTGAGAACCCCCCCATTAAGCCCCCAGCCCCCCACCCCCTTTACCTCAAGCACATGCCCCCCCCCCCCCCAAAAAAATTAAATTGACCTGCACACACTTTTAAGTGCATTGGTTGGGCCACATCGCGAGACTGGCCACCGGGCGTCTCCGGTCCGAACACTCTGCCACAGCAGCTGCGCACCCGAAGCACGAGGCAGGGCTATTCCAAACCCCCCCCCCGTTTCGGGGCGGGGGGTCATGTCATGAGGGAGGCCGTGAGGATGGACGTCTCGGGATGGGGCATGACACAGTCGGGGGGGGGGGTTGGCACAAGGCCTTGGTGGTTGGCTCTGTTAGCCTGTGGCGGCGCCTACTGGCCTCTCGCCCTTGAACCTTCTGCTATGACAAGCGGGCATCCGCACTACTGCGGGCATCCGCACTGCCGCGGGCATCCACCTGCCTGGGGGGGGGGGGGGGATCCAGAATGCAACTTCTGCCCATGGAGTCCTCCCCTGACGGCCTGATCAGTGCCCGGGATGCGGTCATCACGAAGACCCCAGGCTGGGGGGTGCTCACCACAACCCGCAACGTGAACACACGTGAGCACAAGGAACACAAAAGGCAAAAAGACTATTCAGAAGCGGAGAAAGAGAAAACCATGAAAACATGGGAACAACGGCGCAAACGCCGTCCGCTAGGCTCCGTTTTTGGGGGCCAAGCCCCACAAAAACGGAGCCTAGCGGGTCCTGCCTCATGCCTCTTGCCCACTATCGTTACCCAATTGGCGAAAAAGGCGGGGGTGGGGGTAAGGGACAGAGGGGGGGGGGGGGGGAGTTCCGGGTCAGATATGAGCGGAGGGAGCACCAAGAGGGGCGGGGGCACCAAACGGGGGGGGGGGATGGGCGCGGGAAGGTCCAAGGCACCAATGCGAAGGAGGGGGGGCATGTGCACCCCTTGTGCCAGTGACCCGCGGGGAGAGGGGGGGGGGGGGGGCAGGGCTTTTTGTTAAGGGGGGGGGGGTCCAGCGCCCCACCCCCCCACTCCCCCGGCGGTGCTGACTTTTTAGAGGTGCTGAAGGCACCGAAGAAAAGGGTTGGTCTAAATTTATTGGCGTCAAAGGCGGCTCAGAAAAATTTTGACCGGATGGAGGCCCGGAGGAAAAGTTGGCCTAATATCTTAAGCGGCGGGGGCAGGGGCGGGTCGGGTAGCGGGTCCAGGGGTGGGGGGTCGGGGGATGGGATGGGGGCAGAAGCCCATGTAAAACCACAGCTGTCGCCCCCCCCCCCCCCCCGCCCCAGCACCGGGGGGAACGTCTGGCACAAGCACCACAACAAGCACTACCTCAAGCACTACCACACACACTACCAGAGCTTTGCTTAACAGCTCAGCATCTCCTGGGGTGGGGGCGTGGGGGGGGGGGGGGTTCTAACACCTCCTTCCCCACCCTCGGAAACCCCCCCGCCCCCCTTAAGTGATTGGGCCGAATTATCCATCGGGTAACAGTGACGGTCAGGGACGGTAACAAGAATCGCGGGTGGAGATGGGACAGGGGAGTGGGTTCAGGCCTTAGTTCCCTGTCTGTCCTGTCCTGCCCCCCCTCCCCCCTGTGCGCACAGCACCCTGTGCACCTTGTGTATCTGCACTTCCACGCACACACACAGGCACACACACACACACACACACACACAATGCAAATACGCCCAACGCCTACACGCAAAACCCCTGTGGATGGCTCTGCACAAGCGGGCACTGCACGTGAAGACTCCTCTTCAGGCCAGCAACAAGAACATGGAAGAGATGTAGCAAGTCATGGAGGCTAGGCGCCTTTCTGGAGGTACACACACACGCACAGGCACAGGCACAGGCACAGGCACAGGCACACGCGCGCGCACACACACACACACACACACAATGAGAACCGCAAAAACAAGAACAGAGCAAGAAAAGCGGTGAAAGAAAAACTCCTCAGGGACAGCAGAGCTGTCCTAGACGTCTTTCGGTCTGTCAGAAAACGCGGCAATGTGCTGCACTGTATATCATCAGGTCACTCCCTCACCCGCCCTGACAATCGTGCAGCGTTCATGACAGACCATAATATTCACCTACGGAGGAGGTCGTGTTGTCCCGTCAAAACTAAATGCAACCTGTGCTAGGTGCTTCCACCTAACCGCACACACACAGAGAGGGTAGGGCAAAGGGGAGGGCAGTCTGAAAATGTGGCACTGCGTGCCTGGAGCAGGTGTATGTCGGAGCACCAGGTCGGGGTGTATCCTTCCGGTTGTAATTCAGCTGGGATCACCTGGTCGGTGTAGTTGCAGCCGTCCCACACTGCGTTTTGAAAAAGCCAGTGCAGCAGTTTGTCAACTGTGGTTGTCTGGGGGCAGGGCTGCTGGTGGCCTATCGCGTACACCGCGCGCATAGTGTTCTCCGCCCTCCATGGGGATGCCGAGTACACACGGCGCACTGTCTTGTGCATCGCGCGCATCACAGCCATGCGCTTGTAATCGCAGGCGCGTGCTACCTGGACCTAGGACAACGCAGACAGTATCTGCGCACTCCAACTCTCAAGCCAGGGCTGTGCACTTGTGAGGCTGCTCGTGAAAATGCAGCTGAGATATTCTGGTGCTGCCCGGCTGGGCGTCATCAGCGGTTTTCCAAACCGCAGATCCCAGTTTGGTTTCAGCGCTGAGGGGTGGGTTGTGCTCAGTCCTACCCCCGCCCCAACGGTCATGCTGATACCCAGGGCCTGAGCTGTCTGGGTCAGGCAGTTACCCACACAGCAATCATCCCCCCCGTCGGTGCATGGGCATAGTACTTCAAGGTCCCAGACACTGGACAGGGTTTCCGTGACTGTTTGGATGATACTGGTATGGGCCCCTGGCCTGTGGTTCGAGGCGAACAAAATATTGTCACGAAACTGACAGAGGCTGAACCACAGGGGGCCACGTTGCCAGTAAATGTATCCCTCGTCGGAAATATTGAGCTCCCCCCAATTGCGCAGTTTCTTCCCTGCCCTCTTTACTTGCCACAGCGTGTGGAGGTCGGCGCTCTGGGCAGAGAAGGGGCCGCCCATCGGGATACTGCCCTCCCTTTTCCAAAGGGTGCCTACAGCCTGTAACATGTTATTTTCAGTGAGCTCAAATTTCAGGAGGCGTGACAGCAGGTCATGGGTGATACACCAAAACCGTGTGTTCGTGGCTTGCCCGGCGCGGTCCAATTTTGCACTCTCTTTGCTGACGGACCATTGTAGGTTGACCTGGCGCCAGCGACGCTTTTCGTATATCCAGTTGGACGCTTCCTTGATTAATCTCAGGACGGCACGCGGGTTTATGTTATCGAACTGTTTCTTACAGTCCATTTCAGTCAGGGACAGGGCACCTTTCTGAGCAATGAAGCGGAACCACCCCGCCACCTGTTTTATGTCGGCACACTGAAAATTGTGCGTGATTTCCGTCTGTAGCAACCGTAGCATGCAGGTGAACGAGCGGGCAGCCAACCGGAGCTGCTGTCCGTTAAGAACGGGCGCCGGGGATGTGGAAATACCCCTGAAAACCCATTTTCCGGTGCGGAGGGATTTTGCTTTGGCAAGGACGTAGAGGATGCACAGCCTGCCTTTTGGGTTGCGCTGGAGGCTCATATCCTTCACTACTCTAGCTATCTGGGTGTTCCACTGGTCCACAGTGCAGCCTGCAGGGGTGAATTTCTCTTTACGCATGAACTCTTCCACTTGATCCCAGAGCCAGGCCGCGCAAAACCCCCACATTTCCCCTGCCCCCTTGTGCACGATGCGCACATGCTGTGATCGCGACAAAAACTTGGACAGGCGGCCCAGCTGGGCCAGCAAGTTACCAGATTCGGGGAACAGAGACATGGGGAGCAGGGTGTCAAGAGAGGGCACCGCAGTCTGAAGGTGCTTGCAGAAATCTGTGATCCCTGAAACGGCCTGTGCCCGTGCTCGTCTGCCTGGGACAGGCACATGGTCGTTGGGGCGTAAATTCTCGTGGCCCCCCACCGCGAAAATACACACACACACACACACACACACACACATACACACACACACACACGGGCAACAGCCAAGACAGCGCGCAGCAATCAAGGAGGCCGGCTTGCACTGAATCTCGTCAGGCACAGTCACAACAAAAGCAGTGGCATTGTCTGGCTGAGCTAGGCGCCTTTCTGTGGTACAAGGATTACAGGGATGCATACAGGCATACACACACACACACACACACACACACACCCTGGGCACGGGTTGAAGCGTGGGGCGCCCTGCCCCCACCACAATCCACGCGGCATGTCACAGGGACCCCCGGCCCTGCCATGGCCCTCGGTGGATAAGGCGCTGCCCAAGAGAGGCTCTTATGCCACCGGATGGCGGGGTGGTACAAGGGAGGGGGGGGGGGAGGGTGGAGGGGGGAGGGGGGGGGCTGCATGCAGGCCGCGGCCGTGCCCCGTTTGCGGGGGTTGCCCCCACACTGAACGAGGCGTCGGGATGCCTTAATACCCCCCCCCCTCCTCCTCCTCCTCCCAGCGCCAGTGTTCCTTGTGGCGACCGCTGAAGACCCCCTCAAGGCATTGCGAGTCATCATCGAGCACCAATGAGCACCCAAGCCCATGGTCACCCATCGAGCCCCCCTCAGGCCCGTATTGCGATGCACACCGCATTCGAAGGCTCACCCCCAACCCTCTCCACCGCTGTGCACTCCGACGGAGGCGGCCGCCTTTGGGGCGGCCGCTTGCCCCCTCAATATCCAACGCCCACGGGCCCACGCCCTCGCCCACTTCCAAGAACGCCGTGCGGGGTCGCCCCGGAGAGGCGGGCACTGCAGCGCCCCGGGCACCCCTGCGACAGGGCGTCCGTGTGGTGTCCATGTGCGATGTGCCCGACGTCTCAGTGCCCCGGCCAAAGCGGGGCCGGGCGCGGAGGCCGGGGGCCGGGAGCGGGTCACAAAGGGTGGGTCACTTGGGGGCAAGGTGCCGTAATGAAGAGAAAAAAACACTCGGAGTGTCCAATACGCCCTATGATGGCGGCCGGTGGGTAACTGATGGCGGTTGGTGGGTAACCGATGGCGGTTGGTGGGTAACTGATGGCGGTTGGTGGGTAGCCACCAAACATCAGAGAGTGGATGCCAAAAAAGGTGAGCGTCCTTATGGCACCCCCTGCTTGGGGGGTGGGCAGCCAAGGGCCGCGGGCCGGGCCACAGAGGGGCCCCGTCGCGGCCGTGCGCGTGCGGCGGGCCTCAGAGGGTGACGGGGGAGGCCGGGGCCTCCGCTCTGGGGCCCTCCTGCGCCGCGGCCCAGGCGGCGAGCACGTCCTGCAGGGCCCCGGACAGCGCGCTGCCGCTGCCGATGCGGACGAGGGGCAGGAGGGCGTAGCTGAGGTCGTGGAAGCGGTAGAGCCTCTGGGACGCGGTGTAGATCGAGAGGCCGGTCGCCTGTGGCACACGCAGACCGGCGGCGGGACGGGGCTCCTGAGGGGACGTGGGGGGGGGGGGGGGGGATGGTCCGGGGCCGCCGTTCCGCCGCCGTGCACTCAGCCCCTGCCCCCGGGGGCCTGAGGGGGTGCTGAAGGGGCGGGGGCTGCAGGACTGCGGCGCCCGGGGACCAGGGCTTTGTAGAGAGCGAAGACCAACCAAAGGAGCCCGACGGCAGGCGTACAGGGCACCGCAGCGGCGGCCATTTCACGAGGGGTTCGGCATCGGCGGTTGGGGGCGTACCCGTCGGCGGTTGGCAATTAACCTCCCGCCGTACGTTACGCGCTGTGACAGGCAAGCGCGCAAGCTCAGCCAAAAAACAAATCCTCATCGGTGGTACCAGAGGCGCCTTTCGGTCTGGAAATGTGCTCCTGCCGGTGTCGTTTCCGCGTTCGCGGAGCCCAGTGGCTTATCGGCCTAATCAGTTGCCTGATAGTCTTCGGCCACAACCTGTTGTCTCCTATATCCTTCAATCCTGGCGAAACCGGCCACACGCTCTGGGCCATCCTCCACGGTCGCGGTGTCATTTTCGATGGCGCTTTTCGTATCAAGGCCAGCTACCCAGTACTGCCATGGATCGGCGTGATTTTACTGGGGAACTTTGCCGACCCACTCTGCGCCTGCACCGTGGACAAGCGGACGCGGCGCACGGGTTTGATCGGCCTCGGAGTAAGTTTACTAGCCCTTCTGCTGGTACTTCGCGGATTCAATATCTACGGTGAAGTACTACATTGGCACACTCAGGGCAGTGCTCTCGTAACCGTGATGGACTTCATCAACTACACCAAATATCCTCCGTCACTGCATTTTGTGCTGCTGACCATCGGGTCTGCCCTACTGTTGCTGGCATTATTTGAGGCGCTATCCAACAAGTTCACGGACGCGCTGGAAGTGTTTGGTTCTGCACCGATGTTTGTTTATATTGTGCACCTCTACGTACTGCTGATCAGCTATCGTATCGTGCTTGCCACAGTAGGTCCCAACGCCGGGGACGTTGGTGTGCTGGGGCTGTGCTGGATGTGGCAGTATGTGCCGTTTGAGCGTCAGCGGCGCCCAGTAGTTGGTGTACTGGGGTTGCGCTGGTTGCTGCAGGGGTCGTTTGACTGTGTTTGCTGTCCACACACCTCCGTCCTCAGGCCGTCCGTAGCCTGCCTCGCTGTGTTTCCGTGTGCGTGAGGCCCAGGTGCCCTGCTCCTCCACGCGCTGTCCCGGCCGTCCACCACATGTCCCTTTCCCCCTCACGGCTGGTCTGCCCCTCGTGGGCTCCCGCTCCTGTTGCGCAAACAGCCCATCTGGGCTGCGGGAGACGCCCCCCACCTGATGCCGGTTGAGCACGGGTTGCCCTGGCACCCGGTAGCGAGGGGTCTGCAGCCGGCATGCCGTAAGCCCCCCCCCCCCCAACCGACAACCGCCCCCCCCCCCCCGGGGGTTATCGGATTCTAGATGACAAATTTCTTCGGGCACTTGGTGCCCATGGCGGCTCTGATGAAATAGAGGCAACTCTTGCCTAACGTGGGGGGGTCATGGGTGGGGGCTGGAGTTGAACTGCCCGCAGCCGGCAGTCCACTGCCCTGCCAACAACCCTCGCAACGCCGTTCCACGCCCCACGCCCCACGCCCCACACAGGGGCACACAGGGGCATCGCGCGGCACGCGAGCGACGGCGTAGAGCGACAGGCGCACGGACCTCCGCAAGCGGTTTGTCCGCGTCGAGCAGACTGAAGGCCTCCGGGGACGTGGCCCTGTGGCACCGAATGCTCACGACGCTCGCGAGCGGCACCGCGTCCGTCACGTCTTTGGGGGAGGTCGCCTGGAACCGCAGGCAGTCGTCCCTGAAAAACGGCAACATGATGAAGTCCGGTCCGGGGGTCACCCCCGAAGACGATTCCGGGGGATTTGGGGACGTGCTATTCTGCAATGGCGAAGTTTTGGTGCCGTGGGTCGTGGGCATGAGGCGTTCCTGCGACGCGTACGATTGAGGGTCGGTCCGCAGGCGCAGGTGCCGGGGGAAGGGGGGGAGGGGGGGCGCCGTGGGCCGTTCACGGCTTTTGACAAGCTTTTCTTTGATGTGCACGTGCTGCATGTTGTGCTGACGTCGACTCAGCCAACACCACCACACGTGACAGCCGACACGTCACCCTCCGGGGGGGGGGGGGGGGGCTGGGAATAGGCGAAGTTTGGAATGGCAGAATTTGGTACAATAAAAGTGTGCCAAATTGTGCCGTGGTATTTGAAGGGCCAGTTTTCCAGCAGAGAAAAAGGGGCACCGATTTTCAAAGACCAACATTTGGTACAGAATGCCCCGAGTGAGGCACAGAGAACACGCACACACCGCGACCGCTGGTTGGTATTTCGTTGTGGATGTTGGGCGGGTGCTGTTGAATCTTCGGTCGTGGGTTCTGGACGCGCGGTGTCGTTCCCTGGACGCTCCTGGAGGCTTTGCTGTGTTCCAAAACTGGACCACTGACCACGCCCCTCGCACCGCACGGCGTAGCGTGTGGGGCTGTACAACGACAAGAGGCAGGCCGCAGCAGCCCCCCTGCGGGCCTGCCAAAGGGGCCCTGTGGAGTGAGTGAACTGCGTGGGCACAAGGGAAATGTGCGCGCCAAGAGCGCGAAAAGAATGACACCTGGAAAACTGGCCATTCAAATACCACGGCACAATTTGGCACACTTTTATTGTACCAAATTCTGCCATTCCAAACTTCGCCTATTCCCAGCCCCCCCCCCCCCCCCGGAGGGTGACATGTCGGCTGTCACGTGTGGTGGTGTTGGCTGAGTCGACGTCAGCACAACATGCAGCACGTGCATATCAAAGAAAAGCTTGTCAAGAGCCGTGAACGGCCCACGGCGCCCCCCCTCCCCCCCCTTCCCCCGGCACCTGCGCCTGCGGACCGACCCTCCATCGTACGCGTCTCAGGAACGCCTCATGCCCACGACCCACGGCACACCGGCCACGGAGTGTGGCACTGGGGCGGGCACTGGGACGTACACGCGACGCTCCGTGCGCCGCCCCCAAAGGCGTGCCCCCGAGGACACCCCCGTTCCGCCCCCACGGCCGATGGCACATGAGGGCCACGGGGGCTGGGGCTGGGGCAGGACAAAGGGGGAGGGGGGCGCACCGGATGCTGAGCTGGCCGTCGATGAAGCGGTTGACGGTGAAGACTTTGCATTTGTAGTCCGGGCACTTCTTGTCTGCCGAGAACGCGGGGGAGGGGGGACGCGGGGATGAGGGGTGAAGGGGGGCGGGCGACAGGACCGGACCGGGTGGTCTGACGGCCGCGCGCTTGCGACATCAACGCGCGGGCGACCGCCACATCGGCGACCGCTCATGCGGAGGCGGGTGGGCGGGGACAAGGGCCTGTGGTGAGGGACGCCCACGCCCCCCTTTCTTTTTGTTTCGGTGAGCCATGTCCGCAGTCCCAAACAGAACGTCCTCAGAGCGCCAGCCACTACACAAATGAAGGCCCACATCCCCCGGGTCAAGGGTCAGTGGGTTGGCCGGCGGAGTTTAGTTCCGAAGTGAGACAAAGCAGTTGCGGAGAAAAACCGAACACCGGCGGCATCACCGCAAGCGATCGCCCCGTTCCCGTACCCGGGGCATGAGGGCGAGCAGTCGGGTGGTCGGTGGCCTGGGCAGCGGCCGGGGCCGGAATCCCGTCATCCGTCGAGGGAGAAGGCAACAGAGGGAAGGAGGGGGTACGGGTAGGGGTATGGGCTGGGCCCCTTGTGCCGTGCTGCTCCTCTGCGGGACGTGGGGCGTCTGTCCAGTGCTCAGGTGGCTTCCCCGTGTCCATGAGGCCCGATGTCCACCGCTACCTTCGCGATGGGCAGGTGCAGCGGATGCTGTACCACGCTTGCCCCCCCCCCCTCCCCCGTGTGACATTCCGTCGCGTTGCTGTTTCTTTACGGGGCCCTGGACAGTCGCCCGTTCGTCCCTTCGCATGTTGCGTCGGGTCGCTGCGTTCTGACGGCCGCTGCGGCCTGTGCTCCTTGTGGTGTCGTGTCCGTGTTAGCGGGGCCCAGTAGTTGGCGAACTGGGGGTTGTGCTGGTTGTTGCGGGGGCCGTTCTACGGTCTTTGCTGCCCACTCCCCTCCGCATCCTGGTCGTCCACCACCTGCCTCGCTGTGTTTCCGTGGGCACGAGGTCCGTCGCGTTGCTGTTTCTTTACGGGGCCCTGGACAGTCGCCCGTTCTTCCCTTCGCATGTTGCGTCGGGTCGTGCTGTCTGACGGCGGTTGCCCATCGGCCCATCGGCGGGTGCAGCGGATGCTGTACCACGCTTGGCCCCCTCCCCCCCCCCCACCTCCCAGACCGGCGACGCACCCCCAGGGCAGGTCCCTGGGGCGACCCCGAGCGGCGCGGCGCTGCCGGGCGGCCGGGGCGCTGGGGTGCCGTCGCTGTGCCGGCGGCCACGTCCCGGCAACTCCGGAATCTGGGGTACGTGGGCGCCGGGCTACTACTCTGAACGGGGGGGTGGGCGCACTGAGGGGTGGCGTTCCACTCCCGAGGCGGGAAAAAAAGGCAAACGGGGAGCCATGGGAGGGCCAACCTGTCGATGGTCGGTGAAAAAAAGAAAGGCGACGCTCGTGCAGCCAAACACGCAGCCCGGGACGCCTGGGGGGAAAGGGGGGCAGGGGAGCAGGGGCAGACGAGGTATGATGGACGGCTGGGAGCGGGGGAGGGCTGCGAGGGGATGAGGGATGAAGGGGGGGCGCAACGGGGCCGGGAGCGGGCGACAGGACCGGATCGGGGTTTGTGCCGGCCACTCGCCCCATGGCTCTTTGTGCGGCACGCCTACTACGAGTCCAGACCCCTGGGCCCTGATGTAGTGCCCCTTTGCACATCAGCGCCGGTGCGACACTTGCCATGACCCGTCCGCCACGGCCCCCGCGCGACACCTCGTGCCCGAAGGGGCGTCCAGGTCGACGCGGCATGACATGCGCCCTTTGGCCCCGACCCCGGCCCCAGCCCCTTCCCCAACCGCAACCGCAACCCCTTCCCCAACCGCAACCGCAACCGCAACCGCAACCGCAACCGCAACCGCAACCGCAACCCCTTCCCCAACCCCAACCGCAACCGCAACCCCAACCCCAACTTCAGATCTCACCGCGGCCCTTCCTCATTGTTCAATGGCATGGCACGGCATGCCCGGCATAGGTCCCACACGCAATAGTCCCAATTCGCATGCAATCCCTCTGTCCCACACGTCACATGCGGAGGCAGAACCGGTTTTGGGGTCCATGTGGGAAAGGTGATGCAGGCCTCGACGGAGTGGCTTAGTGTGCTTCATAAGCCGGTCGCCAGAGAGCCGACGCTTGAGCTCCCCCTTTGGCCGAGCACTGGGACCCTGTGACAATACGCCGGGCGTCAGCCGACGATTCGCAGATCGCCGACGGCTCGACGCGTCGGTAACACGTCCACAACACCGCCACAAGACCTCCACAAGACCTCCACAAGACCTCCACAAGACCTCCACAACACCGCCACAACACGCGGAGGGCGGCTACCGTACTCTCCAAAGCCACTGACCCTTCCCCCGCGGCGCGCAGCAGGCGCTCCCCGAGGCCCATCCCTCCGAATGCAGAGTCCCCAACTGCGCCGCGCTACGCCACACGCTCCGCCCGAGGGCCGCCACAACGCAACACCTGCGGATCGATGGCGCTGCACGACAGAGACGCCGGAGGCGGGCCCGTGTACGACACAAAAACGGGCGGCTGCCCGGGAAGCTTCGCCGGGGGGTCCAGCCGGTCCATCAACTTGTTGCTCATGATGTTGGGGATCACTTTGTTGCCGGTGTTCGCGGCGCGGTTCACCCACTTGGGGATCTTGTCCGCCAGCCCTGAACGGCGGAGCGCCACGGGCACACGCGACGGGTCACGCGACCCCGGGACCGTCTTCACCGGCGGTGCGTCATCGGGCGGCGCGACGTGCAGAGGCCATCCGCAGGCCCTTGGGGCCACGCACCGGGGCCAGTGCCAAGGCACTGCCCCGCCGGTCCCGGCGGCCTTGCGCTGCCTACGCCCCGCGCGCCCGCAACGGATCCCCCCCACCCCACCCCCAAGGCGGTAAGAAAATTGCTTTGCAGGGGGGGGATGGCATGGAAGCCCATTTCTCCAACCCCCCCTCTCCCTCCTTGGTCGCCGTGCCGGGAGGGGTGTGTGGGCTGGGGCTGCCCTACCTGCCGTGCCGGGGGGGGAGGGGGGTCCGACCCCAACATCTACGGCTCAAAATGATCCCCACGTCGCGCTGATCATTTTGACTACATATATGTGGGGGGAAAGTTTTTTCGTGAAAAAAATTTTCCGGGCCAAAATTTGTGTTCCGGCGCCTTTGCCGCAACATCCGTCCTTACACAAAACAAAGGGCCCGGCACAGAAGCCCATTTCTGTAACGCCCCCCCCCCCTCCTTCGCCGGGCGCCCATGCCATCCCCGTCCCGCAAAGCAATTTTCGGGCCGCCCAAACCCCCACAAAACCCCTGCGTCCCTCACAGCCGCAGCCCCGCGCCCACTTCTGAAAGTGGGGCTGCGGCCGAGCTCGACGTTGTTCCGTTGAAAAGGCCCCGAAATGGCAGATCGCTGCCCGACGTTGGGGCCGCCACGGTGACCCCGTCTTGGCGCCGGAGGAGGGGGCACGTCGCGTTGGGCGCACATTTCGTGCGGCGCCGCGGGGCAACGGCCGGGCCAGGCCTGCGGGGGGGGGGGCGTGGGGGGGGGGGGGATGGTGCCGGGAAGGGGCGTTTGCAAGGTGTTCATTCGCCTCCGACTGCCCTCCGGAGTGTTTGCAGCCGCTCTCCATCCAGTCCCTTGCCCCCCCCCGCCCCCTGGGGCACGGCCCCCACGGCCCACGACGGGAGCGGGTCCGCCCAACGCAGCACGCGCCGCTGCGCTCTGCCCATTGCAAACGGATGCGTGTCGTCACATTCTTCGCTTTGGCTGCTGCCCGCCAAACGCCGCGTGCCACTGCACTGCCCCGTCGGGGGCCGGATGGGGGCAAGACGGGAGTGGGGGGGTTGGGGGTCGAATGGCTGCGTTGCCCCGGCCGTACCGGGGGGCGGAGGGGGATGAGGGTCTGCACATCCGCGGCCCACGTTCTCTTGTGATTGGGACCACTTGGGGTATGGACTCGTGTGTGTGTGGGGGGGGGGGGGATGGCGCCATATTACAGAGGAAGGCTGTATAGGTCTGCGGGTGGGTCAGAGAGGCGGGCCCCTGTGCTTCAGAGAATGACACTCGTGGTGTCTGCACTGGCGCCCTCCATGTACGCCACCCTCACCGAGGCCAGAGCCTCTGGCCTTGACGTCTTACGATGTGTGTGTGTGTGGGGGGGGGGGGGGCGTGTTCAGTGGCCTGCAGTGCGACGGTGTTGTCCGGCGATGGCGATGGCCGGGGCGGATAGAGGGGGGCGACCATAGTTCTGCCAGATCCCGAGGGTCCGCGCGCACGAGGGACACGCCCGGCCGGCGTGAGTACGTGAACAGGGGGGGCGGGGGGGGCGTGCAGCACCTGCGGAGAGCACAGTACCCGCGGTGTTGTGTGGCGGGGCGCGCGGAGGGGGGGACGGGGGTCGGCGGGACTGCGACGGACCACTACTTCCGAAGGGCACGGCCGCCGGGCCCCCGACGCCGAGGGACCGGAAGACGGAGAGGGAAGGGGCCCTGTGCCGCGGCGCGCGCGCGCGCGACGGGGGCGGGACCTGGGCCCAGGCCCTGCGCGAAGTGCTCGCAGAACGTGTTGCAGTTCTTCGTCAGAAGGTTGTACGTGCAGGCCTTCCAGTCGGGCCGCATGCGGAGCAGGACGGCCTTGACCGCCTCCAGCGGCAGCGCCGTGCCGCCCAGCGCGAGGGCCTCCTTGAAGTTCTTGACGTGCCGCGGCTTCGTGCAGAAGATGCCGTCCGCGTTCAGGTCGAGGGCCTTGTCCCTGGGCAACGGGCGCGCGCGCGCGTCGCAGCGGAGTGCCCCGCGTTGTCCAGTGGGGGCGGCAGGCCCGAACAGACCCCATCAGGAAAAGGCAGCGGCGAAGGTCTGGGGTGGGGGGGCACCACGGCGGGCCCCGCGCACGGCACGACCGTCTTCGACTACAATACACATGTCCGCCGTGCGGCACATCCTGGGCCCTCGGGTGTGGGGGTGGGGTTCTGCGCAAAGGGGGGGGCGAAGGGGGTGTCAGACTCAAGGGTTTGTGTACCAAAAAAAGTCCAAACACACCAGCAAGCCACACATACAACCAACAACGCTGGGCAATCACATACCCATGCCCTAAACCAACAGCCCAGATCCCAGCTTTCGATACCCCCATCCAAACTCTGGATCCCAACTTTAGATACTTCTGTCGACACCCCCGTCGAAACTTTGGATCCCAACTTTAACCCCCCCCCCCCCCGCCAACTTTAGATCCCCCCCTCCGCCAACTTTAGATACCCCCGTCCCAACTTTAGATACCCCCGTCCCAACTTTAGATACCCCCATCCCAACTTTAGATACCCCCGTCCCAACTTTAGATACCCCCATCCCAACTTTAGATACCCCCGTCCCAACTTTAGATACCCCCATCCCAACTTTAGATACCCCCATCCCAACTTTAGATACCCCCGTCCCAACTTTAGATACCCCCATCCCAACTTTAGATACCCCCGTCCCAACTTTAGATACCCCCATCCCAACTTTAGATACCCCCATCCCAACTTTAGATACCCCCGTCCCAACTTTAGATACCCCCGTCCCAACTTTAGATACCCCCGTCCCAACTTTAGATACCCCCGTCCCAACTTTAGATACCCCCGTCCCAACTTTAGATACCCCCATCCCAACTTTAGATACCCCCGTCCCAACTTTAGATACCCCCGTCCCAACTTTAGATACCCCCGTCCCAACTTTAGATACCCCCGTCCCAACTTTAGATACCCCCGTCCCAACTTTAGATACCCCCATCCCAACTTTAGATACCCCCGTCCCAACTTTAGATACCCCCATCCCAACTTTAGATACCCCCATCCCAACTTTAGATACCCCCGTCCCAACTTTAGATACCCCCGTCCCAACTTTAGATACCCCCGTCCCAACTTTAGATACCCCCATCCCAACTTTAGATACCCCCATCCCAACTTTAGATACCCCCGTCCCAACTTTAGATACCCCCGTCCCAACTTTAGATACCCCCATCCCAACTTTAGATACCCCCGTCCCAACTTTAGATACCCCCATCCCAACTTTAGATACCCCCATCCCAACTTTAGATACCCCCATCCCAACTTTAGATACCCCCGTCCCAACTTTAGATACCCGCGTCCCAACTTTAGATACCCCCGTCCCAACTTTAGATACCCCCGTCCCAACTTTAGATACCCGCGTCCCAACTTTAGATACCCCCGTCCCAACTTTAGATACCCCCGTCCCAACTTTAGATACCCGCGTCCCAACTTTAGATCCCAATTTTAGATACCCCCGTCCCGGCAACCCCCGCCAAGGTTGCGTTTACCGGACATCCAACACACAAAAACCAAGCCAAGGGAAAAGGGGGGAGGGGGGTTGCCCCTCGTCGCGGCTTACTCCGAAGAACTCCCTCTCCTGAGTTGACCCCAACCGGCCAACCTTCCGGCAGGTGCACCGCCGGTGACCACATCGGCGGTGCCGTGTGTCAACGACGTTGGGGGCGTGGAGAGGCATTCGTTGGTCGCGCGGGCTCCTCTCTCCGGTCCCGTGGCCACGTTCTGCGGCATTTCCGTCAGCGGGGCCCTGTGCGCGCCACGTGTCGTCGACTCATTGACTGGCACCCCCTGCCCTGTCACCCACCGGCCTCATCCCCCCCCCCCCGCCCCGTCCCAGTGCGGCTGCGGTCTGTGGTCAGTGGCCGTCGGGGAGGGTCTGCCTGCCCTGTGCCGTGCTCTCGCCCCCCCCCCCCCCCCAACCCTTGGTCAGGGGGAGGGGCGGGGTGTTTTGGAGGGCAGGCTCGAAGGACCGGACCTGACTTGTTCACATCAGAATTCGGTCTGCGCTGAATTTTGTTTTTTTGAGGGGGGGGGGGGGGCGAGGGGCGGTGGACCAGGTTTGCCGAACGATTGTGTCGAACCACTTTGTGGGACGGCTTCGAACGTCCTGCGGTGGAGCCCCCCCCCCCCCCCCCGCAGCCCACTCGCACGCACGTACACTGGGAGTCTCGTTGGACCGGGGGGGGGGGGGGGCTCTGGGGGACAGGCTCAGATACCCCCCTGTGTGACATCCCGTCTGGTTGTTGTTTCTTTACGGGGCCCTGGACGGTCACCCGTTCTTCCCTTCGCATGTTGCGTCAGGTCGCTGCTTTCTGTCGGCCGCTGCGGCCGGTGCTCCTGCTGGTGTCGTGTCCGCGTTCGCGGAGCCCAGTAGTTGGTGTGTTGGGGCTGTGCTGGATGTGGCATTGGTGTGCCGTTTGCGCGTCAGCGGCGCCCAATAGTTGGCGTATTGAGGATGTGCTGGTTGTTGCCGGGTTCGTTTGACTGTTTTTGCTGCCCACGCGCCGTCCGTAGCATGCCTTGCTGTGGTTCTGTGAGGCCCAGGTGCCCTGTTCCTCCACGCGCTGTCCCGGCCGTCCACTATATGTCCTTTTCCCCCTCACGGATGGTCTGCCCCTGATGGGCTCCCGCTCCTGTTGCGCAAACAGCCCATCTGGGCTGCGGGAGACACCCCCCACCTGATGCCGGTTGAGCAGGGGTTGCCCTGGCACCCGGTGGCGACGGGGCTGGCTGGCCAGGCCATCCCCTTTATTGTCGCTGCCTCCCCCGGAGTGGCAATGCCCTGCACTACAACGCGACTACGATGGGACTACTGGAAAGATGGCGGCGTGGGAGGCAAGAGCTGCGCGACTGTACGACAGCACAGGGGCACGTGCGGCGCACGTCGTTCAATGCCTGGGCATCCCCCCCACCTGCGAGAGGGGCGACCCGGCAGAGGGGTATTCGATACTGTGGCGAAGAATCCCCCCGTTCCCTCCGCGCGGAGACCGGGCGCGTTTGGGCCGGGCACTGCTCGCGGTTCGCGATTGCCCAGCGGCGGTGCCCAGTAACCGCCGGCACTCGGTCTGTAACCGCCTGCAGTCAAACAGTCAGCGCGTTCCTGACCCAGAAACAAAACAGGCCGACGTCGTCGAGGCACATGCTGCTCGCAGCCCCCCCCCCCCCCCCCTCCCCCGCCAACCCGCGACCTCACACCTGGACTGTCCTCCAAAGGACCACTCCTTGCCATGCACCTCGATGCCGGAATGGTACAGGCCCAGATGCACCAGCTCCAGCGCCTTCTTCTCCTGCTGATCCTCCTCCAAAAGATCATACACGTTCAGCGTCACAGGCCACCTCTTCACAGCATCCGAACAGGCCTTGGCAGAGACCTCGTTCGGCGACTCGGGGTCAGACATGTCTGTGGCGCTGGAACCGCATGGACTGCAAAGACAAGGCACACGTAGTGATGCTGTTGGCCACCGCCGCGCCCTGGCCCCGAGTGCGTCCGGGGCATGCCCTGGACGCACCGGGGCAGGCCTCTGATAAACCCAGGCAAGCACAGGACTCGCCAGCGCAACACGGTTCAAAAATACCGTTTACATTTTTGCCGAAGTTTAGGGCCGCGTCTCTTCTGGGCCTGGGGGTCAGTCTCGGTACAATTTTGGGAGCCCCGTCAATTGAGCCTTTTTTTCTGCGGGGCGGGGGGTCTAGCCAGAGGGCTGTATCGACCCCCTGTGTGACATTCCGTCTGGTTGTTGTTTCTTTACGGGCCCTGGACAGTCACCTGTTCGTCCCTTCGCATGTTGCGTCAGGTCGCTGCGTTCTGTCGGCCGCTGCGGCCGGTGCTCCTGCTCGTGTCGTTTCCGTGTTCACGGAGCCCAGTGGTTGGCGTGCTGGGGCTGTGCTGGATGTGCCGGGCTGTGCCATTTGCGTGCCAGCGGCGCCCAGTAGTTGGCATATTGAAGATGTGTTGGTTATTGCGGGGGTCGTTTGACCGTTTTTGCTGTCCCCACACCTCCGTCCTCAGGCTGTCCACAACCTGCCTCTCTGTGTTTCCGTGGGGGAGTCTTTGCACTGCGCGCGCACTGCGCGCGCACGTCGCGCGCACTGCGCGCTACTTTTAGACTATGTTCCCCCCGAAGAGCCCCCAAGCACACCCCTTGGAAACGCCCTTAGAATTAGGTGACCCAAACTGCCCATCAAATTTCAGCGACAACACCATTCAAGTAAGAACGAACACGATGCACACTTGCCCACCAAGCCTCCTCAGAGCACCCTGTTGCTCCAGAGAGGAGATGAGCACACCTTTGAGGTGGAGTGTGCTTGAGGAAGAAAAAGAAGCGGAACAAATGTTCGCGTGGAAGTAAATCATCATGCCCATACTTTAGCCAAAACTCCTCGGCACAGTGGGCATCAATACCCATATAACTGATTTGTGTCCTTAGGGACCGAGTTCCACCACAACGCCTAATCCACCACTCAACACCATCTTTTTGCGGGTCAAGAGGGTGAGCTCCGGTGCTTTTCTCATGCACATGGAGCAACATCTCCAGGATCTTGTCTTCCGCTTGTTTGTTCAAGTGTGAATTCAAAGATTGTCCCGGTTTCCTCAATAGCACCGGAAGGTTGGGGCCCAAAAGAGGGCGGAAATGCTACATCACCCCTGCATTCTCGGGGGTCCCCAACAAAGGGGGACAAAATCAGAACTCAAAACCTCCGCTACGGGTCACCATGATGCCCCGAGGGGCCCCTAGTATCTCAAAGTATGGGTCTCTAGTACGGCCAGACGCCCAAATAGTTTCACTGCGCGCACTGCGCTTGAGGCGCCCCCCGTGTGTGTGAGCCCCAAGTGCCCTGCTCTGCAGGGGCCCCAGTGGTGGCCCACTGGGTGCTGGAACCCCTGGGCGCAGAAGAACAACGGCGCTGTGCCGCAGGGGCCCCAGGGTTGGCTCCTTGTGTTCTGCGGGGGAGGGGGTCTAGCGAGAGGGCTGTATTGGCCCCCTGGCCCCGCCCATCCATGCCTCGGTTTGTCCAAGGCACGCTGCAGTGCGTTGAGGGGGTTCAGAAAGCCATCATTTGCCATGTATTTGGTGAAAACAAGTTAACCACTTTCAATGCCCAAAAAGCTTTCCGGCGCCAGAGTTCATAATAACCGATTAATGGTCCTGTCAATTGAGCCCCTTTCCCGACCCCCCCTCCCCAGTTTTAGGGGGCTCGATCGACTGCCCCTGCCTCGCCGGACCCGACTTCCTATGCTCCAGACAAACCTTGGCAAGCCCTGGGCAAATCGGAGCATGCCCTGGACGCACCGGCGCATCTGTGGGACACACTGAGGCGTGCCCATGCACAAATTATCAAAGGCACCCTCCCGTGTACAAGTGATACATAACAGCCCCCCGCATACACACAATATACAACAGCCCCATCCCACTACGTGCCCCCAACTTCCGGAGGTCCTTGCATCCTTTGCCCCCCCCCCCCGGAGGAGGCTATTGCACGTGCCCACAAGAGGCGATCAGCACAAAGCGCAGGAAGAAAGTGGCTTGTCAGTGGCCTAAAAGACCATAGGTACCTTTCTGTCACAAAGAGTGCAACACGAAGACAACCTGTGGGCGTGACACCGACAGCAAGCAGCAGCCCTACTGCGGTACGCAACCTGCAGCCCTCGCCAAACAGGGACTCCTGGATCTGTTGTACAGCGCCATTGGGTTCATGCATTAGAGATATTACAGGAAATGCGGAGACCCCTTCCTCCCGGGGCGGAAGCCCCACTTGAACGGGCTGTGATGGGTCCCTGCGTAGGCCCCCCAATAGGCCCCCTATTAGGCCCATCCAAGGGTCCCCTAATAGGCCCCCAGTAGGCCCCCTGATAGTGTCCCCAATAGACCCCCTACTAGGGGGAGCCCTTGCACTGTGGGCGCATTGCGCGCTACTTTTACACTAGGTTCCCCCCCGAAAAGACCCCAGGCCCCCAAATAGCCTCCCTGTTAGCTGCATTTCTATTACCTTTGGCCGTTTTGGCCACTTTCAGGAGGCTGCATTTTTATAATTTATGACGGGTTTGGCCACTTTCAGGAGGCTGCAGTGCAGGCAGTGCAAAGTTGATACGGCTGCAACTTAATAGGGTGCACAGGAAATTGGGGGGACACATAAAGGGGTGCAGACGTTAACCGGGTGGCAACTTAACGGGGTGCATAGGTAATTGGGGGGATGCATAAAGGGGTGTAAAAGTTAATAGGGTGGCAACTTAACGGGGTGCACAGGTAATCTAGGGGACGCATAATAGGGTGCAAAAGATAATAGGGTGGTTGGGAGAGGATGGGAGAGGGTTGGGAGAGGGTTGGGAGAGCGTGGGAGAAGGTTGGTAGAGGGTGGGAGAGGGTTGGGAGAGGGTTGGAGAGGGTTGGGAGAGGGTGGGAGAGCGTTAGGAGAGGGTTGGGACAGGGTGGGGGGGGGCGGGGACGGGAGAGGGTTGGAGAGGGTGGGGAGAGTTTGGGGCAGGGTTGGGAGAGGATGGGAGATGGTGGGACAGGCTGGGAGAGGGTTGGGAGAGGGTGGGGCAGGGTGGGAGAAGGTTGGGAGAGGGTGAGATATTAGAACGCCCATTAGGGGGCTTGTTGGGCGGACTATTGCTGGGCCTATTAGGGGGGCCTATTGATGGGCCTGTTCGGGGGCGTATTGGGGGACCTATCAGACTGCCTAGTAGGGGACCTCTTGTCCGCCCCTGTTTTCAGGGCGGAAAGTAGTTCACAACCCCCCCCCCCCCTGTATCTCTACTGCAGTTCTGCGAAAATTGGTGATTTCGATCTTGTATTGTTGCTTGTGTGAACTAGTAGGACTCCTGAAAATGGTCAGAACGGCCGGAAAAAATAAAAATGCAGCTTCCTGAAAGTGGGCAAAAAAGGGGGAAATAATAAAATGCAGCCTCCCGAAAGTGGCCAAAACCGCAGAAAATAATAATGATGCAGCCTCCTAAAAGTGCCCAAAACGGCCGAAATTAATAAACATGCAGCCTGAAAGTGGCCAAAACGGCCGAAAAAGATAAGAATGCAGCCGCCTGAAAGTGGCCCAAACGGCCAATAATAATAATAATGCAACCTCTCCGAAAGTGGCCAAAACGGCCAGAAATAATAAAAATGCAGCCTCCTGAAATGGCCATAACGCCCAAAAATGATTAAAATGCAGCCTCCTGAAAGTGGCCAAGACAGCCGAAAGGCCACTTTCAGGAGGCTGCATTATTATTATTTTCCGCTGTCTTGGCCACTTTCAGGAGGTTGCAGCTTTTTTTATCTTTGGCCGTTTTGGCCATTTTCTGGAAGCTGCATTTTTATTGTGTTCGGCCGTTTTCGCCACTTTCAGGAGGCAGCATTGTTTTTAATTTCCGGTATTTTCCCAAGTCTAAGCAAGTCTTGTTCAGACTTGGGGAAAATGCGCGCTACTTTTAGACTATGTTCCCCCCGAAGAGCCCCTAGGCACGCCCCTTGGAAACACCCTTAGAATTAGGCGACCCAAATTGGACTGGAGGGGACCTTGAGGGGGACCTTCCTGGTTCTTGTGGCATGGTGAAGGACGACGGGCCTTTGGGGGGGGACTTGACTGTATGTTGGGCGGCAAAGATGGAGGGCAATCAGGTGGCGAGTCTGAACTTGGGATGGCAAAAGAGATGGACTCCATCTTGCATTGCCGATTCACCACTCTCAACCCATCTTGGTAGTATTCCAAGTGGAGGAGTCCGTTTTCAGCCGTCCCAACCACCGTGGCAGGAGGTTGCAGGCCATTGAAGCGGGTGTATAACACCCTATCCCCAATACTGAGATCCATGGAGAAAATGGGCCTAAGAAATGAGGAGGGAAGTATGATGTCCTGTAGCAGGCACCCTCAAAGTGTATCACCAAACCAATCAACCGAGAAAAAGGGTAGATGTGGTGGAAATGGGCAAAAAATGTGTGCAAAAAAATAAAAATGGGTGAAACAGGGTGAACATCCAAAAATGCCAGATCCCCAAGGCATCAAAACCCACTACCAAACAACGATGATGCCCAAAGTACCACAAAGTATGGGTTTCTACTACGGCCAGACGCCCAAATAGTTGCACTGCGCGCGCGCGCACCGCACGCGCACTGCGCTTAAGGCGCCCCCTTAGACTTGGGGAAAAGGCCCCCAGACTTGCTCACACTTGGGGAAAATGCTCTCAGACTTTCTCAGAGTTGAGGAAAATGCTCTCACAGTTGCTCAGACTTGGGGAAAATGCCCCAGACTGGCTCAGACTTGGGGAAAATGCTCTCAGACTTGCTCAGACTTGGGGAAAATGCTCTCATACTTGCTCATAGCGTGGGGAATATGCTCTCAGACTTCCTCACAATTGGGTAAAATGCCCCCAGACTTTCTCAAACTTGAGGAAAATGCTCTCACACTTGCTCAGACTTGGGGAAAATGTTGTCACACTTGCTCAGCTTTGGGGAATATGCTCTCAGACTTGCTCAGACTTGGGGGAATATGCTCTCAGATTTGCTCAGACTTGGGGAAAATGCTCTCACACTTGCTCGGACTTGGAGAAAATGCTCTCCGACTTGGTCAAACTTGGGGGAAATGGTCTCAGACTTGCTCAAACTTGGGGAAAATGCTCTCAGACTTGCTAAGACTCGCGGAAAATGCTCTAGAATAGTCATCAATGGCCTAGAGGAGACGGGTATGGTATAGAATAGCCATCAATGGCCTAGAAGACCCGACTATGCTATAGAACAACCATCAATGGCCTAAAGGACACGAGTATGAGATAGAACAACCATCAAGGGGACAGAGGACACCACTATAATATAGAACAACCATCAAGGGCCCGGAGGACACGAGTATGGCATACAACATCCATCAAGGGCCTAGAGGACACGAGTATGATATAGAACAGCCATCAATGGCCTAGAAGACCCGACTATGCTATAAAACAACCATCAATGGCCTAGAGGACACGAGTATGAGATAGAACAACCATCAAGGGGATAGAGGACACCACTATAATATAGAACAACCATCAAGGGCCTACAGGACACGAGTATCATATAGAACAGCCATCAAGGGCTTAGAGGACACGAGTAGGATATCGAACAGCCATCAACATCCTAGAGGACACGAGTATGATATAGAACAGGGGCCTAGAGGACACGAGTATGATATTCTGACGGCAAAAAGGGAATTCTGATTAATTACATAGGAACCCATAGAAACCCCTGTGATTGCAGTGTGGGGTCGATGAACTACCAAACACATGGGGTCCGAAATCACATTGCAGCACAAACTGTCGTCCAGATGACCATTGCTGCCTCACCCCATAGGTTACAAACATCGCTGTATTTGTTTCCGCAAAAAAAAGCAATTCATCGTCTTGATCTAAGACAGTAAATCACCGTGTTGCATGACGGACATTGATACCAGCGAATACGTCTCCAGGTGCATTATATGACAATGGCTGGCTGCATACAACACACCATCCCCTGCAAACACACGGACAATGATGTAGTCATCAGGTCAAAATTGGTTCTTCCTATTTCCATGAAGACTGCAGGGTCGGCATGTATGACAAATTGGGTACGAGTTAGGACTTCGTTGTTTTGTGATCGTGTGTGCGATTAATAATCACCAACCGTTCATCACCGGATTGTCAACCGTATACCAAATTGTACATGGATTCAGCCTGTTACTGGCATGCCTCGGGTAAGCGTGTGAAAATGCACGGGATTTTCGGTCCCGTTGTCATTGTGCTCATCGCCAATAACAGCGGTGTTGTATAACATACTGCTGATACAAGCGACAAAATTTTTCTGCAGTGCACTGTGGGAATAAGCGTAACCAGCATAACGAATCACTGGCGTTCATTATTTCTTATGAGAATATTAAGAGAATCGTATGAGAATTTGGGTTCTTTTTTTGATAGCACGTTTTGGTAATGTATCTGATGCATGTTTGTCAAGTCAACAAAGTTTTTGCACTGCATGCACGGCGTTCCCACACAATCACTACAAGAAACCTGTTTCTCACCCTGACTTATCTCCAAGAGCAACATACACGTGCGTAAGAACAACACACACGTGTGTACGTAGAAACGGGAAAACCACGTGGTGGCACCAACTTCATGGGCGTAAAGGCTGTGTGGGACTACCCGGTCCAGTAATAGGCCTGCATGTAGGACCTGTTTGTGCTTGTGCTGCTGCTTGGTGAAAGGGTGTAAAAGGGTGGAGGGATGCAAATTTGCCAAAGGCAGGAAAACCGCTCTTTGCAGAGAGGGCAGGGGCCGAGGCGTCAGTGGAGGGTCAGAATCACTGCTGTAGCACCACTGTCACCCCAATGAGACTGTCAGCCACCTCTACTTATCGCTAAAATACAGCTCGTCATCTTCGAAGGAAAGGGTCAGATGAGCCACGGCAACGGCAGCACAGTCAGACGAGTGACTGGAGAGAGACTCGAAGGTCGTCGTGTCCTGACTGTCATGGGTCGTTGTGTCGACGCTGGTGTCTGCGATGGAGTGATACTCATCGGACAGCACAGAGCTGGACCTGACACTCTCCGCTCTGACACTCTCCGCATCTTCACCCGGTCCAGGCAGTTGCAGCATCCTGCACAAATCCATGGCCAAGATGGCCACCCCGGAGGAAGGTGGTAGATGCACCGAGGTGTATGTCTCGATGCGGTGCAAATCCACAACACGGCTTGCAGCAGCACGCACGCCGAGCCCATGTTTTGAAAAGTCCAAGAGCAACTTCAAACACAACTTCAGGACTTTCACATCCCAATCGGTGCACTCATCCGTGGCCACAACATGTGTGACAACTTCAGACACCGCAGTCACGACTCTCAGGCCATTCGGCGACTGCTGCAGTCGACGCAAAGAGGGGGCTCGGCTGTATGGAGAGCCCAATGATGGGGAGCTCAACGGTGAGCCTGAATTGTGTTGTCTGAGCACCATCTGCGGGTCAGAGATGGCAGTGAGCATGGACAAGATGTACACAACCTGCTTCAGTTGCGAGCTGTCAGTTGCTTTAGTCTTGCGTGGCAATGCATCCAGCAATGCAGGCAGTTGCGGCGAATGTAGAATCAGGTCCCGTGTGTCCTCTTCTCCAGGGGAACTGTGCGCCAAGAAATTTTTGAGGGCTTTGGTGGCGACCAAGTGGGACTGCAATGCACCGCCAGGAATTGAACCGGCACCCTCTTGCCCAAACGATGCGTAGAGATCCGTGGGGAAGGCCAGGCAGGCTAAAATCGCATCGATGGTCTTTGCAGACTTCACAACCTTCCGGAGCCCATCCAAACATGACAGTCGGTACAAAATGAACATGCAATAGTGCTGAATGTAAGGAGGATACCGGGAAGGTAATCCCTCTGTATCCCTGTCGACCACACTGGCGTCCATTAGCGACTGCACCAAAGTGTCCACAAACAAAGGGGGGAGGGCTGGAGGCGGGGCTGCCTCACCACTGTTCAGTAGCACAGCCATTAGCCCCCACAGGTATACATAGATTGCCCCCATGAGCTCGCTGGGAGAGGGCCCGCACTGCTGCCGGTGCTTCTGCACAATCTCATGCAGAAGCACTGCAAGCTGCTCCGTGCCTTTCAAACTCTCATGCAGCGCCTCACTCTTACCTCCTTCTTGCACCTCTAAGGCCTTCTTGTACAACTTGGCAGCATTTTGATAGTCTGCCCCAGCATAGTAGCAGTTGGCTGTTCCGCAGTAGGCACGGCACTGACCCAAGAGATCTGATATCTCTTGAGACACCCCAAAAGATTTCTGGTAATGCTCATAAGCCTTATCGAATCGATGCAGACTGAAAAATACATGGCCCAGCGAAAGTGCTGCCTCAGCTTGAATTGAGGAATCACCATTGATTTCCGCCAGTTCCAAGGCGCGATCAAGATTATCCGCCGCCTCATCAAACTGTGCCACCTGGTAGCAGGAGTTGCCCAGCCCCATACAAGCTGTAATCATGTAGCAATTGGGAAGTTCATCACCCACTGACTCTGCCTGATCCAATATCCGTCGATACGCCTTAATGCATTTCTGGAAGTCTCCTAGTTTGTAATACGCTGACCCCATGCCTGCCAAACTGATAGCGCGGTCCTCTATATCATCCTCTGTGCAAAGCTGCCATGCTAACATATGGCTTTGTGCAGCATACTGGAAGTTCCCTAGCAGCAGGTAAACAGTTCCGAGGTCGTTGTAATGTGCAGACTGGCCTACGCGATCATCACATTGCTGCGCTACACGGATGGCTTGCTGATGGCACTCCACAGCTCTGGCAAGCTTGCCCTGCTTTTGGTAGATGGCTGCTATTCCACTGAGAGCACGGGTCTCATCCTCGGGATACCCGCCATTTTTTGCACTGGACAAAGCCTTCTGGTAGTGATGCAACGCTCTGTCGGTGTGTTGCAGTAGTACATAGAGCTCCGCAAGGTTGTTGTGGCCACGGATCTGCACGTCAACAATCCCTTGCGACTCAGCCAATGAGAGTTCAATTTGTTGGTACTCTAAAGCCTTCTGCAGATTTCCCAGCCGTCGGTATGCTTCTCGTATGTAACTGCATGCCGTTGCTTGTGCATCCAGGTCCCCTGTTGCATCAGCAATGGCAAGGGCGTTGTGATGGCACTGCAGAGAGTTTTCATACTGCCCCATTGTGTCATACAGACTACCGATGCTCACGTAAGCCATGCCCTGTTCAGCAACATCGCCCGTCTCCTCAGAAATGGCCAAGGCTTTTTGGTGATATTCCAGAGCCTGCTGGTACTCTCCGAGGCTCTCCAGCGCCATGCCCATGTGACTGCAAGCCATGCCTTGACCATGTAGCGAGCCCAGCTCCTTCGACAGTTGCAAGTGAAGCTGACAGAATTCAACTGCCTTGTGGAAATCCCCCATTGCAAGATGAATCAAGCCAATTTGGCAATAGGCTACCTCTTTGAAGTGGCCTGTCTCCGTAGCACTTGAATCCTGTCCCGTTTCCTGTTGGTGTGACAGCATCTTTTCAAAGCAATGCAATGCTTGAGGAAATTGCCGTTGATGAAAAAACGATTGCCCAAGATTAGCATATGCCTGAAGGATGTCATTTGTCTTCCCTGCAGCGATCACTACTTGCAAGTCTCTCTGGAGCTGCGGAATGGGGTCATCCGACTCACCCATAAAACCGTCGTATTGATCCGCCGGCAATTTGATGATGGGTGCTCATCAATTCATGAAGATCATCGCAAGGGCTCAGCTTCGAATGCCCATAACGAGCGACATCAAGACTTCTCGCTGCACCAAAGGTGACGCAAATGTTGGAAAGTGACCGTGATACGATCGATATGGGTGGCATAGTGGGTGTGGACAATGTGACACAGCTGAGTTACACGCCACCCAAGCAGGTGTCCACAACCTTTTACGATGGTGCGTTCAATAACCTAAGCATAACATAAACCATGGAAAAAAAAACAGCGATTTGAACGGATGCAGTATTTCATACCAATATGTACACGTGGACTGGACAACCACAAAATCACCGGTATGCATCTACCAACCTTGGTCGGGTGAGGATGGCACCAGCTACATTTACAAAAAAGAATTCGACGCAGAAGTACCAAATACTGCAATCAGACGACGGCGTCATCACGGGGGGCAATCTTCTACAGGGGGGGTGGCTGCGCACTGGGCGCACACTGTGCCCACCACTGGATTAAGACTGGTGGAATTTGGTTCCTTGGTCGGGGCTTTGACCATTGACTCATGCAAGCGATCAACAAAAGGCAAGAGGACAACATTCCCACAACCACCCCAACATTCCCACCTCCGTTGCAACTGCATGTGCATCACCAACAATACCAGCGGCTAAAACTCGGGGGAAGATGGGGACAACAGCAAACAGTGGCCACACATTAGGGAACATATCCTGCACCAACGTGACCGCTCACGCGCACGCAGTTCCCTGAGGTGTGGCAGGCCCCACAAACGCGACCAAATCATGGCACAGGGGCCACCTCGAACAGTGTGGCAGTCTACTTCTTGCCTGCGTTGTACGTCTCATGGGGAAGCCTTTCACACTAGAGTACCCACTGAACCAGCAGGGCATTTCAATTTGTTCCGTCTGTGCATGGATGCACCACGCCCAGGCCCGAAGCCCGGGACCACAGAGGCCTGTCCACATTGGCCTGCCAAATGTGAGACACGTACACAGCGCAGCATCCACGAAGAAGCAAGAGAAAGACAAGAAAAAGAAGGACACACAGGAAGCAGCGAGGGAAGCAAAGGCAGTGGAATAGTCAACGCTGTTGAACATCTGTCGCAGTGTTTTCTGTGTGCGGCAGACCCTTGGCGTGGTCATTGCACTATTGCTGGCTTGTTCAGCCCGAGCGGGAGTGCTGACGTTGCGTTTGTTGGTGGTCTCGCTGGTGTTCGGCTGGGGTGCACCCGCACCAAAATAAATATGTCAGTCTTATATCCATCCCTGCAGGCTGGTCCCGGTGTCCCCACGACCACCATCGCATCACCAATCATTAATATCATCAAGGTACCGCGAAAAAGGGGGAACGGGTGCACAGTGCGCGCATGGTGCAATTACCCAGCTTTCACAGCCCAGTTGGACCCTCACAGAACGTGTTTGGTAAATCATCGAAATAAAACGACGCACGGTGCGCGCACCGTGCGTCCCGCTCCCCCAAACAAGAGCAGAAGCAACACAACATCATTGTACGGTGGCAATCCAGCAGCATTTATTCAAACCTGGTTCTGTTCTTTTGTGGTTTACAGTCTGCAGCAGGGTTTTTGTCGAACACTCACACGGTGGTCACCACAGGAACGGGCCCTAACCCTGGCCCAACGTGCCTGAACAGTGCGATTGGCCTGTGGTCTTTGTTCATGGAGTTCTATCTCTCCCTGTATTAGGACGCCATGGTGAACAGCTTCTTCAATACGGGGCTCCTGGGACGGGATTGTCCACAACAACTACTGGTTACACTACAGCATCAATTCACCTAATCCGCATTCATTTCGCCCCCAGAGGTGAGGATAAATGCGGAGGTTTGTGCCATGTGCGACACCTGGGGGGAGTCGCAGGTCAGGGAACGTGAATGAAGATGCCCCTTGCCGACAGAGCGAGAGGCTCCCACGCAGGCTATTGCTTAGTGACCCCGGGGGGGGGGGGGTTAGTTTGGGCCTCGGCCAGGGCTCAGCCACCCACCCACCCACCCACCCACCCACTCACCCACCCCGGGGGGGGTGGGTCTATGCCCTCCACCCACAGTCACATACAAGCACTTGGTTGAGAAGCCCCCATTGGCTGTAGTTCGGAGGAAGGACGCCACGTGTGTTGTGGAACAACAGAGCAAAAGTGACCAGCAAGAGTTTGCCACCACCTGGGTTGGAACCTACAAAACAGAGTCAAGCTCCACGACCAACTCAGCTAACAGCCAGTTCTTACAATGCTGTGCAACAAAGGGTTCAAATCTTTGACACAGTATGAAAAAAAATGTGAAAAATGTGTGAAAAATTCAGACAGGTCTCAGAGCCCTGCACAACCCAAATCCCAAAAAAAGCGCACCCACACACCCGGGGGGGGGGGGGGGTGCCTGGTGGCCCAAAATGCTGAAATTTGGGGCTAACCCACCCACCCATCTCTACACCCAGCCCCCCCCCCCCGGGGGGGGGGGGGCGGTATTTTGCCCACTAAGCAATAGCTGCTCCCACGGTGCGAGACCTTAAGCAGGCTCCGTAGATGCTTGCCCGTGGCCCGCTTGGGCCCCCTCACCTCCTAAGGGGCAATGGAGGCAAGACGTTGGGAGTATTTGATAGGGCAAACATGCGGGTACAAGATCCTCCCAAGGACAACCAAGTGAGGGGAAAGGTCCTGACCGCCTTTACTGTACACCATCGTGTGGTGCTATTGCAGGGGGTCACCCCCCCCCCACCCCGCGGACTAGCCCCGGTGTAATCTCGCAGTGCCTGCGGGTCGGCAGGCCAGCACCACCAGGAAGGTCCCTTTGGGCCTTTGTCCCAGGACCGGAACCCCGCACTGGAAATAAAATCCAAAACCCTTACAACGTTTGTCGTTGTGTGCATCACTTGAGCACCTGGCAATTTGGGGTTGAAGGTGTGGATGAGCGGTACGTGTGTCGCCCAATAAGCGGTGCTGCTTTTCTGTGGAAAACCAACTACCGGTATAGGAAGTGTTTTAGCAAGGATACCCGGTTTTTGGATGGAAAGATGCCTGGCCTTACATCTGACCTGGACGTCGTTTTCCCCTGATTTCCGGTGTCTGCACGCAACAGGAAGGGGCAGGGCTGTGGTGAAGCAGAGAGGCGAATCTCAATGATGTGCACTTGTCCCGACAAATGCCCACACCCAGAGGGAGAAGGCACCGAGGCACGACACACAGCACCAGTGCATCCATCTGGGATGCGCCACCAGCAAAGTGGTGCCGGTGCAGGTGGTGATGGGGGAGGGGGTGGGGGGGTGCCATAAAGGCCGAGGACGTGTGCGCGTTGGCACGTCCGGGGGGACTCACACCGGATCGCATCTCAAAATGATTGCCGCCTGGCACTGGTCGGTTTGAGATATGTATGTTGATGACACTATTGGAGGGAAACTTGACGGGGGGGGGGGGGGGTGAGACCTAATTAAAAGACAGACAGATGAAAACCAGGGGTAATGCACTCCACAGTAAGGCATAAGTGCACCTTTATTCGCTGTGCCACAACTGGGTAGGGACTTTGCGGGGGGGGGGGGGGGGCAACAACACCATGCTGGGCCCTTTGCACAGCCCTCTTAGTATGGGCTGTCTTGGTCGCCACTCTGGGCAACGACTTTCAAAAGGGCTGGCACAATGGCGGTCGGTGCGATAGACTGAATGTCCCTTGCGCCTCATGTCGGATGGGGTGCAGGCACTGGGCAGCTGCATCGCCACGGGGTCAAAAAAAAGGGGGTTGGGGGGTGGGTGGGCGTGGGGCCTCAAACGGTCAGGGTGCAATGTCCGCACATCACCCGCCCCCTTCCGTGGGCAAAGCCCGCGTCCCAGCCGCTCCGCCTGTGCCCCCAACCGCCCACCCCAACGGCAGTTGCAACCGACGGTAACCGCCCCGAACCGCGGTACCCACCGGCTCCGATCGCCCTGCGGACCGCTCCTGGCACCCCGTTCCGCCCCTGGCTTTTGGCCGCCCTGCCCCGCCCCTGTCATCGCCTTCTGTCCATCATGCCAATGCACGGCGCTTTCAAGGTACGATTTGTGATCATAAGTTCAACCCTCGGCCCTGATTCCGCTAACTGCTGGCGCTCCGGGCTCTACTGGGGTATGCGTGCATCCCGGTCAGGGGTCACCCCCCCCCTCCCTACGGCCCCCGGCACCGCCCTAAGGATGAAAGTAAGGTGAGCAAAGAGGGGAAGTGAAGTAAACCGGATCCGGAACAGTATCCGGCGCCAGACCAATTTTCCCTCACACATCGATTTTCCAATCTTTCAATTTTCAAGGTTCCGACCACTGTGCTGACCGCTTATTGCACATCGGTGAGCAAAATGGGCGGCCCCGTGTCGCAGATGTGGCCGGCCCCATTCGGCCATGTGGGGGTGGGTGCAGGCCTTTGCTTAAAAGAGGGGGGGGGGGGGGGGCGTCCAGGGGGTCCAAGTGGCAGTTACAATGGCGGTTGCAGGTGACTCACAAAACGGTTGAGGGGAGGTCACTGGTGGTTGGAGGGGCAGTTGCAGGTGGTTGGGTGGCAAGCGAAGGCATGAGGCAAGGGGTTGTGTGACCCTTGGGTAATCCCCTCCCCTTAAGCAAAGGCCTGGCAGGGTGGGGGGCAGGGGGGGCAGGAACGCTCCGTAAGAACGTCCGCTGGTGCTTCCGGGTGTCCGCACGGACAGGCTCTCAGGGGGAACACAGTTTCTGAGGGTCTTGCGCGTCCGGCGGGCCCCGGACCTTCCGCAGGCCATACAACCGAGTAGACCGGATGACCGGGCACCCCCCGCCGGGTCAGAGATACCCCTCGACGGGGGAACCGGTGCACAGCCACTGGTCTGGACCTTCGATAATACTGATATGCAACTCTTTCACAAGCAGTGGACAATGGAGCACACTCGGTGGGTGGCATTTCATTGAATATACCGCCGGTGCATTTAATATACCGCCGGGGTATATTGAGTGGGGGGGGGGGCACAATGGGTCAGGTCTGCTTCACCACAATTAGCTCCAACCGCGCCTGCCCCACGGTCTTCATTGCTCTCAGTTCAGTGTTCCAGTTCATTGTTCTCTGTGCTTTGCTGTCCGAGTGTTCAATGGCTGGGGTTGAGTGGGGGGGGGGGGGGGTATAGACCCAGAGCCCTCGACAAAGTAAAGCAAAACAAACACCGGCGATCAGGCAAACAGAGCGCTGCCATCCGGTCCTTCACAAACCCGCACGGGAACGGGTGAATCCAAATATGGAACGCGGGTTCCCATCACAACATCGACCGAGGGTACGCCTGCAACACTTCCGAAAGCATTTGCGCCGGGACCACCGGCCGCTCGGCCTTCGTCCCGCGGCTACGGGGCCCCGTGCTCCGCCCTCTCGTAGCTCTTGTGCAACGCCCCCGGGGCACAGACCAGACAGTCCAGCGGGGGGCCCGGCGCGGCCCAGGGGTCCGGCAGGCACCCGGCGCACGGCAGCGGGGCCTGGAACGGGAGCAGCGGCTGCCGGGCCGCGTTGTGCACGAAGCACTGCGGCTGGTCCTCGAAGTCGAAGCGCAGGGCCGTGGGCGCCGCCGCCCCCAGCCCCGTGTGGACGAGGAGCGCGCGGCCGCCGTCGTCGAGGCCGAAGGCCGGGGCCGCGCGCCACCGCCCGGCGGCCCGGTACTGAAACGGGGCGGCCGCGGCGTCGCACCGCCCCACGAAGTGCAGGCCGCCCCCGGTGGCGTCCGCGAACGTCAGGCGGAGGACGTGGCGGGCCCGGTGCCGCTGCACCGCGATGTCCCGCACGCGCGGCCCCCGCCAGGGGACGCGGGCGCCGTGGACGAGGGCGTGGACGGTGAGCGCCAGGCGCTCGCCGAGCTCCCGCTTGAAGGGCGGGTGGATCGCCTGCTCGTTGTCCGGGCCGTCGACGCGGCGGCGGCCCAGGTCGTGGGCGGCGGCCAGGGCCATGGGGGCCCCGGCCACGCGCAGGACGTCGATCTGGGACTGCCGGATCAGCGGGACGGTGCCGTGCGCGGTGCGCGGGCCCACGGAGGAGAGCAGCGTGAGCACGATGGGCAGGGCCTTGCCCAAGTGCAGGCGGAGCTGATGGAACAGCACCTGCAGAAGAGTCCGTGGCGGGGGTGCTCTCGGAGGGTGAAACGGCTGCTTCCGGGTTTTGTGGTTCCTGGTTTTGGCGGTTTGGCGGGGATGACGGTGACGGGGGTAAGTGGTCATTTCGGGTACAGCAGTTGACTGTTATGTTGGTGAGGGCGGTTGAGTGTTATTTCAGTTACGGCGGTTGACTGTTATTTCCGTTATGATGGTGGGCGGTCATTTTGGTTACGGAGGTTGCCGATTATTTCTGTCACGGTGGGAGGCGGTTATGTTGGGGACGCGGGTGTGGCAAACGTTGTGCTGACCCCTCTTGCCGCACGCCTGCAAGTGGAGGATGGAGGATCACACAACTCCAGGTTGCGGCGGTGGGCAGGTAACCGACGCAGTGATGGAGTGTTTGTGTGGGGGGGGGGGGGGGTGGCGGGCAGTGCGACCCCCAACCGCACGGCCCCTGGCTGGGCCCCCGGGTCCACGTCCGCCCTGCCTACGTCCCCGCCTCTTGTGGCTCGAGGACGGATATGGACACAATGCGCGGCACCACACAACACTTCACCTCGACGGTCTACGACCACCAAATCATCGATGGAGGGGCGACGCCGCGATGGCCGATGACCAGACCTTGGCCCTGTGCATGTGGCGTTTGGATCGGTGGGTTGTGTGTGCGCCGTGCGGACACGCCCCCTGCGTGCGTGATCCGAGTTAGCCAAGCCCCGGACCTGTGTACGCCCGGGCTCCCTTTCCCACAGCCGCCTTGGGGCTAATTGCCCCCCCCCCCCCCCCGCGCTTTGTAATAGCTACGCCAAAGTCCCAAATTAATACGGTCCCTACGCCTACTGTAGCTCAGACAAGGGCATGGCTTGCGCGCAACACATACAACTACCGACACACACGTGAGTGAGCGCATGGTATGAGTGCACCTTAACCTCCGTCCACGTTCCCAAAGGCACGTAAACACAAGAAGTTGTTTGAAACATGAAACTTCAGGTTCACACCCATGTTCCTACAAGCAATGAGGCATGAGAAGCCTACAAATGTTCGGCTTGGAAAGCCTTCTTGCGACCATACACCATGCGGAACAACTGAACATGATCACCACTTGAAGATGCCTTTGAAGATGCCTTTGCCCGAGGTTTAGGGGCTGGTTTGGGCTCAGGCAACTTCAAGTTCTTGGGAATGAAAATGCCTTGGATGTGGTCTCTTGTAAAGTACACTCACAACCCTATGTAACTGGCAAATTTGTCACCAAACCCATGTCTCATGTGGCTGCACTACATTTGGTACCGAATTGAAATTAGGTACCAAATTAATATGGTCCCTACGCCTACTGTAGCTTGGACGAGGGCGTGGCTATTACAAAGGGGGGGGGATGTATGGCAATAACAATAGCAAGATCACAACAGTCGCGATGACGATGACGATGACGACGCCGCCGCTGCCGCCGCCAGTGACGACGGCGCAGGCGACGATGATTTCCCGAATCCCGGTGAAGTTTGGAGGGAAAAAAGGGACGGGGTTGCCACAAAGGCTGTGTAACTGTGCCGGTGCGGACTTAAGCATGTGTGCAGTGGTTTGGGGTTTTTTTGGGGGGGGGGGGGGTTATTGTCTGCATCGCCTGTCCCAAGCCACTGGGAAAACGTTTTTTTGGGTGGGCAGAGAGGGACAGTCGTCCCTCTGCGCACGGGCGCTGCCTCTGCCCCTTGGCCTGCCTCCAACGCCGGCGCGGGCGACACTCCTACACACTCCGTCCTCCGGGGGCGTACCTGCATTGCGGTCAAGTAGCGCTTGTTGGCCATCACCTCCGCCTCGCCCTGATACCACAGCACTGCCGCCACGCGCACGTGCTGCACCAAACCCCAGAAGTCCGGCACCAGCGAGCCCGCCTTGGGTGTGTCGATGTGCACCGGCGCACGCGCGGCGCGGCGCGCGGCCGCACCCCCGTCCACGGAGGCGGTGGGCACGCCCTGCGGACTGGGGCAGAGGCTGCGGGAGAACGCCGTCAGGAAGGCGGCGATGGGCGCGCCCCCGACGGCGAACTGCAGGAGGCCGACCGGCCGGCGCGGCTGCCGCCGCCGCAGGGCGCGCGCGAAGTGGTAGCACGCGGAGGAGAAGTCCAGCACCGGGCGCCACGTCCAGACGTCGCCCCGGTTGCGCCTGCGCGTCACGTTCCGGTCGCCCGCGAACCAGAACGGCACGAAGGGGTCGCGCGCGTTCCGGTACCGGACGAGCGGATCGTCCGTCACGTAGTCCGCGGCGGCGGGGGCCGGCCCCGGGTCCGCGCCCGCCGGGGCCGCCGCGTCCGGGGCGTACGGGGCGTGCAGCTCCGGCGGGCGGAGGATGTGGCGCTGCGCGAGCTCGGCCGCCAGCGCGAACGCCATGTTCGACTGCCCGGCGCAGAGGTACACGTCCCCGACGAGGACGTTGGTGAGCGTCCGCGGCGGCGCGGCGCGGGGGCAGACCCGCAGCGTCAGCGGCGCGGGGCCCACCGGGAGCGCCCCGAAGCACGCGCGCCACCCGCAGCGCCCCTGGGCCTCCACCCGCCCGCAGACCGCCCCGCCCTCCGCGCCCGGCCCCCCCGCCGCGCGCGCGGCGCCGGCCGGGCACACCGCGCAGTCGTCGGCCGCGGCCAGCGCGCCGTCCGGGGCCGCGACCGCCACCAGCCCCTCGGCCGGCCCGCCGCCGCTGAGGCACACGTCCGGGCCCCCCTGCAGGACCATGTCGGAGGTGTACACGCCCGGCAGGACATCTGCGTCGGCGCAGGCCCCGTTGACAGTCTGCCGCCGTGGGGCCCGGAGCCGCCGCAGCTTCGAGGCATGGCACGTGCCGTTGTCTGTGGGGGCCTCAGGGGCCCAGGAGGGGGCGGGGGGGTCGCAGACGGAGACCCCCGCGAGGAGGCACAGCGTGAGCCACCGCAGACACGGGCCCAGCGTGGCCCCACGGGCGCGGGCGCCTGCCACGCCTTCAGACAGCAGAACAGAGCGGCGGTCTGCAATGAACACGCGGGTGGACGTGGGCTCGCGCATTGTTGGCGCCCTTGCGGGGGGAGCAACGGTTGGTTCTCATTGACGGAATGCCCCCGCCATCGGCACTGGCAGGCGGTAGCCCAATACGTCATCACGCCGCATCACGCCGGCAGCGGCTGCAAACAGTGGGCCAAGCCTCATGCCAGGCACACAGCGTATTGGCAAAACCAGAGGCGGTTCGTGTCGGGTGTGGACACATGTCTGCAAAACCAACCGGCGGAAAAGTCATCTTACCTGCCTCGCCCCCCAGGGGGCGGGACTGGGGAATGGACGGAGCCGCCGCACCCTCTGAGAGCACGCGTCGTGCGGGGCAGGGGGAGGACATCGCTTCGGCGTTGGGGGATGGGGCATGCGGGTGTACGATGGCGGGGGGAGGGGGGGAGGCACAAAGAGGGAGAGGCGGGCGAGAGGGAGACTGCAGACGGGGCCGCTGCGGAGGCCGTGTGCCGTCGGCGGGCGGGGGTGCAGGGGCCTGCAGCGCAAGGCACGGGCCTGGCCCCGTCTCTGTGCAATGCCTTGCAAATCACTGCAGGCGTTGGGGGGCGCGGCCTCTTGGCACTCCTTTGACCCGTAAGACAGGCAGTTGGAGAGTCCAGGCCATGAAAAGGATGCGAAAGCAACTGGGGCCATGTGGGCCCGAGCCCCTGTCGGTGGAAGACCACCCGAAAAGGAACAGGAAAACAGACCGCAGTCTGACTTACAGGCCACAGCCTTGGGGCATCGCGTCTCACTGACATCCGTGACAAAGACGTCTGAGCTGACAGCCCAGGAGGTAGTTGAAGCCGTGTCAGTATCTGCCTCCCTTGAGACAGTCACTCAGAGTTGCTGGGCTCCCGAAAATTTTATTTGGGGGGGAGGGGGGCTTGGAGCCCCTTTTCCAAACCCCCCCCCTCTGGAGAGGGTCTCTGAGGGCCGGCTCCATTTTTTCCCTGTTTTTCACGCTTGTGCACAGGCGACGGGGAGACGTGTTGTGGGGGCGTGAGAGTGGAGCAGTTGTCCCTCGGCGCAAGGGCGCTGCGCCTGCCCCTCGGCGTCCCTCGCACGCCGGAGCCGGTAATGCTTCACACTCCGGATCACCAGGTGTAACCATCAATAGTGCGCACCATGTCTAGACGTTTGGTTAGTCTGCTTCCAGCAAAACACCCATCAGCTGTCGCTCAAGCAATAGGGGTTGGGGGGAAAGCATAAAATGGGCCGAGAGGGGAGCCCAGAACGCTGTATCATGACTACTCATGAACCCATTGAAAGAGAAAGGAGGTTCAACACCCCCACCCCCCCGGGGACTCCACAAGACAGGCGCCAGGGAACACCTGCACTTGTAGTGGCTGAGAATGGATTGGATTGCGTGGTGTGTGCTTTTCTTCAGGGTCCATTGGAAAGGTGGCTCTCTAAGAAACTGCCATCACCAGGAATGGTCAGTCCACATTATGACCCTTTTTATCGCTTTCAGCATACAGAGCCGGCGAAGCACCTTGGGGCTGTGTTGTCCGATACACGATGGTACAAGACCAGAATCATGTGGTACCTAATGCAGGCCGATCCCCTGCAGGCGATTGCTTAGTGACCAGAGGGGGGGGGGGGGGGCTGGCCAGCCCCGGTCGACGCACCCACCCACCCACATCAGAAAACTTTCCTCGGGCAAAAAGTGAAATTCTACTGCCTTCGGCAAGCCACCTCGAGAAGAGGGGAAAATCGAATTTTCGGAAATTTTCAGGTGCCACTAAATAGCCTAAGAATGAGCAATTTTGGGGCTTTTTGGGGCCCATGGGTCGGGCTACATGGGCCTAACGGCTATTACGTAGGCCCCCATGGATGCTGAAGTACCAGCATGGCCACCCAATGATCACCCAAACCCATCCCAGGGGCGGCAGAAGGGTTTCAGAAACAGTCACATTTTGAAAAAAATTCAGGTGCTATCAAACATCCAAAACAACAGCAATTTTGGGGCTTTTGGAGGGGCCAGGACTCGGGCTACATGGGCGCCCAAGCACCCGCATTGTAACCAAATGATCACCCAAACGCATCCTGGGGCCGACAGAAGGATTTTGGAAAAGGTCGAATTTTCGGGGGAAAAAATTAGGTGCGACTAACGATCCCAAGAAACGGCAGTTTCGGGGCTTTTGGGAAGGCCCATGGCCCAGGCTACATGGGCCTAGCGGCCACTTCGTGGGTCCCCATGGGTGCTCAAGTACCCGTATGGTCACCAAATCATCACCCAAACTCATCCGAGGGGCCGCAGAAGGGTTTCGGAAAAAGTCGGATTTGTAAAAAGATTTAAGGTGCCACTAAACAGCCTCCTCACTGGCAAGGGCCCATTGGGGGGGGGGGGGTACCCAGAGTACGGACCAGGACCTCCGCCATGCCTTAGGGGGTCCATGTACAAGGAAAAGTTTCGGGCCGCAATACGCAAAGAATTTTTGACCCCCCCACACACGCAGGTACACAAACCTTTTTTTGGCCTCTGACCCACTCCCCACCCCCGGGCGGGGGGGGGGGGGTCTCCTCAAGCAATAGCCTGATTCCCTGCCCGATGATGGCTGATCAACCTCTCTCAGTTTCCCAGGGTACGGGCAGTGGCATCTTCTGAGCCCAACTTCAAGAATTTGCCACTGGACAGGTCATATCAAGATTGGTGTAAGGGTTCCCAAGGCCGGCGCCGTGTTCCAATACTGACATCCCACCGTTTCAGAGAACTTTTGGGGGTCTAGAGGGAGGAGGGGGGGGGGGTGAGTAAAGACACACACGGTAAAAAAAAAAAAGTTCCCCCCTCTAGAGGCCAAAAGGAAAATTGTCCCAAAAATCTCAAATTGCAGAAAGCCGGGTTCGAGAACTTTGGGGGGTCTGGGGGGGGGGGGGTCTGGATTCGAACAGGCCGCCGCCCTTGGTTCTTCCCAAGCCACGAGCGGATCCAAGACCTACCCCTCCTCCATGGGTAATTCGAGTTGTACATGGATCGCCTCGGCAATGCCGGGTACCGCATGTCCTGCTTCAGTCCACCGTACAGTCAGCGCAGCCATGAGAGACGCCAGTCTTTCCGCTGGTGCCCTCTTTTTCCAGAGCCCAAAGCGTGCTCCCCAAGGCTTTGACGCTCCTCAGAACAGGCGGACAGTCCGGGGGACATTTCTGGGACTCCTCAGTCATGAAGCACAGTCGCTACCCGCAGGAAACTCGTGCCGGATGAAGCCGCCGAGAAAGAGGGCGCACAATGGTATTCTCGTATGAGGGTGGCCAGCACTAAAAATGGGGAGGGTGGCCTGTGCTTCGTTGAGCGCCGTGGATTTGTCTCTCCCCTTCACAAAATCTGTGCACCGAAAATGCATCAGACTGTTGATGCGACCCTCGGTGGTAACAGTGAGGAGCGACTTTTCGGCACAACAAAGTGATCCATGATGTGGCCTGCCGCATGAAGGGAACACCGAAACACCACATTTCTGTGGCCGCAAGAAGAAAAGAAAGTCGCTGCCCGCAACATTCCTGACCTGGATCTTGCATTAGAACAGGAGAGGGGGGGTCCAGGGGGGGGGGGTCCAGGGGGAGGGGGGGGGGGGAACTCCTCCTATGGTCAGAGGCCACAGGGGCCAGCTTGCTTCCGGTAGCAATCCCACCTCCTCTTTACCATCTCCGCGCATTGCCAGCGTCGCACTCAGGGCCGCCGTTCCGGCCCGGCACGCGGACATTGCCCTCACTGAGGGCCTCCAAAGGTCAAGTGTGGTCCCGCCACTGGGCTCCAGCCGCGCCTGCCTTCACACGGCCTTCGTCGCCATCTCAGTTCACTGCGCATTCAATGTGCAGATCACTCCGGCTGTGTTCCAATGGGTCTGCGCCCGGACCTCCCTGGCTGGGGGCAAGAGCACTGCCGGTGTTTCTCCGGGTTCGGGCGGTACCGCCGGGGTCACGCTACTCCGTGGCCTGGGTTTGGGTTGTAGCGTACACGCCGTGTCTCATGGCGGTCCGTGCTGCGCTTGAGGCGGACTTGCGTACCGCCGGCCCCACTCGGCCCAAAAACGGCGCTTTCCGGGGCCAATACGCACGACTGCGAGGGCCTACCGGGTGCTGCACAGGTCCCCATGGCTACGCACTCCCATCATCTGCCCAGATGGGCACCCCACAACGGCCCCAGGGCTCCCAGGGGCTGTCGCGGGTCACCGGGAGATCGTGATCTCTGAGCCAACCCCTGAAACCGGTCAAGCCCTCACCCGTGGGGCCATGCACCTGACGTCCAGTCAGTGAGGGGAGGGTACTATAATCAGACAATTGCGCACTGCAGCCCCAAGTACAACGCTTTCTGGTCGCGTCGGGGCCCGTGGATCTGGGGCGTGCGTCCACCCTCCATTCCATGCCATCGGGGCCCATGCGCCGTGCGTTGTCCCGGGGTCACGGCGCAGGGCGGTCCTTAACGGGAAAAAAAAAAACTGTTCCGGTACATAGTTTTTTCAAAACGACCGCGTGTAGCTCATATGTTCAACCATGGCTGGTGGCGATTGGCGGTTGGCGGCTGGTGGAGATTGCCGGTTGGCGGTTGGCGGTTGGTGGTTGGCGGCGGTTGGCGGCAGTTGGCAGTTGGTGATGGGTGGTTGGTGGCGGTTGGCAGTGGTTGACGGTTGGCGGTTGATCGCGGTTGGTGGTTGGCGGCGGTTGTCGGTTGGCGGTTGGTGGCAGTTGGCGGTTGGTGGCAGTTGGCAGTTAGCGGTTGGTGGTCCCTTGGGGCGGTCTTTAAGGGCGGTCCTTAACAAAAAAAAAAATCTGGTCCCTTAAGGACCCCCCTGTCACGGCGTGTGCAGCGCGTGCAAGAGGATGTACATGTACCAATACCACGGCAGAGTCTTGTGCACGTTGTACGTCCCGGCGCTCAGCCGGTGCCACGCTTCGCCGAGGGCCGAGGCGTTCAGGTCCCCGTAGTCCCGGACCTCCAGCACCGGGAGGTCCTCGACGAGCGCCCGCGGCAGCACCTCCGCCAGCACCACCGGGACGCGCCCCAGGGCGAGGGCCTCCCAGAAGCGGAACGTGTCGGCCCCGCTGCCGGGGGGCGCCAGGACCCACAGGCACTGGGAGATGCGCTGCAGGTACGCCCGCACGTCGGCCGTCCCGGCCTCCGCGGTCTGCGCGGTGAGCCCGTTACGGAGGACGGCCGGGATGATGTGCTTCCGCCAGCCGGACCGGCCCCACCCGAAGCTCGAGAACGCCGCGTGCACGCGACTGTGCCGGTGCCGGACGGGCCGCCGGGCCTCGGCGCTGCGCCGCCAGTCGCCCAACTCGTTGCCGGTGGAGCCCGGGGGCCAGCCGGGCTGCGGCGGGCCCAGGGGCACCCCGAGAAACTTGGGGGCAAGCAGCTGCTGCTCCTGCCGCGAGAAGTTGACCACGAAGACCTTCAGGATCTTGGGCGACGCGAAACAGGCCGTGGGCATCGGCCGGCCCCCGTTCCGCACGTCGCCCGTCGCCACGACGAAGACGTGGACGCGCAGCGCGGGCACGCCCGCGCAGAACTGGTACACGCAGTCCTGCTCGGCGAAGCTGACGCACACGACCGACCGGTTGCGCCGGAGGTCGCCCAGGCCGACGACGTCGGCCATGAGGTCGACGTCGCAGAGGGCGCCGTAGCGGAAGGTGTGCGTGTGCCGGGCCGCGGTCCCCGCGGGCGGGTCCACCAGATTCACGAACGCCTCCAGCGACACGTTTTGGGAGGGCAAGGCCAGCAGGTCCGGGGTCAGGCAGAGGCGCGCGTGCGGCTGCTGCGGTTGCTGGTGCTTCCAGACGCAGCCGGGCGTGAGGTTCGCCAAGGGCACGGTGTGCGCCTCCACGACTCGGACCAGGTTGGACAGGCCCTGTTCCAGGCTCAGGAGCCGATGGGCCTCGGAGGGGCTGAAGAGCGGCTCGGCGTCGGACGTGGCGCCGAGCGCCGAGACGTTGATGAACGCGTAGGACGTGGTGGGCTCGAGGTAGTCGCGTTTGAGGGCCGGCATTAGGGGCCGGGGCGCGTAGCGGCTGTCGGTGATGTTGAACCGGGAGTAGTGGGGCTGAGGGTGGTGGGTGAAGTGGGAGGGGGGCGGGGCGCAGGGGGCTGTGTCGGCGCAGCGGTTGCTGAACACGCGCCACGGCGGCGTCGGATGGGGGTTCGCGGCGGGGGAGGCGCCGGGGTGGGCGAACCGGCTGAGGGCGGTGCCGCATCGGCAGCTCCCTTTGTCGTGCGGCGGGTTGCGGAGGGCAAAGAGCGGGTACTGAAAGCACAGCCCCCAGCACATGGCCGGCGACGCATTCCCCGCGGCGTAATTGGGGCATTTCTCGGGGAACGGGTCGAACGTGGTGTCGAACAGGGGGTCGCGGCGCCGGGGGGTGTGGAAGACGCCCTTGAACACGAGAGCATTGTGGGGGGGTGTGACAGGGGGTGTCCGTGCCAAAGGCGGGGGGGCCAGGGGGCTGAGGATGGGGCTTCCACTGGGCAGAGGATCGAGAGGCTTCGTGAGGACGGCTGAAGGGGCTGCCAAGGGGGCGGGATGGGGGATTTCAGAGGGAAAAGCAAGCGGAGCCTCAGGAGAAGTGGCGCGGGGCACCCCGGCAGAGGCACTGCTGGTCGCCACAGTCTCGTCTGGAGCAGCCGGTCGGAATGAGCGGGAGGAGGCAGGCTTGAACGCGGTGGATGAGACACTGGGATGGACCGTCTTGGGCGTCACCACTGGGCCACTGTCTTGGATCAGGGAATGTTTGCGGCCATGGAGCCGGTGGCGGCTGTTGCGGTGGTGCCACCAGACCACGATGCAACAAAGGAAGCCCAAGATCAGGGCCCCTGGTCGTCGCAGGCCCATGGAAAAGAAATCAGATCATCTCATCTGAAAACAGTTGCGTCGGGTGAGAGCGTTAAAACGCCCGGGAAGCCCAACAGAACTTCTCAAGGCTTGGTCCAATGTAGTTATGGGGGCCGGGGGGGGGGGGGGATCCCATCCCCATTAAGAAAGAGGATGCCCGGTTTCATTGCACTGCATGCCAATTTGCTGATATTCACGAGATACCAGTCCCTGCAAAACACCAACCTCCTACATAATGTGACCTTTCGGCTTTAACCAATGCCGTGGATAGCACGGGTGAGCAATGCCCAATACACGTGGACCATCCCCAGTCTGTAGATGGTATTATTGGTGCTACCACATAAGAACTATGTCGCACCCTATGGGCTTTAATCAAGACCCTATGATTGCTCCCAAGATGGTATGCAAAATCAAAGATGATATCATTGGTTGTGGGGGGTCACAACTCCCGATGTGCCTTCTTTCAACCTTGTGCCGTACTAGCAACGAGCTCATTCAACCCAATCAAGAATTTGATCAACACACGTTGCAAACTTGTGTTGAAGTGTGGGTCATACTTCAGGGTGGCTCTCCATATTTCTTTTTCAAACAGAGGCTTTTGCATTTGCCAGTACTCTAGGGCTGCCCGAAAATATCTCCGTTTTGTGGATTTGGCCCATAGCGTAATCCTTTTGGACTGTACGTCGTTACCTCGAAACCATCTGTTCCCGAGGCGGTGAAACACAACATTGCAGATGAGATAGATACTATTGAACTCGCGGTCACTCATGAAAAATTCTGATTTATGAAATCTTGTGTTTGCCTCCAGAACCGGAGACAACAACACGATGGCAACAGGAATACTACCAAACACCAACCCGTCACCACTGCTTCTCACCTTAATCAATGTCAAGGCCGAAACGGCCTGGTCCAATGTTGGTTGTCGCATCTATATCTCATTTTTATTTTTACAACACATCATGCACAGTCAATGGGCATGTGTGTAATACACAGAGTATGTTCGGTTTGAAGATTGTTTGCATTGGACCTGCCTTCGTATGTGTGTGTGTGTGTGTGCTTTGCATGGCCAGTAAGGACGTTCGGAAGAGGATCCTTTGATGAATATGGTGGCCCCAGCTGCGACTACACACCGGCATGACGCAGTCGGACGTGCTCGTTTTTGGATTGGATTGCTCGTTGGGGCGAAATGACGGTTTTTTGGCCTTTGGTTTGGAGCAAAAACTACCGGGAACCCTTTCAACAAGCCTCTGACAACCACCCTCACAGAACCCTCTAACACCCCTCCGCCAACCAGTACCACAAACCGCGTAGTAGTGTATACCCAACTGTGAGGATGGGGCCCCCCGGAACCCCCCGCCCCCCTGCCCCATGCAGTGCGCACAGTTACTCCTCGTACATGCGCAGGCAAATGAAGGAGATAGTGACACCTCCCCCGCTCACGAGCACCTGTGTGGGATTCTTCATCAGCGTCCATTTGAGCGTCGGGCAAAGGGTTGAAGAAAATGCTCTGGTGGAGTCATGGAAAAGAAAAGCCGACAGCATCAGGCGTACAAGGCATCATGCGCAAAACTAACCTAGCGACAAGTATCGAACCACCTACAAAGGTGAGAATGCGACCCACATTCTGTTCTTCCCTTGTAACCTTCTCCGCATGAGAACCCATTGTAACTGATGAGTTTGTCAGTATTGCGCATCCGCTATTCCACATAGCCACCCCAGCCAACCCAAAACCTGCCCCGATAATGAACCCAATCAAACACACCATGCGCCATCCCTCGATTTTCTTTTTGATGAGCAAAAGGTTCTTTGGAAACCTTTTATTTGCTATGGGAGATGTTCCAATCAACGGTTCTACATGCGACATGGTGAATGCATGGGCAAGACATCCCTCATGCGTGGGATGGACCCTCACAATCGCATAGCATTGTCGTGCTAAACGAGACCATCATGCTGCTGCTTGCCAATACTTGCGGAAACGCAAGCTAAGATGTGCAAAGAGTGCAGCTCATCAGTGTCTCCATTTGACAGGCCTGATTAGTTACGCAAATTGGTATTCCCGCATCAATGTACCAGAGGCGCTGAGGACAGGCATCACCACCGAAAGGAGGAACGCGTTGGCAAGACATCTCTCATTAACAAGATGGGCCAGCGGTCGGTTCCTGCCCATGGGCATTGTGTATTGCCCGTATTCCCACATCAAAATTAATTACGAAAAAAATTAATTCTAGCACTAGTATCAAAAAGGACGACGCAAAATTCCAAATAATCGAAAAAATTTGATTAATTCCATGCATCAACTCATGAGCTCTGAGTTTGTGGTTTTGATATATTGGGCAGTCATCAAAATTCTGACTGCCCCATGCTTTTCTGCATGCCTGGACAAGTCAATTGGGATGTACTGATTTCATTCAGTTGATCATGATGATGAATTGTTCATGTCTGGGCCCGCACTGTGTCATTTGTATGCATGGACAATTCAATTGGGCAGCAAATGTGGCACACATGCTCTTGATGCTACAATCAGAGGGCACATAAAAGGGGTGGTATTGGGATGTTGCTGAACCCTGGCTCCTGGCTCCTGTCCATTGTTAGTGGCCAGGTGGGCGCCCGTGAGTTTGTTTGGGCGGCCGTGGTGGCCGCATAACACCGATGGTGCCCCATTCCCCCAACGACAAAGGCATGGCTTCGGGGGGGGGGGGGGGTCCCCATTGACCCGTTGAGCTCACACCCATCCTCTGTTCAATGGTCCCAGCAGTCACCATTTCCCTCCACACTGCCCTTCAAGTGGGTCAACAGGCTGGTGTTAGTTTCCGCGTTCACCAAATGGAACCAGCGCCAGCTGCGACCCTGTCCCCTGTACGCACGCCCTGGACCCTCTGTCCTTTGTTTCCTACTTTCCATCGCCACTGCCTGCCTACTGGTCCACCACTTTATGGCCAGTTTAACTCGTCAGAATTCCACATTGCTTCATCAACACATTCCAACAAAAGCGGACACAAAGGCACAGCATTAGCCGGTCCACTGGTCATGTCAAGGCAAGATTCAGTCGTCATTAGCCCACATAAAGCTACAACATGTCATATGCACTGCGTGGGATTCTGCAGTGATTCCAGAGGGTGAGGACCATCTAAATTCAGCCACGTGCGTTTTCTGGGACGTCATATTCTCTGAGTATTCAACGATTTCCCCTTTTTCTTGATTCGTGTGATGCACTACTCCTGCACACAATGTTTGCAGGTCAGTGGAGTCGAGGTTTGTGTTTGTCTTGGCATATTGTGTATGGCCCTTGACGTCCGCCAAACGCAGTTTCTTGCCGAGTCACGAGGGCTTTGAAGGTGTGGTGGATCCTTGTAGACATCCTGCTCTGGCAAAAATATGAAGAAGCTCGGCAAAAACGGGTGTACAGCACGTGCACAGTTGGCAACTCTTTGAACAACCCTGACCTGCAGTTTCCCGAGGTCAGCTTTTCAGGCACAGGCAACCACTCAGAAAATACCAAGAAGCTGCACAACAACCTATAACTTCTACCCCCCCCCCCAACTTGCGACCCCCAACCTGCGAGAAACAACACTAAAGTCCCAAAATTTGACGGAAACAACACTGCGCTCGAAGAAATGCCCTGAAATGAAAATCTAAAGAATGCCTCATCCCACCTGCGGTCCTCTTCTTAATGTCTACAAACTGCAACCGCCCACAGCCTGGTCACTGCACGGCACTGCAAGCCCCTTGTCACCCAACAGCGCCAGATTCGTGTGTCAACAGGCAGCAAACAGTTAAAACTTGTGCAGCAGGTGCCAACTGCATAGACATCTCCAGTGACGTTAGGCTCTGGGGCCAACCCCCAAGGGTAGATGGAGCGCCGAACAGCAACCTGCCCACTGAGAATAGGCTCTGTCTGGAAGGCAATCGCGAACCGTGCCCCAAGAAGTCAGGGTGTTGCCAAATGGTTGTCCCTTGGTAATGCAGACAGTGCCGAAGCAGGCGGCTGCAGGCCCAAATCCCAGCTGCACAAGTGTCGCCTGGTTAGGGGGCATATCATCCGGATTGTGGAGACTCGCAGCTGTCCCTTGTGCACCAGGGCAGGTATCGTTTTTTTTTGGGGGGGGGGGTCCAGACTGAGATGAGCTGGCGTAGTCTGCTCACTTCACAGTACTCGAGATAACCTCTCGGAATCAAGGTTCAGAGCTGTGCAGTGCTGCGATGATCCCACAATGGCGGGGTAGCGGATCTGGCACGTAGTCTACGGGCGTGGCAGTTTCCCACTGCATAACCTGGTTTCAGACTCAGCTAATCCTTGTGGAAAAGGGTAGGTATCACCGTCGGTGACGTGTTGAAGGGGGGGAGGGAGTCACGGGAGGCCCTTTTGTCCGCCGTGTCATTGCCCGGGCCACCAAGGCGTCCTTTAGTCCAGACGAAGAGGATGCGAACCAAGAGTGCAGTCCAGTTGTCTGGCAGGGCCTGACTAAAGGTGAGGTCAGCTTACCGAGGTCTGACTCCAGCTTTGCCAGTGGTACGCACACGAAGGAGGGGAACATGGAGGGTAGCACAGCGGAATTGACTTTGTGGACTGCAGCACTCGGACCGTCCAGTGGCCAGCTCATGATTGAGGCACACAATTGGGCGGTACTTGAAGGGCAACCAATGGCTGGTTGGAGGGTAACGGAAGGCGGTTGGAGAATTGACCGACGGCAGCGTTTTCCAATGGAAAGAAAAAGGCAAAGTTGTCCACTAAAAAAAGCCTCAGCGAACCACCCCTTCGTTGTCGCAAAAAGTGGTGTACGAGGGAATCCCGAATGGCCTCTTTGCCCCCATTGGTCCAATAATTGGCGGTTGGCTGTGAGGGAACCTGCACACGACGGAATGACGGGTGGGAGGAGAGGAGCGTGGGGCATGGCGTGAGCGACGTACACGGGGCACTGCCGAGTACAACTCTCAGTGAGTAACAGCGACAGCACGTGAAGTGGCGGAATCAATAACCTCAAGTGAAGGAGGGCCGCAGCCTACAAAGGCACAGACCGCTGCTACCCAAGGGGTTCATTGCAGGGCTGGGGGGTCAGGCTACCCTACCCTCTCACCTTCTCGGCGATCCCAATGGAGTGTGGCGCGACCGGGCCACCGGGCTCAGGTGAAGCCCTCAAAGGCCCTCCCATGCCCACTCACTGGGGCTGATCCTGCGGCATGGGACGCACGCGCATTCACGACAAGGGGGGCAGGTTAGGATTAGGTTCCAGTTAGGTTCCAGACGGTACATGCCACTAACAAAGTCCGGGGGGGTCCCCACACCGCGACACGCGCGCAGTCAGGGTCAGTCAGGTGCAGGCTGCTGGTGTGTCAACGGGGTCACACATACTCAGCCCATACCCGCGGGAGGTGGGGGAGGTGGTACGCAAAGGGGAAGGGGGTGTGGGGTCAGGCAGCCATTGGCCTTTTCTAGGCCTGACGCCCACTCACTGCCTGCTCCCTGCTGCCCCGTATCCCTCTTGCGTTCAAGGGTTGGTACAGGGGGTTGGTGGGCAGAGTAACCCGCTCCCTAACTCCGCAATCGCAGATTGTCACCCGGAACCCGAAGGGCTGGTCCGCCGTTGGGGCGTGCCGGGTACTCTGCGAAGGTGCCCAATTCGCACGTTGTGGTTCGCCGAGCAGCACCGAACACGATTAGATGACGATCTGCAGACCTCAGCCCCAATCTGCACCATCTGCACCCGCCCTCTCTCACGCTCCCCAGAGCTCTGTGCAGTCGGCAGGACGGCGCGCCTCAGTGGACACGGATCCATTGTACTCTGTATCCCGGTCATCTCAAAGGGCCAGGATCAGGGGAGGAGGTCAGGTTGCAAGAAGACTACAAAAAAAGGAGAGTTTTCCTCAGCTTTTTGCATTCACAACTTTGTGATTGTCTGGAGCATGTGGCGACGACAGCATATTCATGGAACTGTCCTTCACCAAGGGAAACCCGTGTGTGATCCAGTGGGTTGTGGGCCTACAGGGTGGTGAGTAGTGGTCCAACGCCCCAAACCCCGGTATCGGGGGCCCTCCCGGTATATCACGGGTGTACCTCAACTCGAGTTGTGGTGGTTCTTGAGGAGTGCTGCCATCGTCGCCTCCCTCGGAACACGCAGACCTCAGGGCTGTGCAGCGCGGGGCAGCAGCGTGGTGCGGGCCCGAGCGTCACAACAACGCGCTTTCCAATCCGCCCCACCCCTGGCACATGTCTGTTGGTGCTGCACGCGCGGCTGCCGCGACAGCCTTCTGGGTCGCCGGGGCGTCTGTGCGTTACAATGTAGCGGTCTGGGTCTGGGGCACCACCGTGTGCCGCTCTGGGCCTTGCGGCGCGTACGGGCAAGTCTTCGTACCCCTTTGTACGGGTACATGACGCAACGGGCGTTTCGTTCGGTTTGAACTCAGGGAGCACCTCCGCGAACCAAAAACAAAACGCCGCCCATCGCGCCCCACCGGGGCCCCGCACACCGGCCCCTACACCGGGCGCTTGTCCGGAGGCACGAACATCGGGAGGACGAAGTCGCGCACGAACGCCCGTTGGGTCAGGGTCCGCGCCGCGTACTCGAACCCCGCGTCGGCGATGGGCACGTACCGCGCGTAGTCCGCCAGGACCCGCTCCATGAGCTCGACCGCGTGGGTGTCGTTGTACACGTACAGGAAGTGCTCCCCGTCCCGGAACCCCAGCCGCTCCAGGATCTGGAACGGCGGCGGCAGCCACCGCAGCAGGAGGACGCACCGCCCGAAGAACGCCTGCAGGATCCGCGACTTCATCTGCGAGCCCACGAGCCGCCGGGGGTTGCCCAGGGCCTGCAGGCTCGACGGGTCCACGTTGTACATCGGGTGGCCTTTCAGGAACGGCACCCGCCGCAGCTTCTCCATCGCCTCCCCCTTCGGCAGGAACATGTCGTTCCACCCGAGCGCCACCTTCGCGTGCGCGAACAGCGCCATCCCGGACCGCGCGGTGGACGCGTGCACCGTCGACGCGGCGTCGCAGTACGACCCGCAGGAGATGGCGGCGTTGACGTTCTTCAGCTTCGCGGCCCAGCGGCACCGTGACCCGATGCAGACGGTGTCGAAGACCTGGACAGACGACATGCGGACGCGCGGGTCACGTGGAAGATGAACGGGGGAGGACGGCGCGGAACGCGAAGGCCGAGAGGCGAAGAGATTTGGGGGGGAGGGGCGCGTGGGGCGTTCGGGCCTACTTTCCTGACACCCCCGGCCCCAATAAAAGGGCTCCCGCGACGTAGCCTTGAAAATCAAAATGATACCCAACACACGCTAAGAAATTTGAGGGACGTATGATGGGGGGAATTTTGCGATTTGAGATCAAACCTTCCCTTCCCTGGGCCACTTTGCGGCCCGCGCTCCAGTGGATTCTCTACGTCAAAATATGGGGAAGTTGTTGCACCGCGTGCATATTGCGCACGCAGAGGCTGGGATACTCACCCAAGAATACCACTCATCTGTCTAGTAGCACGGCGAAGCAGCAAAGCCCACATGAGAACAACGAAACTGCCTTCAACTTGGTAATCAACTGTCGTTATGAACAAGCAAATCAGCCTTGTAAAGTACAACTATGCAAGGGCATGCAAGATGCACACATGTTCAAGTGACAAGTGCCACACTCCGATATATCACCAGGACGGTGGCCACACAATTGGCAACAAACACCGTCATCATTTTCCTCCTCTGCAATGGTTGCCCCCTCCTGTGCCCATACCGAATGTGGCACATGAGGCCAAGGTCCATAGGGTTGATACCTAATTTGTCTGCGAATGCAAAACTGAGTAAGGTGGAGCAAAATACGCACATGGCCATGCAGCTCCGTTGCAGAGCTTGTCCAAACATTGCGGACAATCCTCCATTGCCACAACCGTGCAAAGAGGTGCTCCACCCTTGCACGATAGAAGCCATGGCGGGCGGGCGGGGCAGGCGGGCGGGGCGGGCGGGCGGGGCGGGCGGGGTTGGCGGGCGCGGCAGGCGGGCGGGGCGGGCGGAGCAGGCGGGGCGGGCATGGACATCATTATACTCTTGTTGGTCGCCACGGTTACCTTATAAACGTGGCCTGCGTACTTGGGATTAAAAAGGACATCCGACAAATCTCCACCCACCGAGCATATGGGCATGCTGTCGGTAAAAGGTGTTACGAAGTAGGGGAAGTGGGGATTATGGTTGTACGGTGAAAGTCTCTCCTCCCACCATATCTCATCCACCACGGAATTCAACAAGGTTCGGAGACGAGAAATATTTCGCATATACACGTCATTTGAACAATCGGAACAAGATTGATAAGCACAGTTGTCCCAACTGGGGCTTTGTTGGAGAAAGTACAAGTATTGGAACAAATCTTCGCGGGACAACAAACCTTCCGCGCCACACTTCATATCGGACTCCTCGACTGTAACACAGTCAACGCCAATGAGATTGACTTGTTTGCGGAGTTGCGTATAGGTTTCGCGAGGCTCGTTGAAACGCTTGGCGGAGCACCTATCGATCCACCACCTCACATTTTCAGGGTCGGGGTGGTGTGGATGCGCCATATTATTGTACACACGCATTAGATAAGTCAAGATCTGATTATCTAAATGTGAGTGCATCTCCTTCTCCGTGATTGGTTCCTCTCCCACTTCCGTGTCAATGGGTGTACGTGCTGGTTTAGGTTTTGGCTTGGGTTTGGGCTTTGCCTCAGGCTTTGGAACACTCGCGGAAGAGCTGGAACTAGCACTCGAGCTGGAAGCTGCAGGTTGAATGGGAGAAGACATGACACCGAAAGCGTGGATTGTGAGTCCCTAACCCCAACTCGAGGGGCCACACCGAAGCGTGGATTGTGAGTCCCTAACCACAACTCAAGGGGCCACACCGAAGCGTGGATTGTGAGTCCCTAACCCCAACTCCAGGGGCCACACCGAAGCGTGGATTGTGAGTCCCTAACCCCAACTCGAGGGGCCACACCGAAGTGTGGATTGTGAGTCCCTAACCCCAACTCAAGGGGCCACGCAACAAAGCGTGGATTGGATAATTGGCCCGGTTTCCTCAATAGCACCGGAAGGTTGAACGCCCAAAATAACGCTCCCTCAAAGATGCCCGGCGCGCACCCCGTGCGCTAACACCCATGGGGGGGAGGAAATAGGGGAAAATGGTTGAAAATGGGCAAAAATGGTTGACAATTCAAATATGCCACATCCTAAATGCTTAGGAAGCCAGAAAAACCCTAGTACAGAACCAAAAACTTGTGAAAAGGGGCCAAAACTAGGGTTCGAGTATTTGCCGACATCCAAAACTTCGCACTACGTGCACGGCATTCCCTATGCCTTCGGTCACGGGAGCCCCTTTTCCAAAGCGCCCCTGAACAAACACGCCCCCGAAGACCTTCGGGAGCTGCGGCGGGATCAGGGCCTCGTTCATGAAGTAGGGCACGAGGGTCCGGGAGGGTGGGCCCGGGGCGCTGTTGAACCAGAGCGCCGTGGCCGGGTCGATGGTGAATGCGTGGTGCGCATGCCCGTTCCACTTGCGGTCCATCCGCTGCAGGTACTCGCGGAACGGCTCCGCCCCCTTCACCGGCGGCAGGCGCGACATCAGAAAGTTGGGCTCCTCGAGGCAGACGCAGATCCGCCCGGCGCCCTTGGGCCAGACTTTGAGGCCCGCGTCGTCGTGGAACGAGAGGGTCACATTCAGGTGGGCGTAGGCCGTGAGGTTCCAGCGCCCGCAGAGCATCGCCGTCGCGTCGTACCGGCTGAGGTGGATCGCCACCCCCGCGGCCGCCGGGACGTGCGGCAGCGTGCGCAGCGCCTGCGCCGCCATGTCGTGCCGCGGGGCGCCGCCCGCGCGCAGGGGCGTGTCGGGGACGGGGGCGAAGGCCGGCGGGGCCCCGGTCAGGGGGAGCACGGCCGGCAGCACGGCGAAGAGGAGGCTGAACCGGCGGGCGTCGGTCTTGAGGGCCCGCGGGGCCAGGTCCCACTGCATCCGCGCCACGAAGTCCTGCGCGGAGCCGGCGGCCCGCACCTCCGCGAATGACGCCGCCCCCTTTGCGACGAGGCGGTCATAGTACTCCCCCAGATCGTACACCTCCAGCCACTCCCGAAAGAGCGCAAGGCGCTGTGTCGCGTTGGGCGACGCGGGCGCGGGGGCTCGCGTCGCGCCGGCCGCGGGGGGCGGCAGGTGCCGTCTCTCCTCCGGCCGCCGGATGCGGTTGGGGGTGGGATCTGAGGGACGGGGGGCCTTCGCGCCGCCGTTGCTCGCAGTTGGCGTGTCCGGGACTGAGGGCACATGATCAATGTCGGGTTTGGGGGGGGCGGGTGCCGGGGCCTCGCTTGTGCCGGGCCCCATGGGACGGTGTGGGTGCGAGGCGCCGCCGTGGGTCTGGGGGGGCTCATGGGGGTGCGCCGGGGGCGGGGGGGGCGGGGCGCTGGAGTTGCCGGCGGCCATGCTCGGGAACCCATGCAAACCCGTGGCATTCCGTGACTGACGGCCCCAGATGCGGAAGGACACGTACCAGAACGCCACCACGAGGGCACAGACCACCAGGACCTGCCATGCCCTCATCAACGGAGGCCCAAGACTCTGCAGACAGGGAGGCGGGGCGGTCCTGAGCGAGAAAAGCGGTTCCAGCACGCTTCAGCAGAAAATGGGGTGCTCGACGGCATTCGTTCTATGCAACGGATGGTGGTTGGCTGGTCACTGATGGCGGTTAAGAGGGCAACCGACAGCGGTTGGAGGGTAAACCGGTTGGTAGCAAACCGATGGTGGTCGGCGCCCCTGCCCCCTCCGTGCCCAGAACGGACTGCACCGAATCCCGCCCCACCTTCAGGAAACAGAGCGCTTTTCACATTCTCTCACCATCTACAACCACATTTTGTAAAGAGGCCAAAAGAACATGTCTCGGTGTCGTTGTACATCACAAAGGAACCAGGATGTGTTGCTGCACGTTGGGTGCATTTTGTTTGATCAAAAGCAGGGGACAGAATTCCACATATTGTACAGAGGAGTGTCCTTTCTGCCAAAGGCATGACCTTTGGTTGTCTGACATCCGTCAGGGTATCGCAGCTTAATTTCCTTAGGCATACTGATGAACTGTAGTGGTTGGCTCCTCGTTTATCCATGCTGCAGGTTGGGATCAATGAGATGGCGTCTCATTCTCAGCCAATCGATTTGAGTGCATTATACAATACAAAGTTGTGGTGCATTCCAAGCAACCCACTGGCAGCACACTAAGCCACCGGAGAATTGGGTTTGTACCTCATACCACACCAAATGTGGTGGAAAGTGTTTCAATTGGGAATATCTTGGGTCTAGACAGCAGTGAAGACACCACAGCACTCCAGCCACAGGGATTTGAGGACATCCGCCCACCAGGAACCAAAGACACCCACCCAGACCCCTGCTTCCCCCATAAAAACATCTGCTTTCGTTTTTTATGTGAACTGTCTCGGAGCGTGAAACATGACTATGGTGCCAGGCCTGTAGACACATGGTCTAAGGTACAGAACACACATCCATTACCTACCCTATGTCCTCACAGTGAGGTAGAGTAAAATACAGGATCAGACGAGCTTGTCCTTCAGTTCACTTGTCCAGGGACACTCCTAGTGGGGACCAAAACCGGGCCAAAATGGGGGGAAAGACCTACTGTAGGCTTCAACCACTTAGATTGTCCGACAGCCTCAAACCAAGAACAGGCCGCATCTTGGGCTACATGGTTCAAACGTGATTCCAAGGGCACGTAGTCAAATTGCCCTTCAAAGTACCTTCGGGGAAGGCCCTTCAGCAGGGATGTATTGAAAGAGAGGAAGCATTCGCCTTTTCAAGTCCTGGACGCTAGTGCGATTGAGGGGATCAGGGGGTTAGCGGGTGAGAGCACATCTATATACAGCTGTATACAGATATATAAGGCCCTTACCCCCCCCGCCCCCCCAGCGTATCGCGGCGCGACGGAAGGACCCGGGCCTCCGTCCTATGTGGGATCCTCTGAGGAGCGACCCTGCCCAGACCTCGGGCTGTGCGCTCCCATCCGCGCCCGCAGGTGCAGGTGCGGCTGTGGGGGGTTGGGCGCCCCCCCCTCCCGATGACTGCACTTGCCGAGTGAAGCCAAGGCTCAAGAGCCCCCCCCCGCGGGGCGGCAAACGGGCTGCCGCACCCCTGCGCTGCGAGGGGCGCCCCTGACGGTCTGCCCCACGCGCTGCCCTGCCCCCCCGAGTCGCACTGCCGCGCTCCTGCGCCTGTGCTGCCCCCCCACGAAGGGAGGGGGGGGGGGCTGCGCCGTGCCGGAGGGGGGGCGGGACCACCCTGTCCCCGACCCTGGCCCTGTCCCTGACACCCCTGACCCAGAGCAGCAGCCTCTGGCTGCCCGCACCACAGATTGCCCTGCAGCACCCTGCTGCCCCAGACCCTGCCCTGCAGCATGCTGCTGGCCCAGGCCCTGCCCTACAGCATCCTGCTGCCCCAGACCCTGCCCTGCAGCATCCTGCTGCCCCAGACCCTGCCCTGCAGCATCCTGCTGCCCCAGACCCTGCCCTGCAGCACCCTGCTGCCCCAGACCCCGTCCTGCAGCACCCTGCTGCCTCTGGTCACTGAGGGGTGGGGAGGCACCTTGACCCTGTCCATCCCGAAGCCACCCTGCAGCTCCTTGCTGCTCGCGACCCCGGGGTGGGGGTGGGCCACCCTGAGCCCCATCCGCCCGCGCCGCATCGATGAGCGCGGCCGAGATGGAGCCAAAAATGTCCGCAAGGCTTGCACGCCCCTGTCCCTGCCCCCCGCCCCCCCCGCGGGACGCGCCCACAGTTGGAGGGGGGGGGGGCAGTGAAGTTGTGGCCGACGACGCAGCCAGCGGGGGTGCCCGCAGCCACCGCCCCCCAGGAGATATGAGGCCAGAGCCACTGAGGCTGGTCGCCCGTGGCTGGGACTGCGGCTGTGGCTGACCCACCCCCCCCGCCGCCCGCCCCCCCCACCCCCCGCATACCCCCGTGGGTGGTGGGGGTTGGAGTCCCGGGAAGAGTGGGAGAGAGATGACCCAGCCCTAGGAGGGGGCCTCCGGCGCGGTGGCTCGTCGGAGGAGGAGGAGCCGACGCGTGGCGGCCGCTGCCTCCGCCCCAGCACTGCCGGCGGCAGCACGCGCCACCGCGCCTGCGGCGGCTCATCCTCTGATGAGCCCCGCGGCGACTCCCGCCCTCGGGAGCCCAGCACCGTGCCTGGGGGGGGCGCAGGCGGGTGCACCTGCTGGGGCGCTTGAAGCCACGCACGCAGTGCCCTGGCCCCTGCGCGTTGCGCTGCCGACGCCAGCCGGTGTCCCTCGTGGCCTAAGGAGCAGCAGTATTTAATGCCTTGACCGGTTGCCGCGCACGCCGCGCACGTCGCCGCTCCGTGCGCAGGGCACAAAACGCGCACGGTGCCCAAACCGCGTCCGAGCGCCCGAGGGGCCCCAGCAGGGCGCGCCGGCGGTGGTGGCTGCGCGGGCGGGCAGCGCGGCCGCTGCGGGCGCGCCCGCTGGAAGGGGCGCAGCGGCGCCCGACCACCCAGGGGGCGAGGCAGGTAGTCGTTCAGGAAGGCCTCCTGGCGCCCCCTGCCCGGCCTAGCCAGCCGCCGCGCCCATAGGGCCCTGCAGTGCACCTCAAGGCGGCGCATGTGCTCCTGCATGGCTTGGCGGCACGCGAACACGGGCCTCTCCGTGCGACCCATGCACCTGTAGCCTCCAAGCGGGACAAGTGCATTGCAAAGTGGGCGCAGCTGGCCCCCAAGGAGCTCACCAGCACGCAGAAACTGTTGCGTTCTGTCGAGTGCGAGCTTGAGCACGTGCGCACGTTCACGTAGTGGCAGGACACGCCCCGCCAACTTGTGCCCTGGGGCCGCTGGGAGGGCCCGGCCCGCATGCTCTTCGAAATCCAGGGCCAATTCCACGTACGTGACTTGGCCCTGGCCAGGGAGCCACAACAGGGCCCCTGCCCACCACAGCAAGGCATGCAGACTCGTCGCCTCCCACGGCCAATGCGGCGGCAGCCCCTCAGGTGCATCTAACGAGGGTCGGGCCGGAGGCCTGGGCAGTGGGCCCGCCCCCAGTTGGTGCCACGGATAGGCAGCGCGTGCGTCCGGCGCCCGGCCCCGCGCCGGGCCGAAGACGGTCGAACAGTGGTCCCCCCTCTGCTGGGCAGCGTCCAATGCCGTCTTGCGCGCCGCGAGCACGGCAAGGAACATCCCGTACAGGCGGTACAGGAGGTCCTTTGCCAGCTGCAGCGCATCGTTGTCGGGCACTAGGGCCAGCGGGAGCAGCCCTGCCGAGCGCAGACAGGCAGGCCACGCAGACGGTACAGCCAACGTGGGGAGAGGGCGCGCCGCCGCCTCCACTAGCGGGCGCCATGCCGCCCGTGCCGGCTCCCAGGAGGGGCAGGCCCACAGCATGTGCTCGTCCGTTTCGGCGGGGGCCCCACAGTGAGGACAACGCGGGTCCGTGCGGATGTGGGGGATCAATGGTCGGTTCCGATAGACTGAATGTCCCCGCCATAGACAATTCCAGCCATTAGTCCAGCAGTACTGCGTAGCTCAATCAATGCACGTGTCCCCTTCTTGGTTGGGGTGCTCCACTATGTAAGGTACAGTGAGGCGTTTCTTGCGGTTAGCTCTGTGGGTCACTTGAGTGCTTGTCCTTTCTGCCGACTCTTGTGAACAACCAGGATCAATAAATAGCAGTCGTCCTTAAGGTGTGGACTGCATTCACTGTTTACGTGCGAACTAACTGGGCTGCAAAGCATGGCACTCACTCGGCCTTTCCCCGTCAGTTGCTGTTTAGTTTCAAGAAGTGCAGGGAGTAACATACAGTTTCAGCAGGGGGGGGGGGGGTACATACAGTAGTATAGTATAAGAACAAATGTAACGTGTGGGCCGAGTGCATTCTGTACTGTAAGAAGGGTGTGGCGTCATGTGTTAGGGTCCTCGTCCACAAAGGCCTGCACCACATGCCGGTAAGCTGAGACCAAACGGGGCAGCCCCATGCACCACAGCCGCATTGTACCCTTGGGAACACCAGCAATGCGTTGTGTTGTGATGCCAGTTTTCAGCGACCTGTTGGTGTCGACATCCGTGATGACAACCGTTCGTTCCATGGAGTGCACTCCGGCGTGTCTTTTCGACTCTGGCTGGCAACTCACAGGGTGCGGGACGTGCCGTTCGAGCCTGTGAGCCAATGCGGCAAGGAGACTGAATTGCTTTTGATCTGGTATAGATGGGACAAGCGTCCATGTTCGGTAACTGCTGGATGCTGCGGCCAGATGCTCCGTGACGGTCACATGGTGGATCAGATTGTGGTCCTGCCTTCTCCATTTTTGTTCTGTCCGTCCAGGATCAGACGACCTGCGTCCCCGCTTCCTCTTGCGGGAGGAATCGCCGGGTTCCATTGTGGCCGCAGCAATGCAAAGGTAGGCTAATCAGAAAAAGGAGGGAGGGTTCGGGGGGGTAGGGCGGGGGATCGCTTGTCTACCTCGAGGGCCGGGTGACGTCCACGCGTAGCCCTTGCGGCCGCTGTGGGGGTCGCCCGGCGTTTTGGAAGGGGAGCACCCGGTGGATCCAGCCGGGCTTAGCGGCTGGCCTCCGTGGAGCACGACCGCACACTTGGCTGCCTGCTGGACGCTTCCCCGGAGGTGTTCCACGTGTCTGTATCACTGTCACTGTTGGAAGGGGTGCTCACACCCCCGTCAGACAGAAGTGTGAGGTTAAGAGCTGTGAGTAGGTGATGCCCTTCCGCAGAGGTTGCCCGAAGAGGTGACTCGTGCAGGGGAAAATCCAGTCGTTTAACAACAGACGAGGTTGTTTCCAGTGAGGAGAGTTTGACTCTTTTGGGCGCCGCCGGGGTGCCCGTGTGGCACAGCTGTAGCTGTGGCGTGCGGGGGTGGGGGTAGCGAGGGTGGAGCCGCCTGCCTTGATCGGCCAGGCGGTCCGCCTCATTGTTGCCCTCGATGGTCACATGCGAGGGGACCTTGATCCAGTGTACAGTGCGTGAATTGTTGTCAAGTTCCATAAGCAGTTGTTCCCACAAGGGGACATTGGAGACTGGTCCCGACGAGCCAACCCAGCCCCGCAGTCGCCAGCGGCGGGCGGCCCCGGATGCACCCAAAATGACGTATTGAGAATCCGTGCATAATGCAATGTCACCTGTGTGAAAGATTTTAAGTGCTCTAATGACCGCCAGTAGCTCGGCGGAATTGTTGGTTTGCCGGTAATCATCCGGGACATATGCAGCGATGCTGGTGTGATGCTCACAGAAAATGCCATACCCTGCTAGCCTGCCTGCCGGTCCCTCAACAGCGGAGGAACCGTCGGTATAGACTCGCGGGATACCTTGGTCCTGTAGGTCCTGCAGGACTTCCTGCAGCTCCTCTGCTTTTTCAAGTTTGCGCATTTGTCGTGCCGTGGCACGCGCCTTTGCTCTGGTGGGTGGGGGGGTAGGGGGGTTATTGGGGAATGAGGGGACCGGGTCCGGTTGCTCTGCCGTAGGTTGTGCGGTGGTGCGCGAGCGGGACGATCGCCGCAGCTTGGTCAAGAACCAGGTGTGGATCGTACCCGGGATGGGTAGGTAGCGTGGGCACGAGGACCAGAGGTCTAGGACATGATACCAGTGGTCACAGAATTTGTCCCACGTGACCCTGAAAAATGGCTGGTGTTTTTTCGTGCATCGAAGCGACCAGTTGGTGATAACGGCGGACCAGCCCACAAGGCCTGCTTGGGTGCTCGGGGAGGCCGCAGGGTCCTCTTGCAGAAGTTGGGAAACGTTAAAAGGTTGGAAGCCCTCTGGCCTGAAGACCTGATTAATGAATGCAAAAGATTTTTGAACAAATTGGCAGTGATACAGTGTATGTGCGACGGTTTCCAGTTCCTGGTCAATAGGGCACCACACCTCTAGCGGTTTCCAGCTCTGCTGTCGTTGGCCTACTGGGAGCGTGGCCCATAATGCCTTATGAATAAAATCCTTGTGCCGCGGTGGAAGGTTGCAACGGTGGAAGGCTTCCCAGACGAGTCTGGCTAGCGTGGTTTCAGGGAGTATGGTTGTGAAAGAAGCTCCGCCACGGGTGCTCGTGTCCATGCATACCAAAAGGTAAGGTCCGGAGGGGGCTGGGGGGGCAGTGCAAAAGTGGGCAGGAGAGAAGCAGGGAGCAGTGGTTGATCCACCTGGAGGCGGTGCCGATAGATGGGTTCCCAGGTGGGAGCAAGCATGGAAAAATAAGTGGGTTGTTCAAGCAATTGTCCAATTGTTAAGACTCCTTGGCGGATGAGGCGGGGCGAGAAGTAGGTGTGGCAGTGTTCATTCAAGAAAAAGGTCGAGTGCCACGCTGGGGCATCGCCAGGCAACTGGGCGGGGTGTTCGAAGTGCACATCTTTTTTAACCAGTGAGAAAGCGCGTGCACACCACCCCAGGAAAGGCATAGTCCGTTTAACAACATTCGGTCCTAGCTGAAAGAAAGGCAGTGATGTCGGGCTTAGGATAATGCCCAGGTCGGCAGCAAATGGCTGGAATGACGTGTGTAAAATACTAGGTACGCTCAGTGGGTCTTTAACGTAAGCCACAATTGCAGATGCATGCTGCCAATACAGGAAGGTTTCCGGTGCGGCCAGATTGTATCCTCCCTTGTGCATAGGGTGGGAGAGAATGTCCAACGTGATGGACCAGGAGTTGAGCTTTAATGCAACCTGGTAGACTGTGCGCAGTGCGCTCACCACAGGGTCCGAGGGGAAGACCACTCTCGCTGGATAAATCAGGAGAGGGAGAGTCCAGAGTTTCAGCAGAAGGACCCTTTCAGCTAGTGACAGGTCCCATGACTGCATGACTGCATGGCCTTTTGCAGCGCATGGGAGTATGCCACTTCTGGCGTGACATGGCCAAACTCAATCCCCAGGTATTTGTAGCTGTCTTGGAACTGCAGACCGGTCGAGAGGAGCTGGACTTTCAAGCTCTCTGTCCAGTGTCCCTTCAGGAGGATGGCTGACTTTTTGTGGTTAACCATCAGTCCTGAGTATTTAGAGAAAGCTTTGAGTGAGCCCCAGACCATTAAGAACACAAAGACAGCTTGCGCTGGTTCCCCGGTCACGATGATGAGCAGATCATCCGCATAGAGCAGAATTTGTACCGTGTCAGAGACAGAGGTCAGCTTCTGAGCCAGTGGTGAAATCAGCATAGCGAAAATAGAAGGGGAAAGGGGGCACCCCTGCCGCACACCCGAGGCAGGGGAGAATCTGTGTTGGGGCATTATTCCTCCTCTGACCAATAAACAAATTGGAGCGGCAAAGAGATTCATGAGCAAATTAACTATTGGTAGCGGAATACACATGTCGACAAAAAAAGTCTTGGCAAAAACGTGAGAAACCGAGTCAAAGGCTTTGCTGAAATCCACTGGGCAGAAAATACCGTGTGGCGTTTCCGCAAACGTACCAAAGGCCTGCCAGAGATCATCGAAGATATAGCGGCCTTTAATGAAACCTTTTTGTTGAATCGGGGTGATGGCTGCAATGAAGTCCTGCAGCTGCAGCGCCACAATGTTCGCTACCCATTTGTTGCAAACGTTTTGGAGCACCAGGGGTCTGAGGTCCTGCACACCGGGCAGACCTGCCGTCTTTGGAATAGGATTCAGCATGGCCATGGACCAGGTTTCAGGCAGAGTAGGATTGTCCAACAATGTTTGATAAATTTGGTGCATCAAAGGAACAACGTGTCCCGAGAAACACTTATAAATAGTTCCTGTAAAACCGTCAATGCCCGGAGAGGAGGTCGCACTTAGGGCGTCAAGCGCCGCGTGCACCAGGTCAGCTGACGCTGGGCGAATGAGTAATTTGGCCATGTCAACCAGGGGTTTACCCTTAAAGAAAGAGCGTAAGTACTCCGTAACCTGAGGGGAGGAGAGCCCTGAGACGGACATTTTGTCAGACCAGAAGCCCAGCAGCTCTTGTGCTATCAACTCGGGGTCGGGGAGAACCTGGCCCGTTTTGCTGCGGAGCGTGTGCAGTTGCCGTTTCACCTGTAGTTGGCGGGTGAGGTGCCAGATTTCTTGCTTCCGCCGCCAGGGTTGTGAGGCCCATGGGTCGGATATCGTGGTCTTCAACTTGTCTAGCACCAGCTGGCCTGTCCGGTCCTCGTCAGCCTTTTCAGCCAGGGCGGCAAGGACGCGATAGGCCACATGAGGGTCGGGAATATCAAATCCTTTAGACAAAAGAAAATCGGGGCCTCCGGGGGCTAGCTTATGTGATGTGGATTCCCTCAATAGTATTTGTAGTTCGGTATAGCCCGTGCAGCAATGAGTCCTCTCATATGCGAGGGCTTGTCGGCGGATCAGATCCTGGGAGTCCGCCCATTGAGCGAAACCTGTAGTTTGCAAACTGGAGAGTTGTGCCTGTGTGTCGTCTACAGTCTCTTGGGACTGCAGAAAGGAGACAGGACATCTTTTGCGACGTTGATGGTCGCAGGAGGCAGATAAGAGCGAAAAAACTACAGCCTTGTGGTCAGAGGAAGCCAAAAAACATGGATAGCATTCACGTAAAACAGAGACAAAGTTGTGCGGAACCAGGACGCGGTCAATCCGGCGTATTCTGTCTGTGCCGATGTCCGTCATGTCCGCTTCATGCTGACTGACGTCCGGTGGTGGGGCGTCCTTGGGGCATAAAGATGGGAAACCCCATGTCCACCCTTCCAGGGGGAAATCTTCAGTGCGGCATGAGTGTAGCGTAGCAAAGGCGTCCACTAAATCGTGTTGGGCAAGGAATGATATCTCGCACTCTCTCGCCTTAAGGACATCCTTCTGTTCAGGTGAGGTTCTCAAGGAGGAGACATCTCCGGACGGGCATCCTGCGGGCCTTGACGGGCATGTACCGCCAGCTGCGGCGGGCCTTCAACGTCTCCGGGTGCCTCGGGAGTTGGTGGCGTGCCACGAACAGCATCCTGCAAGGATGCCCTGTGAGCGTCATCCCCATCAATCTCCTGACCACAGTGTGGAAGATGGAGATTGATGAGATGCGACGCCATGTCGTGGTGACGACCAGGGCGCTCCCGTTAGTCCACGGGGACCAACCGGACATGGTGGTCCATCGGGGGGCCGGACGAGCGGCGCTGTGCCCCACTGGCTATGCGGATGACACGCAAGCCATGACACGCACCTCCCAGGATCGGCAGGATGTCTGTGACCGCACCGCCGAGTGGCTGCGGATCACTGGACAAGGTGTCCGCCCCGACAAGTCTGGGGCGTGGGCCCTGGGGGCCACGGCGGCGGACGCCCCGGCGCGGCTCAGGGGCCTAGAAATCCCCAACAAGGATGAATTTCGCCAGCTGGGCGTGGGTATCCGGGTTGAAGCCCGGCGCGGCACGGGGCCCCTCCTCCAGACCCGGATGGATCGCGCCAAGGCCATCCTTCGCCGCATCGGGTGCATCCCAGTGCTTCGCCAGCGGGCTACAGCGCTGGGCACCCTCGCGCTCGCCAAGGCACTATGGGGTTCAGAATTGGCTGAAGTTGGGGAGGCCGACATGCGGGCGCTGGACTCCCTCGCTGCAATTGCACTTTGGGGCCCAACGCGAGTTTCCCGGAACCGCGAGGTTTTGTGGTCGGTGCTCACGCCTGGACACCGCGTGGCGCCCTCATGGTGGGCGCGGTACCAACGGCTGTTGTGGCTGGCGCAAGCATCCGCCACCACCGGCACGGTGCAGGTGCTGGTGCAGGCAGTGCTGGAGGAGCGCCCTAAGCCGCCATTGACGGGACCGGTGGGGCGTGCGCTGCAAGACACCCGGAGGCTTGGCTGGGTTGCCCTTGAGGGCTGGTGGAAGTGGCGGCTCCCTGGGCAAGCGGCACCATTGCACTTGGCTCTGGATGATTGGGGCGAGGTGTGCCATCGCGTACGGGAGAGCCAGCGGTTCTCCGCGCTGCAGGCCTTGGAGCGCCGCCGCCCGCGGACGTACGGGGGCCTCGGGGGTGCCGTGCAGCGTGACGCGGTGCGTCATGCACTGACCGTAGCGTGCAACGAACTGGAGCTGGTGCTGCTGCGCTCGCGGCTAGCTGGGGCCACGTGGACTGCGGTGCGAGCCCACGAGCACCACATCCGCACTTTTCTGAGTGTCTATTTTTTTCGTTTTTTTCGATGTCCTTTCATGGACTGCCTACCGGGGATCATGCCCCTAGGCACAACTAAAGCATCGGCTACAACGAGGAGTACCACGGAGACGATCTCTCAGCCGTCCCAAGCGCTTTCCAGCCGCAACGGACGCACCACTGCTCCACAAGTACGCAACAGTGGACGAACGACCTGCTGTACTCAGCGCTTTTGAAGGTCTGCCGAACACCGGTCGCCTCTTTGCACACTGAGGCTCTGGGCCCGGGTCCTCTCCTGCATCCCCAGGCGCCTAGAGACCTCCACCGCGGCCGCAAGGGCAACGCGTGGTCATCTCCCGGTCCTGGTGGTGTGACTGAGCCCCCCCCCCAGTCGCAACCGCTTACCGGTGAAAGGGCGGACACCCCTTCCTGAGTATGGCGAGCCCCAGTGGAGCAACATCTACGAACACCATCTTCTCGGGTGACTTGAACATGATCCCTATCCCGCTCGTGGACCTGCCGGTCGCACAGCAACTGCTTGACATCTCAAGGAAGGAAGATCTAGAAGATATGACCATCCTTCTCCAAAAACAACTCCAAGCTAATGTGGTTCTGGGAACCCTCCTAAACCCGGCTCTGGGTCCGCATCAATGGGATCCAGACAAGCAGCACTTCAAAGAAATACTATCGCGACAGAGTCAACAGACCCTACAAGCCTACTTCACGAAGGTCATGGAACGAGCCTCCGTAGCCAACACAGGCACTGTGATGGAAGAAGTAGCCCAGCACTCCAATGGACAAGACCAAATAATGAGGGCCCTGACCCTCTCGGCAGCGCAAAATATCATTGATCTTACGCACAAACGATCCGCCATCAGTGCGCATCTGGACATCCTAACGGCGGCTGGCCCACCACACAATCAACAAGCAATCAAACACAGAGCGATGCTCACAACCGCGTTGGAGGACCTGGCCGCCGCGATCAGGCTCTCGTTACAGCAGTACAAGCTCGAGGACGGCTCACCACTGTATGAGGCGAGGAAAACGTTTTTCCTCTTAATTGCACAAAGCAAAGAATGTGAGGAGCAGCTCCAAATGATCGAAGGCAACGATGAGCCCACCCGCAAGAAGTTACACGACCAATGGACGCACGTTAACCAGCAAATGGCGCAAACGGAGACGAACATCTACAACTTGCTACAGAGCCCAGACAGCAATCTTGACAGCACCATCAAAGCATAGCAAGAAGAGGCTCTCCGACAACAGCAAGTGCTGGTCGACCAACGAGCATCTATGGATCGGCGCCTGGCCGTGGCCATAGGGGTCTCGCCCGCCAAAAAGAAGGCTAAAGGGTTCTACCCTGACAGAGTCCCCGATACACCCCCCGACATAATACCCCCCCCCCCCAAGCACTTCACCCCCCGCAGTGGGCACTGTTTACTGTGGGTTCTCCGAGGACAATGTCGCTGCTGTCACCGCCATGCGTGAGCGCATGGCAAAACTACCCACTCCGAAAGCGTCCACCCCCCTACACACCGCGGAGCAGCAACAACTGATGTTACAGTTCCGTTGGGACACGGATTTCACTTGTCTCCAGTCCTGTCAGTTCTTCGACACGGAAGGCCATGCCCAAAACTGGCAAGGCCTGGACAAACTAGGTATTGATGAGCTGTCAACCGTCTTTCCAAAAGAGTCCTCAAACGTGGTCCTTGTGCTCAAGGACACTGAAATTTCGCAATGTATTGAATCACAACACAGGCTCAACAGAGACCTGCCCCTAATCGTCTCGATATGCTGATTGTCGTCACCACACAGGTTCCTTTCAGCCAGTGGTGCGATCAGACACTTCAGAAGATGTCAGCCACGCCAGAGTCTTTCTCGAGATTAACACGCCGTGTCCACCTGGCGGCGGGAGGCACAATGGATTTCTGGGTAATCAGTTTTACCCCGCAGTCCATCTCACAGAGACTCAAACCGGTCTACAACACGGTGAGGCTTCTCTCGCAGGGCTCGACCCTAGAGAGTAAGGACGCCACCTTACCACCCCCCCCCCACCTCAACTTTTGCGATTCACATGACCAAGAACGACATGTCCCAGACCATGCTACACATGGGCCTATCTGGAACCCAGTGTTTTAATGTGGCCGGACCCATAAATCTCCGCCCCCCCAACAAACCATTACACACTAAGATTTTCTTGCTCGACCTCAACGCTCAGGAGAGGTCCAAGTTTATTGACGCACACAAAAAGAAGGATCACTTTTCAGTTATGTCACTAGGAGAGTTCGATAGCTCCGCTTTCCATGATCAAGAGGCCGTACTGGAGGTTTTCTACAAAAAAACCCACAAAGAGCAGTATAGTAAGAACCTATGGCTCACCCTGCACACCATTCTGACAGACTCACTGCCCGATCCGGCCTCGTGGTCCTTGCAAATCGCAGGACCCAATAAAGTTCGCCTGGGGCTCAAGGCTCCAGAGGATCTCTACTCTTTTGTACAAGGACCGTACGTCCAACTCCAAGCCAACGGGCTCCTTTTTAAAGACGAGAAACAACGAGACTGGTTCAATCCTGACTCCCAGTCTGACACCAGCTCCGTCTGCTCGACCAGGTCATCCGCGTCAGGACAGGGAGAAGGCACCAGCCCCCCCTCAGGCCCTGGTAGCGTATAATGTACCTATCTGGCTACGTGACACCGCACTGCGCGATTTCCTGTCTTCGAATGGCTTTGCCGTTGACACATTAACCAGATCCACTTGGAACCCAGGGCGCATGAGCACCGCGGCATGGAAGCTGCAAGGGCCGCACCTGCCCCAGACCAGTGTCATCCTGCATGATGCTCAGAAAAATACATCAATCACCATCATACCGCTGAAAGAATTTAACGTCCTAAAGAGGGACTCTATGGAGGCCCGGAAACGCCAGCAGCCAGCTTGCAAAACCACGTATGCCAGAGCAACCCGCAATGACAAATGAATAAGACCTGCACTACTAAGGTACTACCCACCCATGGGGGTCACCAGAATCCACGTCTGCCCCCCCCGAATTTTGTGGCAGCCTCCCTCAAGGCGTGCACCTTCAACGCCAACGGCTTGTCCACCCTGGTCCCGAACGGCACAGGCCACCAGCACAGGTACACACAAATTATGAATTTTTTTCATCGCTCAAAACTCCATGTCATGGGGCTCCAGGAGCCTCACATTCCGGATGAGCAAACCCTGCTCAACTTACATGAACAATTTTCCAAACGGGACATCAAGTTGCTCACCAACCTGTCCCCGAAAGGACGGGGGGGGGGGGGGCAGCGATCCTTTACCCCACCACATGGACGCACGTCCACAGCTGGACCTGGTCCAGCCGGTTCCTATTCGTCAGGCATCAGGACCCTGACGGCATCGAACTTTCCTTCGCTGTCTGCCATTTCCATCATGATGCCACTATCAGAGCCCACCAGTGGAAAAAGTTAGCATCCTTCCGTCATCTGATTCCTTCTTATACCATTTTTCTGTCTGACCACAATTCTGTTATCCTGCCCTGGCTCCAAGCCGAGCTCCTGCCCAACCCTCAGGACGACAGCCTGGGGGATCAGGTCAAAACACTTGACACAGTCAAGGTTGACCCCAAACAGGGTCCATCCCTTGAGGCGGGACAGCTCAAGCAGCACTTGGGTGACTGCCGCGGCGTCCAACGCCCCGCGGGCCGGCCGGAAGCCATAGGCCTCCGGGTGGGCCCAAGTCTCCTGCCAACGCAGGACCTCCCACAGGCGGGTGCCCGCCCAAGTCGGTACACTACCGACAGCACAGTTAACGGCCTAGTCCCGAGTGGGCCCTCCTCCCCTGGCTTGGGGATCAAGGCAGAGTACCCGCGGGCAAGCACCTCCGGCCACCGGCCCGTGACCTCAACGAGAGTGAGCAGCTCGGCCAGCCAATCCAGCAGGCGGAGCGGGAGGGACCTCAAGTCCCCGAGGGACCAGCCGTCGAGACCTAGCACCGTGGGGTGCATGAACCGCAGTCGCCTGCGCAGGTACCCTCCGGTTAGCGGCTTGTGCAGCATGGGGACCCGCCGTAAATGATGGCCGTACCGCGCGAGGAAGGCCGCCGGATCGGGCTCGGGCGCCTCAGCGTACTTGCGGTTGATCGGGCCCCATGCCGCCCGAAGCAACTCGTCCATTTCCTGGACATTGCCTGTCGGCGTGCCATCTGGCCGAGCCAGGAAAACCACTAGTGGGGAGAACTCCTCCTCCCGAAGCCAGCGGTGCACGGCCCCCGGTCGCACGCTCATCTCCTCGACAAGCCATGCCTTCCACGCAGAGGTGCGCTCTGCGTCCTCGCGGCGCGCCTGGTCCCGAACCAGGCGCTGCAGGTCACGGATGGTCGCCTCCAGGTGCTCTGCTGCCGGGATCGGCACCTCCCCCAGCCGTGGCAGGTCTGGGAGTGCATCGGACCGCGGCAGGCGCAGCGCCCGTACCGCTTGTATGCGGCGCCGGGCTCCCCGCCAAGCCTGCTCTACCGCCCTTGGCGGCACGTGGGGACGTGCCGAGGCTGTGCGCCGCCAGTTGAGCACGGGGCGTAGCGCACCAACAGCCGCATGCAGGCGCGCCAGCGGCGCAGTCTCCGGCAGGCCCGTGACCGGCTGCTGCCTGGGGCACATCCGCACCTGACGCACTAGCGCGCCCGTGCCCCGTCCGCGCTGTGCTGTGCTCGGCGCTGCCATTGGCGCAACAGGCAGAGGGCATGCAGGGTCCACCTGCTGCGGTTGGAGCTCCGGGTCCGACAAAGCAAGCAATGCCTCTTCGGCGGCCCACGTCCAGTAGGCCCACACTGCGTCCACATTCGCGGACTCCAGTACTACCTCCCAGTCAGCAGCGAGGGGCGAGAGGAGGCAGTCCTCCAGGTTCCTCCGCTGCTCCTCTGGCCTTTCCGGTATCAAAACAACGGGGGGTCGGACTGTCCGCCACACACGCTGAGTGGCACGCGATAGGCGGAGGGATAACACCACCGGTTGGTGCCCTGGAATGCCCGAGCCACGCACTGCCTGGACGTCCTCCAGTGCGGTGGCGACGCGCGGGTCAGCGAGTATCCCATCAATGCGAGTACCTGCACTCGCCCCCGTCGGGGAAAAACGGCACATACAGGCCTCTTGTGACTTGTTGAACTCCAAGTCCAAGTCCACAAGCTGGCGTGTCAGCAGTGCCGCCAGCAGAGGCTCTGGCGCCGCCCCCAGGTCGCCGAGCGGAAAATTGAAGTCTGCCCCGACGACCAAGGGCGCATTCCCCAGGCGCGCCAAGTGGGCAGCCACAGAGGTCCACAGCTCCCTATTGAGCGCGTCATCTCCATACACCCCGTAAAGGCAAACGAGGTGCAGCGCCGAGGAGCCATCGCCCAACGCCAGCCGCACGTGCACCCAGCGTGCAGAATGCCACAAGTCCCAGACAAGCGGGTCGCGTTCCCGTTGCCTCCTGGGGAGCGGCGGGGCCTCTGCCGTGAGTGCTGCGCGGGCGAGGATGGCCACTCCCCCAAGAGAGGCATCCCACATCCCCCCCCCCCCCGGGACTCCAAGTGGCACCCCAGAAAACATTCCACCCACGCTCCCGGAGCAGCGACCGCAGAGCTCGTTGTCCCCCCTTGGTGAGTCTGGTCTCCTGCACCAGAACCACGTCATGGTCCCACCCTGCCACCTCATCCACGTGGTGACGCAAGGAGGTGACGTTCACCAGCCCCACACGCAACAAAGCCGGCCCACGGTGGGGGTGAATGTCGCCGCACTGCCCCAGGCCCCCCTGTACCCTTCGTGAACGGCCGTTAAGTGGCCGTTTGAATAATTGCGTGAATTTCACGTGAATTTGCCCAAATTTTGAGGTTTTTGGGGGAAAATGCCATATTCTTGGTTCATTTCAAGGGCTTTGAGGGGCCAAAATTCCTCCCCTAGCTTTGTTACGCATCATCCAATGAAAGTCCCGCCCCAAAAGCATGCATCATGACCGCACCGTGCCCAAAACGAGAGGTGCCGGAACCCGGCAAGCCTGTAGCCGATTCACAGCCGTGAATTCACGTGAATTCGTACGAAATTCGTACGAATTTCGTACGAATTTCACGTGAATTCACGTGAATGTACACAAATGTTACCCGTGTGCACCCCCTGATTTGTCCTCACACCCCTAGTAAGCCCCCCAGCATGCACCCCGGTTACAGGCAACAATGGTCTGGGTTCGTAAGGTCATCTCATGTCCGTCTCTTGCGGCACCGGAACCGCCGCTGTAGAGTCTGAAGGTGCTGCATGTCGGTTAGAAGCCGTCTTCTTGTGCGGCTTGCATACGTTTGTACACTTATGGGCCCTTGCCCATGTTGAGCCCTTTTGGTCGCATCCCACCCATGCAACCAAAGGCTATCGTCAATGGTGTGGTTGTCCACAACCACTTGCACCCCTAGTCTCCCCCGGAGGAGGCTTAGGCCCCCGCTGTTGCGCAACATGCGCTTCAGCCTCCGGTGACTTCCCTCCATGGCAAAGCAGGAGAACTTTGACAAGATTCTCCACTTCTTTGCAAAATAATACATGTGGTCGATCCAAAGATGCGTCCACAGAAGTTTGCCCCACTGGAGCTCATTGTGGGCAGCGCCCATGGCTATGCTATGGTTCCGGAGCCGCCCCAAGTCGGCCCCGGAAAAATATGCGGAACGCCACGCGTATACACACATGCTTGCAAAATTCTCCCACCACGTTTTGCACACCGACTCCCAACTTTTTCCCCCTACTTGATGCTGCCTGACACTAGGCTGCTCTAGGCAAGCATCTATTATCTTCTCCCAACCCTTATTGCGCATGAAATGGATGGCAGCAGCACACTCCATCCTCACCTTCCCCTTGCTGTTTGCCTTGTCATTATTTAATGAGGCACGGGTGCAAGTTCGTGCAGCAAGCCGTGCCTCATCTAAAACCGGTTGCAGCATGGTGCGTGCCACAGTGGCCGGTGCCTTCCCTGTCAATTGTACAACTAGGTCCCGTGTCCCGTTGACTGCACACAACAGGACACGAAGGACCCCACGGAGGCCATAATCAGGCACTCGCCTATCACTCATAATGGTCCTATATATAGCACTTATGGCAACGGCTGGTTCCCAGTTGCCGTCTATCGCACTTGCTGTGCCAAAGGTAGCAAGGCACAGAGCACGGTTACGCATGCAGACCCAACACACAGTGGCACCAGGGAATTCTGCCTTCCAGTTTTGGCGGCCCGCCATGAGCACCTGTGCTTTACCATCTGCACACAGAAAAAAAAGGGACTGCCTATCGTTCCCTGCCGTATCCTTAAAACTTACGGTTGCGGCCTTGCGCAACTCATCATCAAAATCAATTTCCTGGGAGGCCGCGTAGAGGGTCTCCCACTTTTCACTGCCCCCTAGTAGCCACCAACTAGATAGTTGGTTGGGGCTGGCGGTGCCACCAAGCGTGCAATGGACGTACGAGGCCTCATGCCTCGATGTACCGTCGACCGCAATAGGCAACCAATGCAGCCGTCGGTCCCCGGGCTGCATGATGGCCGAGGGTGGTGGTGGTCGACACTTGAATAGGTGGGCGATGCGGTCAGGTAGGTAGCAGGCCGCACCATTGATTGCCGTGTCGTCACCCGTATAGGCAGTGAACGCCCGGGACTCCGGCAACGCTAGCTGCCGAAGCATGCCGTACACCTGGTCCCATACCACACCGTACGTCATGCTCCCCACTAGGTACCGGGACTCTGTCCTAGAGAGGTGCAATGACCGGATCCTCCACACGGCCATAATCAACCTCTCCTCCTCGGTGGGCTCGGGCTGGACGGTGGCTACAATTCTTGTTTCGGGGGTAAGCACTATTTGCCCCGTGTCGGGCACGTACTTGACGGTGTAGGGTGCTGCAAGCTCCTTGGCAACAACCTCCTGGAGGTCTTGTAGGCGCCGCCGTCGTGTACGATCCGCTACCAGATGGAACGGCTCCTTGGGCCGTGGCATGGTGTGAGATACAGGACCTGTTGAATGGGCAGGCAGTCATCGCAAAGTTTCTACCATCCCCCTCCCGCAGACAACTCTCTCTACTGTGATTCGCATGCAATTAAAAGAAATTCACATAGATTCGCACGAAATTCGTACGAAATTCGTACGAATTTCACATGAATAGAAATGTGTGAATATTCTGAAAATGTGAAATTCGTACGAAATTTGTACGAAATTCGTACGAAATTCGTACGAATTTCGTACGAATTTCGCGCGAATTTCACATGACTGTCACAGAATTTCTGCCAAAGCCTCATCCTTGTGCCCTCGTTGACCCTCACAAAGCAAGCTCAGGATGGTGCTCATGGGCTATCACACACCCAGTCCAGTGGCTGTCATTCCGGCTGTCACTCAGCCATCAGTGTAACACGTCAGGGGGCATAGCATACCCGAAATAAAATACAAACAGTTCCGCAGAAAAAAATCGCAAACAGGTCAGGGGGCACACCGTACCCCAATTAATGTACAAACAGTGCTGCAGAAAATTTCGCACAGTGGGGGGGGAGTACCCCACATATCGGTCAAACTGCCCATGCTTGGGGGGGGGGGGGGCAGGATAACATTCGTCGTGGTTAGAAAGGACAGGTGCTCCGGAGGGTACCTACGCACCCCCCCCCCCCCCCCCCCGGGAGCAGAGCTCCGGCTAGCGGAGCCCTGGGAGCTCTGCTCCGCCACCGCCTCCACAAAGGAGGGGTCCATGGCCGCCGACGTGAGGCGGTGGGGGGGGTACTGCCGGCGCACTTCCTCCATTGCGGCAGTCACCTTGGGGGCGTCCGGGGCCACGCTGTCCACATCGACCTGCTGGCCACTGGCCATCATGGCCATCCGCAGGCCGGTGGACACTGCGGACATCTGGCCGGCGCATGCCTCGGCCTGGGCATGCCAGGCCTGTGCGCCGGCCAGGAGGTACCGGACACCGGCAGCACTGCCCCCCCCCCTGTCACCCGGGGGGGCAGGGGCCTCGGCACCCTCAGCCCTCTCCACTGCCTCTGCTGGCTGTGCCGCTGGCTTTGCCTTGCGCAACGTCGCCACGTCACGCTCAAGAGTCTTCACCTTGGTGGCCAGCCGGTCACGCTCCCTGGTGACGTCCGCCAACCGCGACTCGCAGTCGCGCCTGTCCTCGTGGACCGTGGACAAACGGGCCTCGAGGTCGCGGTTGGCGGCCTCCGCGCTGATGGCGCGTGCCTCCCACGCCCCCGTCCGCTGCTGGTCCACCCACTCCTGCACCACCCCCCTCTGCCCCCGCCCCCCCACCGGCTCCGCCTGCTCCGCCCGCCCTGCCCGCTCCCCCGGGGTGGCCGTACGCGGGGCTTTGGGGGGGGGGGGGGGCCCGTGTCCCCTTCGGGGCGCCCTTTCCGCTTGCGCGTGGGGGGGGGGGGTTCGTCCTCCTCGACGTCAATGACGTCAGCCACCACCCCCTTCCGCTGCCTCCCCACATGGACGCGCATGGCAAGCCATGCCACGTCCACCCACTCCGGCCTCCGCTGCTCCCAACCCGTGAGCACATTCAGCCCACAAATCCCAGCCGTCGTCACCGTCCCCTCCTCCCCGATCCGCGACACCCCCGTCTGCACCCGCCAGTGCCCACTCACAAGCCGGTAGGCAAACATGCCCACAAGCTCCTGCCCCGCAGGCAGGTTGGACCCCCCCCGGAGCACAATGGGGCAGGGGAAGGAGATGCGGAGGGTGCCCTGCACCCCCCGCGACTCCAACTCCATGTCCCACACGGCACTGAGGTGCCGCTGCCGCCCATCCGGCCCGGGCGGCACCTGCTGGGTCCAGGCCGGATCCGGCTGCCTGGCGGCCAGGGTGACCCGGTCCAGGGGGGGGTCGGTGTGGGCCTCGCCCAACTCGTCGCGGGACGGCTGGGGCACCACCACCTCGCACGCCATATGCCCCCTGGCGGTGCTGGCCTCGCTGCCTCCCGAACGCCGAGAGCGCTGCGACCCCTCACTGCGCACACTGCCGGCCTCGCTTGGTGCCCGTCCATCGCCGGTGCCTGCGGGCTGGGCGCCACCGGGGCCTTCGGCGGGCTCGGCGTGCTCCTGAGGCAATCGGGGCCGGGGCTTGTACTGGCGCTTGGTGTGGTGCCGAATATCCGGCGACCAAGCGGTGAACGGGACCTGCATGCAGATGTGGGGAGGTGTGCAAGGCACAAATTGAGAAAGGGGGAGTGGGCACGAGGCAATGGAAGAGCAAAAGGAGCGAATTGAACGAAATTCACAGAAATTCGTACGAAATTCGTACGAAATTCGTACGAATTTCGTACGAATTTCGTACGAATTTCACATCTCGAGAAAATTCACACAAATTTATTCCCGTGAAATTCGTACGAAATTCGTACGAATTTCGTACCAATTTCGTACGAATTTCACGTGAATTTCGTCCAATTTGCCAATACACAAAGCAAACACACAAGCAAGCACACCTTGCAGTCGCATGGGCAGGTGATGCTCCATGCCCCGGTCCTCGCGCACTTGGGCGACCGCCACGCTGGGACCGTGTTCACCAGGTGCCACAGCGTGGTCGGCCGACCCGGGGGGGCAATGCCGGACAAGGCGAAGTGGATCTCCGACTCCGCGTCGACATCGCCCCCCTTCACGACCTCCAGCTGGTGCACGCTGCCCAGGAAGAACAGCATGCACTGGGGGCCGACCTCGATGACGGCGAGGTCGGACGCCGGGGCCGACCGGGAGATGAAGGTGGGCTGGAAGGGGCAGGTGGGGGGGCCTGCCGGGAGCGTCTGCGGGGGGTCGGCGAACAGGGCCTGGGCAGCCTCCCCCTCCCACAACCCCACCCTCCCAACCGCCCCCTTCCCCACCCACAACACCTGGTCCACGCTGGGGAGGTCCCAGCTGGACAAATCCCCAGCAACGTCCAGGGCCTCCTTGGGGGGGATGGCGTCCAAGTGTGTGGTGTTGGCCTGGTGGTGTTTGTGTCGGGGGTCGGGGGTCCACAAGTTAAAAAGAGCCCCCTGCAGCCCATCCTTGGAGTAGGGGTGGGCAGGCAATCCATGATGGCGGCTGGTGGCCACCATCAGCAGCATGTCCCCCCGATGCAGCTGAACGGTGTCCCAGCGCGCCTCCCCCGCCTCCCCCAGGGCCGTCCCCGCCTGCACCGCCACCTGGTAGTCCTCTGACAAGCAGAGGAAGCTACTCAGGTGGCAGTCCCCCACCGCCTTGTCGCTGGGGGGGAGGACGTCGGGGTGGGTGGCCACGTCGGTGTGGGGGAGCTGCGGCCCACTCCCCACACTGGCCACAATGACGCTGCCCGGCGTCATTGGGTGGAGGTCCCCAACCCCAGGGACACTTTCGGTGAGGTGGGGGTTGAACTTCTTCAAGAGAGGCCCCCCCACCCCCGACCCCAAGGCGCTCTTGCTTTGCCACCGGCGGGGGAGCGCAGGATCCTTGGCCTGCTCCTCACTGCGCGCGGCGTTGAAAAGGAGCTCAAAATTCTTTGCGACGACTTTTTCGTCGCCGCTGCCCCACGCCTTCATCACCTTGTTCCACCCCACCTCACAATCCCGTGCCTCCACAAGCCCCCGAAGCACAATGTAGCCGTTCTCATCAACAAAGTTCAGGGGCGGCTGAGAGGGGCCAACCCTGTCGGGGGCGGGGTCAGGGCTGCCCGTCACCCCATGAGGGGGGTCGGGAAGGGGTTCGGTGCGGAGGGGGGGTTCACTCGAAATGAAGGGGGGGGCGCATGAGGCACCACGGTACCATTGCAAAGAAGTTGTGCTATAGAAGGTGGGGTGGGTGACGTCGGGGACGTGCACCTGGGGGGGGATGGTGGGATGGAAAGGGGCGACGCCCAAATCATCCCACCACCGGGGGTTGGCAAGATGCCAAGAAAAGGGGAAAAAAGAGTGGTCTGCTGGTGCACCTGCAGCAAGATCGTGCAGGCACACCATATCGCAGTGGGGGGGGTGTGGACAAGGTTAGTGGTGGGGTACACCTGGACGTGGGCGTCCTTAGGCTTCCCCACAAGGTTATTCCTCATCGAGTTGAGGAGCTGGTCAACATTGGGGGGGAGAGGGGTTAGATGGAGAAATTTGAGGGTGGGGAGTTGGTGGCGCAGTTCCCTCCACAGGGTTGTGGCCCATCCCCTCCCCCCGAGGTAGCTGTTGCGGGTGGGGCTGCGCATGTCGATGTGGATGACATCGGGGGAGGGGTCGAGGGAGGCTGCCCAGCCCATGATGTCATCCACCCCCAGTGCCTCCGACTCGTACGTTGCCTCCTCCCATTGATGGTGGGCAACGGGGAGGGCTTGGTAGTGGGCGAGGGTGTCGGCTGCGGGGTCGGGGCGAGAGGCCAGGCTGGCGAGCTGCTACATAGTCTGCTGGGACATTGTCAAAAGAGAATGCGAAGAAAGGCTTTGAGAGCTGTGAGAAAGCGAAAAAGTGGAAATGAGGGTAAATTCGTACGAAATTCGTACGAAATTCGTACAAAATTCGTACGAGTTTCGTACGAATTTCGTACGAATTTCACATTCTGTGAATATGTGAATCTAGCGTGAATTTCTGCGTGAATTTAGGTGCGTGAATCTCACATTCACGCGAATCTCACCAAATCTGTTAAACCATGCGGGGACTTTAAACCTCTAAATTGCACCTATTTGTTGCATCTTACTTTGGGCGAAGGTAGCACGACAAAAGCACACGATAGCACCAAGTTACGAGCAAAACACAGCAAAATTGGGTGAAATTCACGGTACCGTGAATCTGGGATTCAAACGGCCGGTTCACGAAGGGTACACCCCTTCCCCAATCTGCACTTGGGGGTTGGGGGGGGGGGGGGAGGGGGGGGAGAAGAACCCAGCCCTGCAGCCAGCGGCGGCTCTGGCGCTCGCGGGTGACGCGCGTACGCGTCAAAGCGAGCAGCACCCGCAGCTGGGATTGCGAAAAGCTGAAGTATTCTGCGCGGCACAGGGGACAATGGGGTGCCTTGGACGCAGAAAACGGTCCCCTTGCCCCCCGGCTTGCGATACAGGGGCGGTTAGCACCTGTGCGAGCAGGCGCAGCGCATGTACCAAGCGCTCCCTGCATGTGACAAGCAGTGGCAGGCAGGGGGGCGAGAGAAAGGGACAAGAGAGGGAAGAGCGCCCACATCGAGAGCCGGGCGAGAAGGGCGACCGTGCGCCATCCACCCGGCCCTGGGTTGGCCTCTACATCCCCACAGGTGAGGAGGGAGCAGCCCCTGCCAGCGCAGGTCACAGGAATGGCCAGGCTGTGCCCAACGGCGGCTCGTCCCCCCCTGGCCCAATGCACAGGGGGGGTCAGGCTGTACCCTACAGCAGCAGGTCGTCCCTCCCTGGCCCAGGTCACAGGGGGGGTCAGGCTGTACCCTGCAGCAGGTCGTCCCTCCCTAGCCCTAGCCACAGGGGGGGGGGGGGGTCCAGGCTGTAACTTACAGCAGGTCGCTCCGCCCTGGCCCAAGTCACAGGGGGGGTCAGGCTGCACCCAACAGCAGCAGGTCGTCCCTCCCTGGCCCAGGCCACAGGGGGGGTCAGGCTGTAACCTGCAGCAGGTCGTCCCTCCCCAGCCCGAGCCACAGGGGGGGGGGGGGTCCAGGCTGTAACCTACAGCAGGTCGTCCCTCCTTGGCCCAGGTAACAGGGGGGGTCAGGCTGCACCCAACAGCAGCAGGCCGTCCCTCCCTGGCCGAGGCCACAGGGGGGGTCAGGCTCTACCCTGCAGGGGGTCGTCCCTCCCTGGCCCAAGCCACAGGGGGGGGGGGTCCAGGCTGTAACCTACAGCAAGTCGTCCCTCCCTGGCCCAGGTTACAGGGGGGGTCAGGCTGCACCCAACAGCAGCAGGTTGTCCCTCCCTGGTCCAGGCCATAGGGGGGGTCAGGCTGTACCCTACAGCAGGTCGTCCCTCCCTGGTTGGGCCACATCGGGGCATGCAGCGGCCGCCCCAACCACCCCATCCATGGGCGCGTCCGCACCACTGTCCCCAGCCCCCCCCAGCTTGCCCCTCGGCCTCTGGGGGGGGGAGGGTCGGACCTGGGCCGTTCTGCCTACCGCGCGGTACGTATGGCGTACCCGCGTCAGTCCGCGGACCTCCCATGTCTTGGGGAGGAGTCGGGAGTCCGCGGGGGCCAGAGTTTTCCCCGGCCAGCCCTCGTCGACGCTCTCCACGGTGACGTCGAGCTTGGGGCGTTCCTGCCCTGTGGCAGTGAGGTGCGTACAGGATACGACCCTCACATTTCCCGCCTCCTCTCCGAAAACCTTGCGGATCTCCCCCCTGATGGCCTGATAATTCCCGAAGGCCAAACCAAACCCAATGGGGTACCTCCCCACCCGAACAATAATGCGAGGGGGGGGTATCGCTGCGTCCAGAGCCTCCCCCACCAGCTCCCTGATCCCTGAAGTGATGGGGCCCGTAACCAATAGCCGGACCCCCACCCTCCCCGCAGAGTCGCCCTCCATGAGCCCCCCGAAGGTGCCCAGCTGCGGCTGCTCGGTTAGCCGCTTCCACAGCTCTGGCAGCAGCGCCCGTGAAGCTGCGGGGAGCGTCAGCCAGAGCATGCGGGAGGGGACAGGGCTCTCCTCCCCCCGCAGCCAGGGGCGGCACGTCACCCCTAGCACCTTGCCGCTGGCCCGCAGCGCCGCGGCGGCCTGTGCATACGGCAGGGCAGTCGCCGCCTCGTAGACAGACCCCCGCTGTGCGACGGTCAGCGGCAGCTGCGCGGCGTCAACGGGCGCGACCAAGGGCGCCAGGAACGCTTGCACCCTCTCTCGGACCCATGAGCGGGCCCGGGCAGATTCCCCATGCGCGACCAGCAGCGCGGGGTTGACGCAGACAGCGAGACAGACTGCCTGCATGGACGCGTCGTCCCCCTCTGGGGGGGGCGGATCGCCCTCGCCGTCCTCGCCGTCGGCGGTCTCGTCTGCGCCCATAGCGGCATCGTCGCCGTCGCCCTCGGGCAAGCGCCGCCATCGCAGGCGGAGAACGTGACCCGGTGGGCACGGGTCGATCTCCTCCGGCGTTTCGCACTGCCAGGCGCCCCGCTCTGGCACCGCTTGACATTGCAGCGCCGCCCAAGGGAGGTCCAGAGTGTTGCGCTCGCGGCCCGCAGCCCGGAGGAGCGCCGGGACGGAGCAGCTGCCGCGGCCCGCGCGCTGAACCAAGACGACCGCGGACACCGCGCCGACCTGGGGCCAGGTCTGCAGAATGTCGGCATCCCTGGCGTGGGCCCCCGCCAACGTCAGCCCCAGCAGGCCGACCTCGGAGAAGACGGAGGGCTGGTCTGATAGTGGCAAGTCCCCAACCGCCTTGCCAGCGGCGATCTCGCGCATGCCCTCCGCCCGCACGGGGGCGAAGTCGGCCTCCCACCAGTTGCGGGCGGGCTGGACCGCGGAGACACGTGATGCTCCGCGATATATGCGAAGCAGCGCCTCCGGCGTTGGCTGCAAGGGTGCCGATAGCGTGCCCGGCCGTTGTGGGGCACGCTGCACCACTACACGTGGCCGGGAGCCTGCAGCAGGTCGGGCCTGGGCCGCGGCGCCGCCGGTGCCGCCGATGACCCGTTGCGGCTGTGGCCGCTGCTGGGCAGGCGGCTGTACTTGGTTGCGGCAGCGCGTCGCGGCCGCGTACAAGACGTGGTCCCCCAAAGAAGGAGGAGGGGGGCTCCGCTGAGGGCCCTCCGCTAGCCCAAGAGAAGCGCGGACGGCTGCCCCGACCGCGGCACGCTCGTCCCGCGGGACGCCAAGCCACGCCTGCGCTATGTACGTGGGGGGCGGGAGATCTCTCGGCGCGGGCGGACGGCGGGCCTCGCATCCGGCGCGGTCGTCGCTGCGCCCGCCATGAAGCCACCCCGTGCCGTGGGCGCCCATCGCCCGGGTGCAGGCCACGGGCCGCGTATCCCGGCATGCTTGCACGCTGGGGTCCCTGGGGCGCCACCCTTGTAAGGGTTTGGGGGGCCCTGGGGGATGACCCCTTTGCAGGCGCAGGGGGCGCGCATGCGCATACCAGTGCACCACCTCGTTGTGGTGATTTGTCCAGGAGGTCCAGCCGCAGCCTCCATCCGGGCGACGCCCCGGCGCAGCCGGCCGCGCCGCCAACTGATCGGGCTGCGGATTCGGCCGCGAGGGCGGTACGCGCGCCGGCCGTTGCAGCCAGCCCCCGGCGCTGCGAAGGCGGGATATTTCCGCCTGGGCATCGGCCAGCTGTTGCTGAACTGCGGCAAGCTGGCGGCTCAGCGCGTCGATATCGTTGAAAGAGAGGAAGGGGGGAGGAGGGTTTGGGAGGGGGGTTGTTGGCTGGGACCCCCTCCTCCTATGGTCCCCCTATGGTCCCCGCCGAAGGTGGGCCAAAGGTTTTTAGGCCTAAATCCTAGAAGCAAAATTTTGGCTGTCAGCCTCAAATATTGGAAGGGGGGGGGGGTCTAGGGGGGGGGGGGAACCCCTCCTCCTATGATTGTCAGCCGTGCTAATACATCCCTGCCCTTGAGGATCCGTCAACACTGGTGGTGGACACACACCCAACCCAAGCCAACCACTATTTTGAGGGTGCAGGGTCCGATTGTTGTTCTGTGGCGGTAGAGGCAGCCCATCATCAATGGTTCGTAGGAAGCCAACAATGGTTGCACCTTATTGTTTTACATACCTACATGATTATTGGGAGGCCTACATGGTGGCTGCAACCCAACACGTGCGGGAACAATGGTATAGACACCACAAAAGCCGGGCACGGCAAATGTCCTAGAAAGTGCTACGGGACCATCGGTCTTTGTCTCCACCACCATGCAAGGACGGAAAGTGATTGCCCAAAATAGGATGACGGCTGGGGCCATTGCTTGTTGCAAACTGGCTTGACGAGACGGCTTCAATCTTTTTTTTTCCACTCGTGACCAAAGTTCCACCAAGTGTCCATTGAGAGTACACATAGCAGGTCATGGGTCACTGACAGGGCCAGCTTTGGTTATGGGTTTGGTATGACCTACCCTCACCAAGACGGCTGCGGCGGGGTGGCGTGAGGAACGAGTCCTGCGCCTTGCCCCACCCCTGTCACCCCGTTTGCACGGGTATGCGCGTCCTGGGGTGTTACAATCCAGTCAAGACAATGACGTCGCCCATGTCCTCGAGCGGGATCTCCCTATCCTGGAGATCACTAGGAACCTCCGGTGCCTTTCTCCTCCGTTTCTTGTGCGTCTCAGGTGGGTTCACGTCCTGCAAGCGCTTCATGCGCTGTGCAGTGGCCCCTCGGATGTCCCATCGGGGGTCCGACAAAGTCGTCCGCCGTAAGGTTGTAAGGGTCACTGCATGCACTTGTGACATATGCCATCATGCGGACGCTTCGTCCGCTTGGATGCTAGTGGACAGGGAAACATGAGCCTGCTCCCAACACGAGGATGCCGCGGCGAGCTTGCACAATGCCGTGGACCGCGCCTTGGGGAGGACAGCCGTGCGCCACTGGCAGAAGCGCAGTCGGCGGGAGTCCGCCATCCAGGACAATTGGTAGACCGCTTGTTGCGCCTCTACGAACCATCGCGCCGTGTGTTCCTTATAGAGGAAATACGCTTGCCGGCACAAGTGTTCGTGGTGGTGTGCCAAGAAGAGGGACTTCTGTGTGATGGCTTGTCGGGCGAGTGCATGTGCCACCTCTTCCACACAGAGTCGCATGGCTTGCGTTTGGGCGTGTAGCATGGCCCGCCTTGCCTGCTCCAAGAAAGGTCCGGCATGGATTTCATGAGACTCACACAGATACCCGCGCACGCCTGGGTGCCGGTTTACGGTGTCTCGCTCGTGGAGGGGGGGAAGGGGGGGGGGGTCCAACGGTGTACCATCGTTAGAGCATGATGACCCCGCTAAGCCGTCGCTGTCGCCGTCTTCCGCTGCTCCCCGCACCCCAGCTCGCGAAGACTGACTCTTAGGCCCAGTGGCGCTTAAGGACTGCCGGTCTTTGGCAGGGATACGGGCGTCTGAGTCAAGTTCCGCCCCCCTCTTCCCCCTCCCGCCAGCAACTCGTTCCGACGCAAACTGCACCTCCGCCCAAAACTTGGCTAGCCACCAAGTTCTTGAACTCCACTATATCCCCCTCCGCAGACCACGGCAAAAGAAGGTCGCCCGAGTGCTGACACTGAGGTGATGTTGATGTAGTTTGGAAGCTCACCTCGGCAACCCCATGTGCATGCGTGCCAGTGGGGGGTGGCGATGACACTATGTTGGCCGCCCCCTCCCCGCATCATACCCCCAAGGGGGGTATGGGTGGCAATTTTTCCAACTACACAAATTTTGGGTCCGAGTGTGAGGCCGCACCACTGCTTGCTGCATGGTTGTTGACAGGTGGCTGCATCGGCAGCGAGAGGGTGTGTAGACAATGTACACACGCTTGCATTGCGCGCGGGCATTGCACCCCCTCCTACATTGGGAAATTGTGTTGTCGCAATGTATCTGGTATGTTGGTTCCCCTCATGTATGTTGCACTCTGTGGTGTAAAGTTAGGGTAGTAGGGTTTGGCAGCAAGGGGAAGGAGCAGCAACGCGAGGAGAAGGAGGAGGCCATCCCGCCGCTTTCGCTGGCTAGCGTGGAGAAGATGGAGAGTGCCCCGCATCTGCCCCGATGGATGTCGGGGCAGTGTAAGCTCTTCAAGGAGGTTTTGGGGCGGTTAGGGGAAGACTGGGTGGCTGAGGACATGGAGGGGGTTGAAAGGCGGGGGAACGATGCCCTGGATTCTGACAGCGTCATCACGGATCCGGAGGATGGGGGGACCCCTTGGGACAAGTTTGCATGGGGGATTTGGGTCGGATTGGTCCGGAATCAGCACGAGTATGGGGCCGAATGGGGAGGCTCTAAGAAAGTTGCTTCGGGTCAAACATCAGAGGCACAAGGTGTGGGGGAGGGGGGTTGGGGAGTGGTGGCCATCACGCAACTTGGGTTTTATAGGGGGGTTGAGGTTGCATTGCACCAGGGGGAATTGTGCTTCAAGACCCTGCGGAGCAACCCCAAATGGGTTCCGCTGTCACCCAAACCCAGCCAGCCTTGCCAGCGTTGCATCCAAAAAGGGGTGAGCCGAGAGCAGGCCCTCCGTTGGCGGGTGTATTGTCCCCATTGGACAGGATGAATCGTTGTTGAGAATTCCGTGGGTGGGGGTGACGAAGACACGCAGCGTGTGTGTGCAGACACAGCAGAACACTCTTTTTGGCTGAGCTCTAGCTAACATGTCTCCATTGCAAAGCAACAATGCCAGTTCGGAGCTTAAGCTTGTGTGTTGAATGTGTGGTTCAAGCGAGGAGAGGTGCTTGTACCTTGGCTCTAGGTGGTCCAAGGTCACCACCTCAAGTTGCTATGGCCATACATATGCACTTGCCTCCAGCCCCAACTTTTGATGTGCACCCTCACGGCGTCGCACAAGGTAGCTAAATTGGGCATCGCCCAAGCCAGGTCACAAAATAAGTTCTCAATCCACTACTTTTGTAAGACCCTGCGTAAAAAAGTGGACGCAGTGTTCGCTGGATGGAAATGGATTGTCCAATATGTTACAAGTGATGGTGCACCTGCAATTGGGGGTTCCACTCACAAAGTGTGGCCTACCCTGGAAGCATGCTTGCAATGTGTGTACCACGTCTTCCGCAACTTTAGAAGAGGTCTGTTCCAGTGCTTGCCTGGGCATGCTTTCAAGAAACAGTGTCTTGCCCTGTATCACTGCCTCCAGACAATACCGTGCAATTAGACTCCCCAGGTTAGGAATGCGAGTTGGAATGCCTTGACCAGCCGTCCTTCCACCCGTCCAGAACACTTGGCACATGTCATGGACAAGTATGTGGACCAGTGGTCGAACTAGGCGGTTGGGGACTCTCCTGCCAGCATTCGTGCAGCCACCCCTTCTGAGCCGCATGCAAATATTTTTTCTTCCTGACGCCAGAAGTGCAAAGAGTACTCAAGACTGTGCTTGAGAAAGTGGGCGTCTCCGTCATATGATAAAGTGGATCCCCGCAACGCGGGGCACGTTGCAAAGACCCAGAGTTCACATGCGTATACCACAGGGCTCTCTGATGCGGTAGGCAAAATCGCCCCGCCATATGGCAAGCCTATAATGCATAACATTTAATGGGGCTAAGACATGCTGGATCACGTGTGTGCCCTTCCCCACGCGTCCTAAAGAGTGACAAGCTCTCATCGCTTTGCAGGGGGCATGTCCGGTGGCGGGCGTTGGCCCAACATGCCGGGTCTTGTGCGGCACTAGCGTTTAGGCATAGGCGACTCCACCCGGTGGGCGGCGCGCTCAGATGCCCACAACTGGCTGATCACTGAAAATGCCCCCTTCTGAGCCGCATGCAAATATGCTTTTTTTTTTACTTCCGGCGCCACATAAGTTCGAAGTTCAAAGTCTCGCTATGAACAAAGGAGAGGCACTCATAGGCAGGTCGCCTAGCATCAGTCCACCCGTAGTGACTATAACCACAGGCTTCGTGCAGGTTATGCACGTCCATCAAGGACACCTGTGGGGACAAGTTATCCCACCTTCTGAGATGCATGCAAATATGCTGAAGGTGGTCACGGACCATCGTACGTAGGTCCACATTGGTGGAATTCTTGCAAGTCACATTGCCAAAGACTGCCAAGCAATGGACTAGCCGCCCCTTTGCCTTTTCTGGACGTGCGCCTCAACCCGAGCTGTGGATGTGGTAGGAGCAGGGCGGTCCTTAACGGGAAAAAAAAAAAGTTCCGGAACATGTTTTTTTCAACAACCACCGCGTGTAGCTGATATGTTCAACCATCGTTGGTGCCGATTGGCGGTTGGCGGCTGGTGGAGCTTGTCGGTTGGCGGTGGGTGGTTGGCGGCGGTTGGCGGCAGTTGGTGGCAGCTGGCAATTGGTGACGGGTGGTTGGTGGCGGTTGGCAGCGGTTGACAGTTGGCGGTTGGTCGCGGTTGGCGGTTGGCGATGGTTGGCGGTGGGTGGCGGTTGGCGGTTGGGGGTAGTTGGCGGTTAGCGGACGGTTGTCCCTTGGGGCGGTCCTGAAGGGGCGTCGCTAACAAAAAAACAATTGGTCCCTTAAGGACCGCCTTCGGCAGGAGAGCCAAGCGCTGAATATGGCAAATGCATTTTTCAATGCTGGCGATGCCCTGTTTTTTTACCAGGGGTATTCGTAAAAAAAATACAAATGCTTGAACGGACAACCCATTATAGATTATGGGCCCATTGATGGTGCCGCCCTGGCAGAATGGAAAGCCACGTTGCAAAAAATTGGGGAAGGGACCTTGCTTACGTGCTAGGTATTTGTAGCCTTTCTCCGCATCCACCGCGTGACAGTAGATGGTTGTACTTGTGCGAACTATTGCACGTTCGCGATGGCTGAGGGTGTGTTGTTGTGGCTTCTCGTAAAAAAAAACCGAATTTTGAGGTACCCCCTCAATACTCTAGGGAGATTGTCGCCCAACAGCCCCTTTAAGTTGGGCCGTATTGAGCGCAAGGTGACTACACGCGCGGAGCCATCAAGAAATTTTCGCACCCAGCAGTCACAAAAACTTGCATCCCAAAAAAAAGGCACTTGCAAAAGGCGGCAGGAAGGGGGTGGCCGGTAGTGATACCGATAGCGACGCAAATGTCTCCACGCCTGCAGAACCCACCCAGTGACATTGAGTCTACTCATGTTGCTGCACCCATGGAGGTGCATCAGAGGAGCTGGCACTGCCTGAATCTCTTTCAGCCACCTTATGTGTGTGGCCAATGTCACAAGACCATGTACCTGTGGTGCATGCATTGCGAGGGGTGTGGCTTTTGCCTACACACTTTGGAGTGTGCAGTTCTTGGAAGGGCCCACCCTAGCACGGACAAGTGGCTCTTTCAAAAGTGGTGTAGGGAGGTAGACGTTGAGGAGGCTTTGACCGCCACCCTCCCCAACGAACCCGTGTCCGGTGACGAGGAGTTGGATGTCCTTTCTAATCCTATTTTGGCCTCTCCCCTAGTTAAGGAGGTGAAGAAAAAAGAGGTCCCGTCATCTGATTCAGAGGTGGACCTTTTTGCGGCTCCCTCTATGGCCCCCGTGCGACAGAAGAGGGTGGAGGGAAAGAAGGCCTTGACAAGTGCCCCCCGGAGGGTGAAGGGATAGAAGGCCTTGCCAAGTGCACCACCTGTGGACCCTCCCACTTCCGAAAGGCGTACTCGAAGCACCATCCTAAGCAAAACAACCCCTTTGGGGGTGGGAGATTGGTTGACGGACAAGGATATTTTGTGTTGGTTGAACCAAGGGGTCTGCCACATGGAAATCGATGAACCAAGGGTGTGGACTATGGTGGTTCAATATATCAAGAGACTGTCCAAGTGCATGCAGAGAGTTGAATCCGGCACAAGACTAGCCAACATGAGGTGGTGCCGTTGCCAGATTTTTCTGTTTAATTTCAATGACAAGGAAGGGATGCACTGGTTTGTGTGTGCCTTCAATTGTTGTGTCCGGTTGGAGCTTTGGACTATTTTGGTTTGGGAACCCCTAACCATCAAGGAGCTTTTGCTAACCAACCAAGCACCGCGCCTTGGGATTCCAAACGGACCGTTGGTCTTGTGGTTTTCAAAGCTTGAACATCGCGAAGCTGGTGGTGGAGCAGCAAGGTTCTTTTCTCGATGTGCCCCTCGTCCCAATAGGTCCCGGTTTTGTGGACTAGGTGCTCAGCATTGTTAATGCTCGTCGTGCTATGCAGGTTGTTGAAGCGCCGGGTGATGATGTGGAGGGCGTGACCGAGCTTCCTTGCCCTCCTGAGCCCCCCCCCCCCCCCCCCAACACCCAAGTTGACGTTGCACTTGTGGCGATCGAGGAGAGTGTTCCGGCCACCCCCACCCCACTCGGAGACAAGGAGGCCTCCGGCGAGGAAAGCGTGGAAAGCCCGGAGGCCACACTGCAACCTTCATTGGCCACTCTAACGGAGGAGGACACCCGTCCCAAGGTCTTCATCCATGGAGAGTGGCGCGACAGTTCGGCTCTCGCTCAACCGTTGTTTTGGTGGGGGGGGCTGTGGGACCTTTGCTGCTCAGTGTCAGGTTTTCTAACCTATGAGTTGTTTTGCACATCGTGTGGCCTTCAGGGTACACCCGAGGCTCAAGTCCCAGCATGTTGTCTAGGACCGTAGTGCTGTGGATTGACAAGGCCCGTCCGTGGGGCTTCTACGTAACCGGCGGCGCGGCTACGTTCGTAACAGGCCAGGCAGCTGGAGGACGTCTTGATGACGGTGAAGGGCATAAGTCTATGGAGCCCTTTGCAAGCAGCGAGTACGGGGTTCGAGTGGAGTCCGCCAACAACGGCATGCGGGGCGAGGAGAAGACTGATGGCCGATGGGAGGGGGTGGGTGCAGGGGACAGAGCCACGTGCAGGGATCCTAAAGGGGGTCGGCGACCTACCACCTACGGCGAGGATGGGGACCATGGGGGGCAGGTTAGGCACAGAAGATACCCAGACGGCAAGCCAAACAAACAGGCCGGCGGGAATACCACCGGGGCCGGGGGGGGGGGGGGCTAGGCCTTACGCTGTGGCCGCACTGAACCGCCGCGGGGGATGTGAACAGCTGATCCTGGTTTGGATCAAAGGACCGGGAGGGTGGACACAAAGGCAAGTGAGGGACTTGGGGGACCTGAAGCTCACGGTGACGGATCTTGGGGGGGCAACGGAGGGCGATGGGTGGCTACTAAAGGGGGGGAAAGTGTTGGATGCGGGCCCCTCTAGGTTGCACCAAGGACACCATGTTCATGTGTGATTCCGTGGATTTGGGGGGGGGGGGGCAATGAGGCGGCGCAGGGGGGAGCGCAAGGGGGAGCGCAAAGCGGTGAGGGGGGAGCGGGCCAGGCGCTTGAGAGGATGATGGAGATGATGAGGCTGCAGGGGGAGCAGCTGCAGATCCTGGCCATGTATCATTGAGGATGCGCTGGTTGGGGGGGGCAAGGGTGGCGCATCGGAAGAGAAACCCGGACGTGGGCAGTCGAGCACAGAGCGGCCAAAGCGGTGCACCGGGCGGAGGCGGAGCACAAGTTGGTGTCACTGCGGGCAAAGGCACGCTGGGCACGATGAAGAGCGCTGCGTGCTTACCAAGGGGGAGAGGGGGCGCACTACACAGGTTACAACCCCCCCCCCCCTGCCAATGTCCCGGTCCAAGGTTCTTCTTTCCTGAAAGGGGGGGCATTGAAAGGGGGGGCATGATCCTTTATTCCGGGTGGGAGGGGGGGGCTTGGCATGCAGGAGGAGAGGCCATTGGCTCCAAGTATTTTCAAATTTTCTAAAACAAAACCGGCGTGAGAGCATTGTCTCGCCCGTGCATCTTGTTGAGGTGTTGTTTGGGTGCATCCCTTCCAGGGCGCACACCTTTGGAATGGTTGTAGGTCTCACTTCCTTCCATTATTCGGCTACTCACTTGTCATGCATTCAAAGCACTCTCAAATTATCAACATCCCTAGGCAGCTCCTGTATGGACAACACACATGTCAATAGGGAATGCTTGCCCGGCGCGCGCCCGGCGCGCTACTTTTCTATTAACTATCCAACTTCTGCCCCACAGTTAGCCTCTCATGGAGAAACCCCCCAAGTAGACCACGTTGCACTGCACACCTTCCCTACAAAGCACGTTGCATAATAAAGCAATATCTATGAATTCAGCAACTCCAACTATCAACTGTATTGTACTTAACAAACAACATTGGTCTCACAAGTGTGGGTGTCAATACATTCAGTACAATAGTGGTCCTTACACTCATCACAAACTGCGACGGTGGAGCGCTTCTAGCAACACCACACACACACACTTGTGCCTCATCGTCTACTCCATCTTGCGTGGTTGCTCAATGTGTGCCGTATACCACCCGTGCACATCATTGTAACATTGTTGGCGGGCTGTCAAAGTGCCCTTCTTTCTTCCAATGAATGGCACAATAACATGAATCCGTCCTTTATAAGAACCATCATGGCCCCCAACTTCGAAATCAAAGAAATCACCTCGGGTACGAGAAGGTCCATACCCATCCCAAATCAAAACATCTGCCGATGTCCCGGGGGCCAAGGGGCAAATCCATGTAATGCTGTCCAACATATCAACGGCAACAGTCACCTTGTACACATGCGACGCATACTTAGGATTCCACAGGTCGGCACTCCATATCCCGCCAATGGAACTGATGGGCATGGATGGAATCTGCGAAATGCGTCACAAAGAATGGAAAATGGGGACAATGGTTGAAAGGATTCAACTTGTCGGCCATAGAATCTCTTGTACGAACTGGCGAAGGTATTCGCGAACAAGGGAACACTCTGCCGCCAGGCAACCTCCGAACACCCTTCGGTGCGAGGGGGCCACGCAAAAAAAGTGGATTGTGAGTCCCTAACCCCAACTCAAGGGGCCACGCAACAAAGCGTGGATTGTGAGTCCCTATCCCCAACTTGAGGGGCCACGCAACAAAGCGTAGTTTGTGAATCCCTAACCCCAACTTGAGGGGCCACGCAACAAAGCGTGGATTGTGAGTCCCTAACCCCAACTCAAGGAGCTACGCAAAAAAACGTGGATTGAGAGTCCCTAACCCCAACTCAAGGGGCCACGCAACAAAGCGTAGTTTGTGAGTCCCTAACCCCAACTCGAGGGGCCACGCAACAAAGCGTGGGTTGTGAGTCCCTAACCCCAGCTCAAGGGGCCACACAACGAAGCGTAGATTGCGAGTCCCTAACCCCAACTCAAGGAGCCACACAACAAAGCGTGGATTTAGAGAATGTCTTCATTTCCTCAATAGCACCGGAAGGTTGGGGCCCACAAGAGGGTGGAAATGCTACGTCACGGCATTCTCGAGGGTCCCCAACAAAGGGGACAAAATCAGAAGTCAAAACCTACGCTAGTGGTCACCATGATGCTCCTAGTGTCTCAAAGTATGGGTCTCTAGTATAGCCAGGCGCCTAAATAGCTGCACTACGCTAAGTGAGCCCCCTTAGTGCATCCCCTAGAAGGCCACCGGTGGGGCACTGGTCACAAAAGATGCCCGGCACACACCCGGCGTGCTAACGTTCCCCCCAACTCTCTTGGGTTCGAAAGTCCCCAAGCCAAGGCAGCTCCTACATTGGCAACATGCAATGCGCAATATTGTTGAAACAAAGACCACAAGCACTTCCATCCATGATATACTTCCCCTTCATGACCAAAATAATCTTATGGGTCTAACTAGCAACACTTTGCAGCTCCAAAATAAGCCAAGACAACCGGGGGGCAAGACTCTTCGTCCTCGAAAGGGGGGCCATTGACAAGGGAGGGCCATGATTCTTCATTCCAGTTCGGGGGGCCTTTGGCTTGGGGGGAGGGGGGCATTGGCAAGTGGGGATGATGGTAGGAATGGGCATGTAACTCAAACTAGGTGTGCCAGACACCAATAGTACCGCACGTCCTCGCACTACACTTGCTAGCTCACTCTACACAGCTTGGAGGTGTTAGTATCAATGGCGACTTGCCCATCCCCCATGGGTGGGGGGGTGGGCTGAATTGGCCAATAATAATAAAAATACCGCACTCCAAAAACAGCCAACATCGGCCGAAAAAAATAAAATTACTGCCCTCCGCAAACGGCCAAAATGGCCGAAAATAATAAAAATACCCCCCTCCGAAAAACGTTGTGTGCACATGAGGATGTGGTGGTTTTCTTTTTCTATTACGGTAGTATGGGGGGTTGGGGGGGGGGGGGATAGGAGGGGAAAGGTTGGGGGGGTTGGGGGGGTTGGGGGGGGGGGCAACTTCTTGCACGCTATCACACAGTGACAGCCACACCCGGAAAATGTCCACCACAATGGACCATTGCTCTTGTAGTACCCTCCCCCCCCCTGGGCTGCATATTTGGTAATGGCCTGCATCGACTGACGTCTGAGGGCACGCAATGACTAAACCCAGAGCTACCCTTTCTTGGTGTTGTACATTTCCATCGGTGTGTTGTAGGAGTCGTCGGAGAGATGTTCGACGGCGCCTCCGGATGGTGATGCGGCGACAAGGTGGCAATGGAGGTGCACAAAGCTGTGTAACAGGAGCGCACTTATCCATAATACCGCGGCAGGAGAGAGGTGTCGGCATAGTGAGCGTACTGAAGGAAACGTCGTCCCAACTCAATGCCCCAGCGCCTGTGCCTGAGGAAGGTCTGAGCCAATTTGGGGTACTCAGTCAGGGCATCTGTCTGGAAATCTAGTACCCTATGTGGGGGTGGGTTGTGCGGTGTGAACCACTTCTGACTTTGCACAGAATGTGAGGAGGCAACTTCTTGCAAATTCGCCGCATATGGGGTGTCGAGGCAGAGGGTCAAATAGCGGACTGCTTTGGCTCGGTTTTGGGGGCTTGGAGAGTGGGTCAGCAGTAGTCTGATGCGACGCCCAATCAAGAGGGCAGCTGCAGGGCTGGCGGCTGGGGCACAGTCGTCAGAAGCTATTTGTGGAGCTGAAAGAGCACTTGTTTATGCAAATTCTTGGATTCTGGGTTAGGCTGGAATTTTCTGGGTCGCAATGACCCAAACCAGGTTGAAATTGGTTGGGGTTGCACAAGGGAATCAGTAACCCCCCCCCCCTGTTTCTAAGAACCAGCAATGTTCTGCCGCAGAACCAGGGGGGTGGTTCTTGCGCATGGCCGTGAGCAGCCCCGTACTGCGGGAAAAAATTGAAGCAGCTGGGTGCTTCACCAGATGCTCATTGCGTTTTTACTCAATCTGCACTGTCTCAGACTAAGCACCAGGACCTAACACACTGGCTGGAACAAGAGTGCCACCAGATCGCCGGTAGAAGACAATCTCACTGGCAGTGTACATGGGAACGTCTATGGTACATAACAAGGAATGGAAGGAGTGGTACAAAAGCAAATATGCCCTGGCAAATACCTCAAATTTGGTCCCATGTGCCTCAATTTGCGTTCCAAATGCATGTATTGCCATGCAACACACATAAAATGTTGTCCTGCATACCTGAATAGCTGCCCTGCATCCACCGCAACCATGAAAAACCCAATTCTGTGGAAAAAATAGTACCACAGGAAAAGTGCCGCGAAACCAGGGGGTGGTTCGTGCGCAAGGTGGTTCCTAGACACATGGGGGAGAAGGTACATCGGGGGGGCATGGGCAGTTCGCCTCTGAGGGATGCTACAGACAAGAGGAAATGGTATTGATGGCACGCTACACGCTCACACAATGCAGGTCGTTGTTTTTTTTGGAGGGGGGCTCCAGTCCCATAGGGCCCCTCAAGGCATATCCTGTTCTGGGCAGCTTTCTGGTAGCGGTTCGCAAGTAAGCAATGTATCAGAGTCCGGTCCTTCCTCAACCACATCCACACCCAGGGATGCATCGAAGGAACATCCCACACATCCTCTCGCGGGCCGAGCCCATGAGCTATAGCCGCTCTCTCCCATCCCCTAACGGCGTCCTGCAAACCGCATTTGTAACCAACAGCAACCGCTACAAACCGTGTTGCAAATTTCCTCCCACTGCCTGACCGCTCCTGAGAAAGCCCACCGGGTTCCTGCCCCTTCCAATGCATCCTGCCCACACCGTCCTGACAACAACAATGTCCCACTTCGCCACATCCCTTCCGGACCCCAGCCACACTTTTTTCTCTGCAATAAAGGCTCTTGTACCACAACCATCAGCATCTTACACAACCAAATGCCCTCTCCAACTATACCCACCCACCCCACTATAGAAGTCATCAAGCCTGATCACATATTCACCACCACCCAAAAAAACCCAGACACCATATCTACATCATCATGTACAACGGCTGCACTACAACCACATAACCGGCTACCACAGCCACAACACACCCCGACACCACTCTGCTGCTTCACCCCAATGCATCACATCTGCCGCTAGAACAGGTCTGGAACTGTGCCACAGTCTCAATTCCAATCATGCTCAAAGTGCGAGGTCTGGACCTGTGTGTGTGTGTGCGCGCGCGTTGTACTATTACCGAGGGTTGATGGCTTTTAATGTCCTGGCCGCTCTTGCGACGGGAGGGTTAGGGGTTAGCGGGTTAGAGCCTGCCTGAAGCCTGCCCTATCCCACCCCCGGCCCGGTATGTGGAGGGGGAGGCCCAGCAGGGCAGGGGACGGCGGCGTCGCCCCGAGGCGGCACACAGGGCCCAGATCAGGGCCACGGGAGGGCCGAGGAGGGCACATAGCCACAGGACGGCGTCCTTCCGCCGCGCCGCATACCGGGGTGTACTATTACCGAGGGTTGAAGGCTTTAATTTCGTGGCCGCTCTTGCGACGGGAGGGAGTGTACTATTAACGAGGGAGGCCCAAATGTGGCCGTGAGTTGGACGTGCACCAGTAACCCGGCATGTGTGCAGGGCTGGCTGCTGCGCACCCTTCCTACTCTTCCACAGAGTTAGAACCTCTGTGTGTGGGCTTTGTTTATGTTATTTCCTGTGTTGCCCTTCCGTGCCCTTGTCCAAACAGGGGGCGAGCCACGTCCATTCCGACGCCGTCCGACACTTCCTGTGGCAGGGCGGCCGTAGGCGATGGGGGGGGGGTCCTGGGTCTCCGTCGCTTGGTGACTGGCGGTGTGAGTGGGATGTGTGGTGAGCGCATCAGTGGGTAATGCGAGGGGCCTGGGGAGCGAAGGCATTGACGTTTGCGTGGGCCTTCAGGTGGTGTCGCTGGCCTGGCGCGTGTTGGTGCTGGCATGCACACTTTGTGGTGCCCGCGGGCGCAGTGTGTGTGTGTGTGTGTGTGTGTGCGCGCACGCCAATTGCCAATTGCCCCGCTGTGGGGGTGGTTTTTCACGCAATCAGTTCATGCCTTCGGCAGTTGTCGGAGAATTGTGCCGGGACCTCTTGATGCCATTGATTTCTCTCAGTGCCCTAGCCCTGCATGCAGACTGAGGTTGGTTCGTCAGTCAGTGTACAATGTCCTCAGCAGCCTGTCTGTAGTTTAATCCGGCTCAGGGTCCGGTGTATCATGAGGGGCATTGCGCATTTCCCTTCGCCTATGTCGTATGTGCGCTGGCCTGTCACTATGTGTATTGGGGTGTGACACTTGCACTGGGCCTGTCGCTTGATTCCCCTACCCCTGGTTTGCTTTCGTCCGGCCGCCTCTCAAATACCCTGCGGCATGTCCCTGACACGCCTCGGCTTGTGGACAGCGCTACCCCCACCTTTGCTAGGGTGTCTGCCTCATTATACACCAGCCTGTTATGTCCATAGACGTGTGTCATCGAGATGGGTGTTGTTCTGCCCTGACCCATATGGTATATTTCTTCCCGTATATCATGGTGTCTCACCAGCTTGTTTCCCTGCGCCATCCAGCCCCCACGTTTATACATAGGGGGAATCCTTGCACTGCGCGTGCACTGCGCGCTACTTTTAGAGTAGGTCCTCCCTAAAGAACCCCCAGGCACACCCTTTCCAAATGCCCCGAAATTTAGGTCACCCAAACTGCCCTAGCTAAAGACAAATGCAAGCTACCTTCCCCGCACATAAGACGTCATGCAAAATGCGGAAAGACACACACATATCCTCTTTTCTGTTCAATTGTCAACTAAATTCAAAATCAGAATGCTTCGGAGTGGCGGCATTTGAAAGCTCACTCACCCTACCAGCTAGTGCCAAGGCCTCATATGTGTCCACCTCATCCTCAACTGGACCGGGGGGCAAAGTGGCTTGTAGGACGGAATCCACGTCAAACTCCGGTTTCCACTTGTGGTGCAACCACGCATCCTTATCAGCAGTGATGCGGCCTCGCATAGGGCAATCGACTGTGGTCAGGCAAAAACCGGGGAGTCCGTCACCCCAACTCAAGGGCCCACACCAAAGTGTGGGAGTCCATGGTGGGGATGAGCAAAAAAGTGTGAAAAGGGCGGAAATGGGTGAAAGTGGGTGAAAATCCAAAAATGCCATATCCCCAATATGGAAGAAGCATCAAAACCTACGCTAGGGGCAACAATGATGCCCCATAGTATCACAAAGTATGGGTCTCCAGTACGGCTAGACGCCCAAATAGTTGCACTGCGCCCGCACTGCGCGCGCACTGCGCTTAAGGCGCCCCCATACACAATTTGGAAAATATGTCCATGCACCATTTTGAATCACTATATAGACACAGCTTCTGGGACTCTGACACCCATTGTATCGCCGCCCTAACTGCCGAAACTTCCGCTCTATTCGTTTGGGCGCCTACCACCGGATGGCTTACATTTGGGAACTCTCCATGTGGGAAGTACACTCCAAATCATGTTTGTCCACGGATCTCGGATCCATCTACCCATGCATGAACTTTTGCATCCCCCAAGAAGTTGGGTACTGATTCCACGTTGGACAGCTCCTGTAGGAAAGCTTGCCGCCTTGCAACATTTCGGTTATCATCACTCATATGCGTACAAGCCGGCGACCAGCAGTCATCCAACTCCATTGGGCATTCTTCGTTAGCGTCCTTTGGCTGCCTCTAGTCGTTACCCTGTTGTGGTGCCACGGCCCTTTCTCCCTGGGACGCCAAGGCGTTGAAGTGTCGAACCGCACCATTTCCTGATTTCCCCTTGGAGCTTCTTAGGCGATGTGAACATCCTCCTCCATGTTGCCGTCTGCCCCTAGGGGCTCGCTCCTCCCTCCGGTTGTGTCTTCCCTCGGGATGAGGGACAATTTGGTACTCCACAAATCTGGATATTCCCCAACCTTAACCCAGGCGCCCCTCTGTATGTGCCGCCATTCCCGCTTTCGCGGTCGTGCCTTCTCGTTCTTGTGCTGTTTCGTGTGCCGCTCTTGTGCCTCTTGCTGGCCCACTGCCGCGAACCGCGTCTTCGCGGCCCGTCGCCGTGCATGGTCCACCGCTAGGTCCTCTCCCAGCATGCACTGCATTTGCTGCCAAAACCACACCGCCAAGATCTGGGCCGAGCGCGGTGCTTCTTTTTGCTCCATATTGCCAAACTTGCCCGTCCAAGTCATCGCTCTCCCTAGTTTCTGAATTTGTAACTGTTGATGGCAAGGACTGAAGGCTAAACCAAGGCCCTGATCGTCATGACTAAGTCTGCGTCCAAAGCAGGAGGCACGAATGCGGGTGCTGCTCTGGCATGGTGCAGCGCGGCAACTTCTAGCCCTGAAGGGGTCAAAGTATGCAAAAAAAAAAAATCTCCCTCCCTACTCGGCTCTCACTTCGGTCGGAGGCGGCAACAACTCTAGACGAGGTTGGCGGAGCCCTAATGCAAATTGACAACTCAACACCCGAGGAAACTTCCTCCCTGATGGCCCGAGTTAAATATCTCCAAGATTGTATTATCCTGAAAGCGAAGTCACTGAGGGACAGCATGCCTGAAGACACGGTCTCGAAGCCCCAGGGTTCAACAGCAAAACATGTCGCAGGAGAAGGGACATAAAAAGACCGCCTCTGTGTGTGTGTGTGTGTGTGTGTGTGTGTGTGTGTGTGTGTGTGTGTGTGTGTGTGTGTGTGTGTGTGTGTGTGTGTGTGTGTGTGTGTGTGTGTGTGTGTGTGTGTGTGTGTGTGTGTGTGTGCCAATTGCCCCACCACGGGGAAGTTTTTCATGGCCTTCATCTGTCGCTAGTGGCAGTTCTTCTTTTGTGTCTATGTATGTGTGTGTGTGTGTGTGTGTGTGTGTGTTTGTGTGTGTTTGTGTGTGTGTGTGTGTGCGGGTGTGTGTGCGCGCGCCAATTGCCAATTTCCCTGCCATGGGGGTGTTTTGAAACGCAAGCAGTTCTCGCATGAGGCATATCTTTGATTGCACTGTCCGCACATCCTCGGAGGCAGGTGAGGCATTTACACTAGTCCGCCTCCGGGTCAGGCTTTTCGAGCGCCACTGACCGCTTGCATTTTCGTCTGTCTCTGACTGACCATACACTTTCATCACCATTGGACTCAGTGACCTGAGTGTGTGTGTGTGTGTGTGTGTGTGTGTGTGTGTGTGTGTGTGTGTGTGTGTGTGTGTGTGTGTGTGTGTGTGTGTGTGTGTGTGTGTGTGTGTGTGTGTGTGTGTGTGTGTGTGTGTGTGTGTGTGTGTGTGTGTGTGTGTGTGTGTGTGTGTGTGTTTAGGGTACTACCGTTTTTACCAGGTCTTCCCGGTTGGACCTGTATGGCCACACTGGCGTCCTCGGGTCGGGTCGCTCCCCATTATAGCAGGCCTTCGGTGCAGGCCAGGGGTGCATCCCTGTATTGCCCCTCAACAAGCACTTAGGCCAAAACCTGGCTCGCTGCCCCAAGACCACCCTAGAAGTGGGGTGGTAGCCCCGTGCTTCCGCCGGGCCAGCTCCACAGTAATAGTTCAACGAGCCCGTCATCGCCATGTCGCCCCGTGTGTTGTGTGTGTATTGGGGTTTTCACAGCTGGTGGTGCTCGCAGCAACGAGGCGGCCTCCACGGTCTACTCAATGTGGCGATTTCCCCAAAAAGGATGCCCTTGACGCACGGCTGCCACCGCCTGCCTCCAGACAGGCCGGAACCTGGGATCGATCCCACGACCTTACGGTTGCGAGACCTACGCTTAGCCCGGTTGAGTGAGACGGGGATGTGTGTGTGTGTTTGTGTGTGCTCTGTGCTATTAACGAGGGAGACCCATGTTTGACTGCGTGCTGAGATAGGATTCCCGAAGTATACACCCGAGTGTGTACCTTATTGGTCTGCCTGCTCTCTGCGGTCAAAAAGTCAAAACCTCTGAGCCGACATGCTTATGTTATTTCCGTGGAAGCTCTCCCGTGCTCTGCGCCAAACAGAAGTCGGCTGACGTGTTCCGGCTCTCCCTCTCCCATCATCTCGCATGGCTGCGGGGCGGGTGTGTGTTTGTGTGTGTTTGTGTGGGGGGGGGGGGGGTCGCCATTTTTACAAGGTCTCCTGGTTGAGCATGTATGGCCACACTGGCGTCCTCGGGTCGGGTCGCTCCCCATTGGTGAGGCCCACGATGCAGGCCAGGGGTGCGTCCCTCCACCAGTACAATACGCACTTTGGGCCAGAACCTGGCTCGTTGCCCCAAGACCACCCTGGAAGTGGGGTGGTGGCTCCGTGGCTTCCACCAGGCTAGCTCCACGGTATTCATTCAACGAGCCCATCATTGCCATGTTGCCCCGTGTGTTGTGTGTGTATTGGGGCTTTCACAACTGGTAGTGCTCGCGGCAGCAAGGCGGCCTCCACGGCCTACTCAATTTGGCGATTTCCCTACAAAGGATGCCCTTGACGCACGGCTGCCACCGCCCGCCTCCAGGCATGCCCAATCAAGGAATCGATCCCACGACCTTTGGGTTGCAGGACCAACGCTGAGCCCGGTTGAGTTAACCAGGGATCCTGTGTGTGACGCCAAATGATTTCAATCAATGCTCAAACTGCGAGGTTCAACATTCCTAGTTCCTACATCCATCAGCGAAACCATGAGTCCAGTGTTCTTTTGTGTGTGTGTGTGTGTGTGTGTGTGTGTGTGTGTGTGTGTGTGTGTGTGTGTGTGATCTGTACTTTTTACGAGGTAGATCCTTATGCAGCCATGAGATGGCAGGTGTATTCGGCTCAGTCTGCTGTTGCCTCTTTGCGCCTGTGATCCATCCCTTTTGCGGAATCAGAACCTCTGTGTGTGTGCGGTTAGGTAACCTCAGAGCTGGCCCTTCCGTGTGCCCCCAGAAAGAGCTGGCGGCAGATTGCTTCCGTATCCGGCGTCTCTACCAGCCCCTGTGGAACAGGGGTTGGTGGGGAGGGCGGGGATGGCGTTTTGGGCCTCCGCCGCTTGGGGGCGGGAGGCGTTGGGGGTTGGTGTGGAGACCTCAAAGAGGCTTGACTTGTCTGCGAAGGCCCAACTCGTGGGCGTTTATATGAACGCTTCGGCTGTTGAGAGGAGCAACGCTTCCTGGATGGCTGGACTGGGGTGCACACTTTGTGATGCCCCCTTGCACAACAGTGCCTTACCCCCCGTTGTGTGTGTGCGCAAATGGGGCACGGCGGCAGTCTGTGGGCCTCACAGAGCTGTAGTTGCGGGCGGCGAGGGACGTGCCCCGCTTCGTGATGCCCCAAAGAGCAACACTCCTGGGCTGTTTTGCGCAGCCTCTTGCACGTGATGCACGCCGGTAGAGAGTGTGTGTCACATACAGTGGCATTTGTTGGCGCCCTGTTTACGTGTGCCTGTGCTGTTGTTGGTACGTGCCTGCGTGTTCCTGTGTATGGGCGCTGTGGCAAGCGACCGTCGCCGATGATGGGGAAAAAATCTGCTCCAAAATTGGTGCCTGTGGCTCCACCCTTAGCTGTGAGCTGTGCACCAGATGCTGGCGCCAGGCCTGTCTGCAAGTTCCCGCACAGGGCTCTGTGCAGTCTATGTGCTTCAATCTCTGCCGCTGTCTTACGCGGGCGGTATGTGTATGGGCGCAGCGCATGTGTGCGGTGTGTTCCCGCCTTGGCCACCCACTGCTCTTCGCAATACTGAACGAGTTTGCGGATGTGTGAAATCATGGCCTCTCGGCGTGCAAAATACGGGCGTTTATTTAAACCGCAGATCGCCGGTCCCCCCAGCGGCACAAGCGAGCCACAGCGGGTCACCATGCCGGCTGGGTGCAGCTGGCCTGAGGTGACCAGTCGCTGAGCGCTGGACATTGCCAAACGCAGTACCCTGCCTCGTTCTTGGAGGGACAGGGTATGTCCTGCATACTTCGCCTGAGGCGCATGGGGGAGGGTCCTTTGCGCGAACTCTTCGAAATCAATTGCCAGTTCCAAAAAGGTGACTGTCCCCGGTTCCTCCGGCCACGTCAGGGCTCGTAGCCAACCGAGTAGGTCCGCGAGAAAACTCTTTTCCCACTTCCATTCATGCCCCTTGGGGGTGCGGAGTGTCAAGGCACCGTGTGCCACCGTTTGGGGCAGTGGCCCGACCAGTTGTTGATAGGGGTATTGCCTGACTTGTTGAGACAGTCTGTACCCTGCAAAGATGGAAGGGCTGTGCGCATCTCGCTTTTTGCGTGCTGCTATAATGCACACATACATGGAGTGTACCGCGCGCAGGAAGGTGAAAGCTGCACCAGATTTTATTGCCTCCGTGGAAATTTCTGGGGCTAAACCACATTGCCGTAAGCATGCCGGCCACTGGCCGGGTGGTGGAAGCTCCGGCACCTGGGAAAGGGCCGTGTGCACAAGCGCCAACAGCGGGTCACGGACGTGGTCCCACGCGACACAATGCCAGAGGATATGTTCCTCATCTTCTGGGGACGCATTACAAAAAGGACATGCGGAGGAGGTGCGAAGGCCACGTTGATACGCGCGCAGTGCGGTCCAGGTCGCTCCAGAAAGAACCCCTGTGTGTGTGTGTGTGTTTGTGTGTGTGTGCACAGCACAGAGGGATGCGCGCACTCACACAAAATAGCTCCCAGGAATATCCCCGAATCCATGAGGGATGGGCATTGTGTGTTATACATCAAATGTACAAATGCGTTTCATAAGTCAGAGTCAAGTATACACATGTCTCGGCAGCACATCCCCAATGTCACATGAAGCTGAATGCAGAGTAGCTGTCCATGCATCCTTGGCTCATCCTCAGCCCCAATCTGTGACACTTGGTTTGGGCATGGCTTGCGTCTCGGTTACAGTCGCTCTCATTTCCTGCCATCATGCACTCGTCGTAGGAGGCCCGCATTTGGTTGAAACACTCAAAGTAATGCAGCCGCATAGCCTTCAGGCATTCGAACTCCGTTGGACGAACTGCCGTTGCGGTCATTGTCAAAGTATCAGTGGTGGTCCGGGTGGCGGTATGTGTTGGGACAACGGTGCTGGTATCTGTGTCTGAAGCAGTCCTGGTTGGCGTCGGTGTATCTGTTGGCACAACTGTAGCAGTGGTGGTACTGGTCCTCGTTTCAGAAGCGCTGCGGGTTTCAGTCGACGTCCTAGTCACCGATGTGGATCTTGTAGCAGTGGGGGTCAAGGTCTCGGTCGGCACAACTGTTTGAGTGTTGGTGTCGGACACAGTCATCTGGTTGGTGGCAGACTCGGTGTCCGTTTGCGTGCCTGTCGGCACAACTGTGGCTGTGGTTGTGACCGTCCGAGACCTCGTGTCAGTTGTAGTTCTGGTGGGAGTAGGGGTGCAGGAGGGAGTGACAGATGGCGTGACCGTCAGGGAGTCCGTGAAGACTGTGGTTGCTGTGGCACTTCGCGTTGACGTCAGTGTACGCACCATGGACGGGGTGACGGACGGCGAGGGAGTGCAAGTTCTGGTGGGGCTGTCGGTCTGCGTTGGGACCGGTGTGGACGTGGGTGACTTGGTCATGCTTCGTGTTGGGGTCGGGCTGGCAGTCGGTGACGGCGAGGAAGACGGTGTGCCGGTGGGAGTTGGGGTCTGTGAGGCCGTGGGGATGGGCGTCAGCGTACCAGACGGGGTAGGCGTTGGAGTCAGTGACGGCGACTGCGTGGGAACCACAGTCGGAGTGGACGATTCTGTGGCAGATGTGGACTTTGTGCTGCTGGGACTCGGAGTTGGGGTTGGTGTCCTCGTGCTGCTTTCGGACGCTGTACTGGTTGGCGTCTGCGTCGGAATTGTTGTTGTAGTTCGGGATGCACTCCGTGTGGTTGACTGGCTGTCTGTTGTGGTCGGAACGGTGGTTGAGGTCGATGTGCAGCTTCTTGTGGGAGTTGGCGTGGGGGTTGAAGTGGCGCTTGCACCTAAAGCATGTCCGAGAAGTACCAATGCCATGCTTATGAGTGCAATACGAGCGAGAGATCCCATGTTCATGCAGGGCCTTGCCTGGCAGATGGGCCACTAAAGAATAGCAGACCCGGACAGTCCGATCAATTCAGTAAAACATGCTTTCTGCCACAAAATCAATGGAATCGATAAAACATAGACTCTCAGAAATGGAAACAAAAATCACAACAATAACAATAAGAACAATGCCTGACCCCTGCAACCTTGGAGTCCTCAGGTGGGGAGGGAATCAAAATAGCTACATAACCCCTGCCAATACGGAGTCCCCAAGTGGGGAGGGATCAAAAAGGCTACATAACCTCACCTCATGCCGTGTCAGGGTCCCCAAAGCAGGGAGGAATCAAAAAAGCTACGTAACCCCTGCTATCTTGAGGTCCCCAAGTGGGAAGGAGGCAAAAAGGCTACATAAGTCTGCCATCGCAGGGTCCCCAAGTGGAAATAGTGAGAAGGAATCGACAAGCCCCGGGGGATGACCGAGCCCACCCACCCGCGACAAGACCAGGCAGCGAGCAACACATGCCTATACACTCTGGTTTGCAAAATAACACGGAGGATTGGCGGTGTTGTACCAGATAATTTTTTTCTTTCATTCTCTTAAGGGTAGATGCACTATCAAGAAGCGTTTGTGTTTTGCTGTCATTACTACAAATGGAAAGCGGAAACTGCGAAAAATTATTGCACTCTCAACTCTCATATCACAGTCCTCCTAGCTGAATAGCCAATATTCAAATCACCACCAGCCTGCATGCATACAAACTGGGCACAAAAAGTAATCAATGAGAAGCTTACCCCTTTGTTGCATGGCTAGGGCTGGGTAGGGTCCCCAAACCAAGGAATGCTTTTTGTTGCTTCCGAAAGTTGCAAGTGCCACAAAATCAAAACACCCGTTTTCATGTAAATTGTGAAACCCCCGATGCGCGAGTCTGGGGCCTGCCTTTTGCCTATGGCCCCAATGAATAGTGTTCATCTTCCATTTACACCCATATCATCCAAATATTCTTGGCCCACTACCACTTGAAGTACAGTGATGCAATGGCGAGAGGTGGGGGGAGACCTACATTTTAATGAAACTGACGCCTGAAAGAACAAACACTAGCTAGCTGTTCTAGTGGGGGGGAACCATGAGGCATCATTTTTCATGTCTCTGGACATCTACCCTACACAAAGCTACCCACTTTGGCGGATGGGCAGGCGTTACGTGGCTGCAAGAACTCTTGGAGGAACAACCTCTGCAAAAATTGTCAAAACATAGATTGGTTGTATGGCCCAACAAAGTACCTTTTGGCTTTTGTACCAAATATGCGAAGCCACCAAGTACTATCCGCTGATCATTCCCTTTTACATCTCCCAAGGACCGTTTTGAGGTATTTCCTTGTGGTGTGCTTTTGGAATAGTTGACTGGTACGTGATTGCCTTATGCTTTGCACATTGAGCTGGGTGTGTAGTCCCTCCTTTGTGGAGAGCAATGGTGTCAATAGATGAATCAATGTGCACCTAAGTGCCCCAAGTGGTAATTCCAATCGCCGCGGATGAGCCCGACAGCAACCCTTGTGCATCCTTGTCTTTAGTGGTCCATAGCAAATGGTAGGTCTATATTCTGGTTGGTAAGATGCCCATTGGTTTACTATTTTGTGTTTTGGGGGTTTCACTTTCGGCAGTTTTTGTAAAGTTGTGCAGTGCAACAGTGCAGTATATGTACATGTTGTGGAGTTACACCTTGATTCAAAGCTCAGCAAGGCTAATTACCAAATTCAAAACTTTTTAAACTAAAAATTTGAGCGATTCATTTTCGACAATTGCTGGCTCAATTTGATTGGATAACCGTAGACCACGTGGCATGCCAAAACAAAGAGCCTCAGTCCGTTTTGACCCCGTCGCCCCGTCATGGCCCTCCGAAAATCCGAAAAGCCTTTGAAAATGTGCTGTTTTGGGAGTGTCAGTTTGGCAGCACGCTTGGCGACAGCACGGCCTGCTGTTTGTTCGGCAGCACGCTTTGGGGCACGTTTTGGAGGCACCGGTCGCTCTGCAGGTGTCAAATATATAGGAATCCACTTCTCACATCTATCTCGTGTAAAATACAGATTCCCATGCAACACCTTCCCAACGCCCCCCACACCACGTGCACTCTTTGCCCAACATCAGTGGCTTCAATTTGTTCGAAGTCGGTAGGCTACTGTGCATCACTTGCATGTGAAACGGGTACAGAATTGGCATCGGAATGTGACACTGATGCACCATATGACCGGAATCGGATCTTGAACGATGGTCAATGACCTTGCGGCTATTCACATGGGGACACTTACCCCGCCCCCCCCCCCCTGTCCAAGCACCGCCAAAGGCACAAAAATTGACGGTTTCACCGGGTAGTGGTGCTTGGACAAGGAGGGGGGGAGGGGGGGTAATGGGCAGGAATTCATCCTTTTTTGTGAGCGCTCCGGCGCGAGGCATGTGCAGCTGCCCCTCAGAGGGCCCGCAGTCATGACCGCGCATGGACGGTGGGTCTAGAACTATGTATAGTCTCCATCTTGGCGATTTCCTTGGTTCTCCCTTCTTTTGGGCACAACTGCATTCAAAAGGGAATCATGTCTAGTTCCATTCGGTGACAAGGGCCTGGCAAGGACAATTCCTGCACATCCTTCTTGGGGACACACCTCACCCGTGTGAAACTACATAGAGTTTTAGCCCTTAGATCCCCGTCTTTTGAGAATTTGAGCCCCCACAGCCCTTTTTGGCAAAATGTGAGCACCGAGGCCCCCTTTTGTCCATTGCAGACCCCATGTTTGTAGAATTGGAGCACCCATATCTGCATTCGGGTACTTCGCCGACACAGACTGCCTGTTTGGACCATCTAAGCACACTTAACAGTTCCACTCTAGACTTCCTCACAATTGTGGTACCCACACCCCTTTGGTTTGGAAAATGGAGCGGACAAACCTCGCTGCTTGCGGAAAAACAACCCATAGATGCCAAAAATTTGGTCTGTAGACACCCATGTTCAGAAAATTTTACCACCCGAGCCCGATGTGTGCAAATATTCCAACCCCCTCTTTTTCTTTCGACTTTTGAGTTAGCATTTGTAGCATGATGTGACGTTTGCTTCACCTTTACTATAAGTACTATGCTTTCCATGTGCATGGTTGCACACTTACGACCCAATAGAATGTACATTTGCAATATCCTAAAACTATACGTTGTGTTGATAGGGGGGAATCCTTGCACTGCGCGCCCGCTGCGCGCGCACTATGCGCTATTTTTAGACTATGTTCCCCCCGAAGAGCCCCTAGGCACGCCCTTTGGAAACACCCCTAGCATTAGGCGACCCAAATTGGACTGGAGGGGGCCTTGAGGGGGACCTTCCCGGTTCTTGTGGCAGTGGTGAAGGACCACGGGCCTTTGGGGGGGAACTTGACTGTGTGTTGGGCGGCAAAGATGGAGGGCAATCAGGTGGCGAGTCTGAACTTGGGATGGCAAAGGAGATGGACTCCATCTTGCATCGCCAATTCACCACTCTCAACCCATCTTGGTAGTATTCCAAGTGGAGGAGTCCGTCTTCAGCCGTCCCAACCACCGTGGCAGGAGGTCGCAGGCCATTGAAGCGGGTGTAGAACACCCTATCCCCAATACTGAGATCCATGGAGAAAGTGGACCTGAGAAATGAGGAGGGAAGTATGATGTCCCATAGCAAGCACCCTGAAAGTGTATCACCATATCAATCAACCGAGAAAAAGAGTAGATGTGGTGGAAATGGGAAAAAGATGTGTGCAAAAAAGTAAAAATGGGTGAAACAGGGTGAACATCCAAAAATGCTAGATCCCCAAGGCATCAAAACCTACTATCAAACAACAATGATGCCCAAAGTACCACAAAGTATGGGTTTCTACTATGGCCAAACGCCCAAATAGTTGCACTGCGCGCGCGCGCACTGCACACGCACTGCGCTTAAGGCGCCCCCATAGACATGCATATCTCATGGCATGGCACGTTGCCATAGACAAGCAACACTGCCGACATCTAATCTAGCTTGAAACCCTTGGTATCACCATCCCACTCTTTGGGCAACTCTTTGGGGGTGGGGAGTCAAAAGAGTGGCACCAACCCATTGAAGGGCACAGGGCAGTTCTCTTCAGTGCGGAGCGCGCATGTGGGGGGGTGGGGGGGCATGGAGGACCGGGTCTGAACATGCAGCACAAAGCCAGTGTTCAGGGCGTGTGGAGAGGGCTCCCCGGGACTGCCACGAGACGCACCACACCCGGTCACCGCGACAGCCCACGGTACATAGTGGATTGCAGCTTTAATGAAGGACACACATAATTGGACTCAAGGCTGAAAGTGTCCATGGCGGGGGCATTCGGTCAATGAGAACCGACCATTGCACTCTCTCTCTCTCTCTCTCTCTCTCTCTCTCTCTCTCTCTCTCTCTCTCTCTCTCTCTCTCTCAAGTGGGGGATCACTTGCTTGTCACGCTTTGGCCAAGTTGTTGCCCTGTGTGTGCACTGCGTGCATACTGCGCACGCAGAGGCCGGGATACTCACCCAAGAATACTTGCCACCTGACTGGTTGCACAGCGAAGCAGCAAAGCCCACATGAGAACAACGAAACTGCCTTCAACTTGGTACTCCACTGTCCCTATGAACCAACCACTCAGCCTCGTAAAGTCCGCTTGCTTCGGGTGTTTCGGTGACCGTGGCTTCGCTCTTGGAGGCAGCGATGAGGTGTCCCTTGACTCGGAGCGCGGGGAACACGTTGTCCGTGGTCTCTTGGGTGATGGGGACCGCGAATAGGGTGAAGGGGAGGGCGGTGGTGATTCTGAGCGTGGACGCGCCACACTTGTTGATGGCGAGCGAGGTCGGTGATGTGGTGGGGATGAAGGCCGTACCACAAACTCCTCAAGGTCCGCGGGCTATGTATGGCTACATCACCCCTGCCTTCTCGGGGTCCCCATAGTGGGGAGAGTTCAATATGGGGGATGGAAAATGGGTGAAAATGGTTGAAAATGGGCAACAAAGGGTGACAATTCAAATGTGCCACATCCCAAATGCATAGGAAGCTAAAAAAAACCATGAAACCGAAAACTTGTCAAAAGGGGCCAAAAGTAGGGTCCGAGTATTTGCCGACATCCAAAACTTCGCACTGCGTGCACGGCATTCCCAACATGGTGCTCCAACGTTTTACGGGTGTCAATGCTTAGCCATGATTTTATAATGCGCCCCATTCCCAAAACCCTTGCCCTAGAAAAAATGCCCACCCTTGTACAAAAATACCTCAACGAAAAAACATTTCTAATCCTTCCAACACCATGACTGGTGAGATTGGCACGTGCCCATTTTTAGTCTACATTGTGACAAAGCTTATGAATTTCTTGCATTGGCAACCCCAAAACCCCGTTTTCCTTGACCTTTACATGCGCCTGGATTTTGGAGTACACTTCCCGACAATAGGGGGAGGGGGTTGGGGTTGTTAGAGGGTAGAGGTACCCAAAAATGTCCCATTTTGGCCAAAAATGCCCATTTTTGGTGCAATTTACGTCTAAAAAAATTTGCTCCGCCAACCCCAAATTCTGATTTCCATGACCTGTTTATCAGTGATGGATCTAATTGGGGGGGTGGGTGTCCCTCCCTCCCCCCCCCCCCCCTGTTGTGACGAGGCGTCACAATACGCGTCACAAAAAAACCCGGTCACAGATTGAGCCACGCAGGGTACCAGGAGGCAAGCAGGACAACCCTTCCAGAGAGGCATGTGTGTGCAGCAGGGTACAGGCAACAACAAACAGTTTTTTTTTGTTTCTGGGTAGTCCACCAGGGTTCTTATTCACTGTCACTGTGCAGCAGGGTTCTCATTCACTGTCACTGTCACTGTCAGTACCACTTTCCTCGTCACTGACAGTGAGGGCGCTTGCGCTGGAAGCATCTGTGGAAATGCTTCCAAAAGAGGACAGGGAGCTGCCTGAATCTGAAACCTGTCCCAGGTTATCAACATACTCTGCAGTTTCTGGCAGAACGCGTTCCTTGGTCCGTTCTTTTCCTTTGTCCTTTCGAGGCTTCCTCACATTTTGAGAAGAGCGCCGCCGCCGGTGCGCTGTGGTACCCCATGACTGAGCCACTAACTCGTACGGGTACCCATCAGGATTTACATCCTCAGCTCCAATTAAATGCAACCGAACCATGGGCCAGCTCATTCGGTTGCGCAGGGGTGTCACGATTCGGTTCAGGGTTGAGATGGCCCTCTCCGCATCACAGGATGATGGGGAGGCCAAGAGAACAACCGCACCATACAACCTCAGCGACATGGGCAGGCTTTCTGCGGCTACCAGTGCCTGCCAAAACGTTATGAAAGCGTCCACACCATTCATCTGTGACCTGTCTGCCTGCGGAAGATCAAAGTACCTTTTTTTGGCCAGCCCAAAATGCTTGTGGGCGCCATACAAATTGGGGCAGGCCAGCCCCCATTTTTTTTCTGATGCAACCACCTTGTCGATCTCCTCTTGCGTCACCGTTGCAGTTTGCCAGGTCCTGAAATCTGCAACCTGCAGCTGGGAGTATGCCTCATTCTGAAACCTTTCCTCTAGCTGTTGCAATAGCTTTGTCAACAAAATTGTTTTCGTCACATCAGCGCCCCCGACCCCCTTACTGTCCAACACCCAGCCCTGCAAAACAGCCTGTTTGACCTCTTTTCGCACAACTAAATTGTGACGCAACCACCTCTCATATGGACCATGTTTTTTCTGCAGTTCACGCAGCTCTTCTTTCACTGTGCGTAGCACGTTCGCAATTTGTGCCGCACAGGCATTTCGTTGTTGTCCTTCAAGAGAAAGCTGCGACAGGGATGGCAACACGTCCTGCAACACTGCAGTGTAAACGTGGAATTTCAGGGAGGCAAGAAGGGTGACAATGACAGACAGTTTTTCATGCTCCGTTTCCCTTTTTTTGTGTGCCGTGGAACCTGGTTTCACCCTCGGGGCTGTCATTTTTTTTTTCAGTGCACGCAATTTTTTGCTCAGGACCTTGTGTGTGGCTGCAGCATTGGATAGGACAGCCTTGATCAAGCGAAGGGTGGGTTCAACCCACCGTTGTACAACCCTTCTTCGCCAACTCGCCGATTTTTCGTTGTCCTGCTGCATCAAAGCATCAACCTGCTCGGCGAGAATGTTACTTTTGCGCATCATTGCGCTAAGGTCTCGCAGCCCTGTCAGAATCTCACTGTGAAAAGCCAGGCCCTCTACAGCTGTACGCACACTGGATTCACATTCATGGGCCACATCGGTAAATTGCCAGCAAGCAACGGCGCCCAAAGCCTTCAGTTTAGCACCGAATCCAGCTCTGACACCGGTCATTGCACTGGCGCCGTCTGTAGAGCAAACAACTAATTTACGCAGAACAGCATTCCACTTTCTTTCGACCCATGACAGAACTGTGACAAAGGCTGTCGGAAGGATGCAGCAGACAAATCGGCAGTCTTCAGAGCCTACAGAGAACACAGTGTCAGTTGACACCGCGTCTCATCTCTATGCTGTGCATGCAATGGATGGATGCATGTCACAAAAAACAGCAAGGTCAGAAGCAAGGTCAGAAGCACAGACACAACTATTCAGCAACCTGCCCACATGCCCTCAGGAAATACCACTGCCCTCAGGAAGTACCGCAGAGCCTTTTGGGTGTCACAATATTTTCAGAAAAGCTGTTTTCCCACTATGGCCTATTGTATTTTTTGTGACATGTCACAATTCACTACCCCCCCCCCCCCACCCCCACCCCCTGAGTGGCGCACAAATTAGATCCATCACTGCTGTTTATCATTCGGCACGTTCCTATATGCATCCAGCCTCCAGCCTCTGCAAAATGGGCGTGATGGCACTTGGATCCAGATAACATGTCTGCTCTTTTCCTCTAGCTCAGTGTGTATCAGCTCCCAGATGGGGACGTTGCTGACTGGGTCACAAGACCCGGCCCAACCCCGAATCTTTTTTTAAATCGTGACCGAAGCCCGCCCTCCAATTTTCTGCTGCACCCTGGAGTCCAAGCAAAGCATGTTCAGAATCCGAGCAGACCATTGGGAATTCCATGAGGGGGGGGGGGGGCGTAAGGTACATACATATACATCCGTACATACATACATAGATGAGGTAAACGACCTAAATGTACTGAGTAGCCAGTGGACATCGGACTGGGTTAGGGTAAGGGGTACGGCATAGCCAACACAATGACCCCACAAATGACTGTAGTAGCGGATCTGGCACGTAGTGAGGATTAGCTGAGTCTGAAACTAGGTTATGCAGTGGGAGACTGCCATGCTGGTGGACTTTCCGGTGTGCATGAGGCACAATGACTGTAGGCCGAAGTAGACAGCGGTGTGAAGATTGAAGGCCGAGGTGAATCAGCAGGTTGCATTTCATACACTGTCAGAGAGGGAGGGGGATCCCGAAGGCTAAACTTAAATTTCATATCTACCGTACATTCACATATATAGTATGATGTAGCACCCCACAGTGAGATCTTATTGCCAAGGCGGCACGATGCGACTCATGCTATTCAGCAACATGCATAATGGAGTGCGGCTTAGGCTGTCACGGCCACTCACACACAGGTGCGACAAAGCAGGAATGGTACAGCTGCAGCTCCAGCTCCGTAGACCAGTGGACACTGAGCTATTAAAGAGGCAGATACACCGGAGGGCAGCCCCAAAACAGACCTCAGAAATCATTTAGGCCCAAGTGAACAGGCATCCATCCCGAGACACAGAGCCAGCCGTCCCTTCTGTTGGCTTGCCACAAAGGAAGCAGCGATGTCCTGCCATGGCAACAGGGGAGGTCCGATGACATTGTACGCGCCTCTTTGGATCTGTGGCACTGAGCTACAAGCCATGTACCTTGTGGTGCATACTGGCAGCAACGTTGGAGGTCTGGATTTGTTTTTGGGCCACAAAGGGTCAGGTTTGCTTCACCGCAATCAGGTTCAATCGCGCCTGCGACCACGGCCTTCATCACTCAATGCTCGAATGACGACCACTGTGAAATCGCTGCTTTGCATCTTTGCTCATGCATTGTTCAGACTGGGGATGGAGCTAAGGAGCCGCCCCTTTTTCCTGCGCTGTGCCTGGGCTGCTGTCGCTTCTTGGACTGTGGCTTGCAAACATTCGTGGTGGTGAACTTCTTTTTTGTTCTGGCACACCAAGTTCGGGCGACGGCCCGGGTCAAAGAGTAGCGCATATAGTGCATTCGCAGTGGTGAGCTTTCCGTTCCTTAGGGAACATGTTTTTCATACATCAGGCCTGTGCTGATTAGCAGTAAGGCCATCGGGCTGACTGCTCGGTCTCTACACCAGTGCTGCAGGGCACAGTGCAGTCACACGATGAATCGCGTGCCCCCGTGGGGAGAACATGGACCTGTACCTGCAGGGTACTCTGGTGTATGGCAGTGCAGTGGGTACTGCCACGCCAAAGCAACCCAAGATCAATCTGTTGCGTACATAGTTGAGAACTAGATGTCACAGTTGTAGTGAACAGGCTTCTGTGCCCGGAAGCCATGCGGCATCTTGTATGTACACTCACACAGGCGCAAGATGTACATTCATGGTGCTGTTCTGCATCGAATCCAAGACACCTGCAAAGCTGGGCCTGATCCTGCCCAATGGCGCTCCATACAGCAGCACCAAAACTGGGTTCAAAGAGGCAGAAAACCGAACCCGGCGACCCGTGAGGTCTGCGTCACGCAGACCCCAGGACCCGGGGCCCAGGGGGGGTTGAGCATACAAGTCCAGATAGAGCGGGAATGTGATCGTGCCGTACTGGACAGGCCATGTTGCGTCCTGGAATCACTTCCAGCATCGGCACCGTTCAGGGCAGGCATGCTCCCTCACAGATTGGCGCTGCAAAGCCCTCTCCATCAGATACGATAGAGAAGTGTCGGAAGTCCGGGGTTGCACAAGCGGCCCAGCATCAGAGGATGCAGAATAGGAGAGATGGTCAAGTTTTAAAGTAAAAATATTTAAACAGTGCCCCATATCACTCCCTCTCTGCGCCTGCCCCTATATCAGTGCGTCAGAATTAAGGAAAAAGGCACACAAAGAAGCTTTACCAAGGCACGTGGGGGGTGATTATGGGACTCCAGTCAGAAAGATATTCTGGTTTGTCTTGAAAACCTTGCTGTTATTCTCAAAGGGTTTTTGAGGAACAAAACTTCACTGCTTTTCAAAATAACCCAAGTAGTCAAGCAGGATAGGCACCAGAACACCAGGATCAATCGGGATATAGTTCCTTCCAAATCAAAGCATGTAACAAAGAGAGGCTGTAAAGGGTAGTGCAGGCTTAAGTACAAAGCTTCAATGGTTTAGAAACAACGCAAATAATTTTAGTGTGAAAGCTGACAGCAATATGGCCCAATAGATAGTGATAATCCCCTGTGGAAGCCACGGACCGGGACACTGGACGGCAAACCAACTCATTGAGTTGGAGGGTCTGGTGAGCGGAGCGCAGAGTCCAACAGTATCGTGCACGCAAGCTCCTGCAAGCCCCGGGCCACCAGACACGGGGGTATTGGTGGCTTGCCCCGGTTCTGGTTGCGCGCCTGTGGCCGATGGTGGAGCGGTAGACTACGGGTGTGGCACGGTTGACTCTGGACGGGAAGCGTCCAGTAATCCGAGACCCACTGCCTATGTGTCTCCCAACTCTCTGAAGAGCGTGTCCCCCGGGTATCCCAAAAAGAAAAAGCGTGTGTTTGAACGAGCGCGGAGTCGCATGAGCTCACTTCACTCTGTTCCCAGCACGAATCCACTGATTTGGAGGGCTGACGACGAGGTGCTTGAAGAATGGTGGCTGAAGAACGCACTGGGGCGTGCAGAGCAGACACACAAGTCACAAACTGCCCCCTGACCAGCATCAGGGTACTTGTCCCGCAGGAAATTTTGATCATCGGGGGACAATGAATCCCAGGGGACCACAGATGTGTCTTTTTGTGGGCATTAAAAACACTTCATGGTGCCAATCTGAACAACCAATATAGAAAGAAAAGGTATTATCCAGTGTCCCAAAGTAAATGAGCACATCGCAGAGTGACGCCTCCAAATCAGGTGTCCTAGAATCCCAGAGGTCCCAACAAGTCGGCAGAACGAATCGGCCAAATCACAGAAACCCCACAAATCGGCAGAACAAGTCGGCGAAATTCAGAAACCCAACAAATCGGCAGAACAAATCGGCGAAGTCGGCCGAATTCGGCCGCCGATTTGGGGGGGGGGGGGGGGCTGCTCATGCGATGACGGGGGGGGGAGGCAGGCCACTGCCCGGCGAGCAATGCCCTCGTGCGACCCCACTGCCTGCCCCTGGGGGTGGGAGGGAGGTCAGAACCATCGCCGGAATGCGGGGGGGGGGGGGGGCACACCCCCCAGCTACGGTGCCACAGGGGGCTGTGGGGGAGGGGGGGGATGACGGGTCGGCGGTGGGCACAGAGGTGCCGGTGAAGGTGCAGTTTCTGCCATTACTCGCGGGTGCAGGTGTAAGGGAGATGTGTATTTTCGACACATGATTTTAGAACATGAGCTCGGGTCGTTGAGTTTATGAAGGTCTTCTTTCCACTTCGATCAATGGTTTCGCTTCTTCCTGGTTGTGCAACATGGAAGGCGCGGCTGGTACTAGGCAGCGCACTCTGTAGCGTTGTCAGTAGAAGACAGTGCCCCCTCTCTTTGTGAGGGGTAGGCCGTCTTGAAGATACCACATGACTCTGGCCTCGAGCCAAAATGTGACAGACCGCTGCTGAGAACCCCCCTTCGCAGCTGTCGGACTATGTTCGCCAAAAGCAAACAAAACGTTTCTGCACACTTGACAAAAAAAATCGACAATGGGGGGGAAAACGATAATCTGCCGAAGGAGAAATTGATTTGGGCCATTTTCAGTGCCCACCATTTCGCCCCCCTCTCCCCCCCCCGTGCTCTCTTGGAACACACACCTGCCCCCCCCGGTGTTGCCCCGCAGCCGACGACGCCGCGGGTCGCAAAAGGTCTGTAACTGCGCCCATGGCTTCCCGTCACCGTGCAGGTGATGGGACTACCGTTTTTTTTGTCCAGTGTGCAGAAACGCAGGAGACCTCAGGTGAGAACCTCCGGACTGTGTTGGACACCTTTGGTGCGCTGACCAGTATGGCCGACGAGTGACCGCCGTCGGTTGACCGAATCCGGCCACCGATGACCTCCGGCCGTTCTTCCAGAAGAAACAAAAATGAGCCCCCCGTTCCCAAAGGACAGCTCCGGGGGGCAGTGCGGCACATGACACGGTCCGTCACCTCCCGAGGTCCGAGACGGACCTCAGGGACGAGGCGGACATGCGGGATTCCCGCCGCATGCGGGAATCCGGCTGCCGGGCGGACCACTCGGTGTACTCCCTCGCGAGCTGCCTGGCCATCTCCCGGTAGGTAAGCTCCTTGTCGAGGACGCAGTCCGCGCCGCTCCGGAAGTACAGGTTCTGGTCTGCCTGGGAGACGTTCCCGGAGCGGATGCAGAGCATGGCCCTGCAGGCCGCCGCCTTCAGCTGCCGGATCAGGTCCGTGCCCAGGAGCCCCCCGCCCGCGATGTCGATGTTCTGGTCCAGGATGGCGATGTGGCAGTCTGGGAACGTGAGAGAGCGAAGGGAGGGGGGGAGTGGGGGGGGGGGGGACAGAGGCAGGAAAGGGGGGCGGGGGGGGGGGGTAAAGCCGAGTTAAGGTGCGCCAAGCGAAGGCGTTGCCAGGCCTTTGCTTAATGGGGGGGGGGTCAGAGGGTCCGAGTGGCAGTTACAATGGCGGTTGCAGGTAACTCACAAAGCGGTGGGGGCAATTACTGGCGGTTGGAGGGGCGGTTGCAGGTGGTTGGGGGGCAAGCGAAGGCATGAGGCAAGGGGTTATGCGACCCTTGGGAAAGAAAGTATGCTCGTGCCAGGGTCCAGTCCTTAGTCCGGACCGGGGAGGGGGGGGGGGGGTTCATAAGGCTGATGGGGTACCGTGTAGTACACCCAGTGTGCAGTCCAGGGGGAGGGGGCGTTCCAAGTTGGCTGATGGGATACAGTGTAGCACACCCGGTGTGCAGTGCTGTGGGGGAAGAGGTCCTGGTTGCCTGTTCGGGTCCTTGCAGCCTGAGGGGTGGTGCCTCCGCCACCTTCTCAATAGATGGGTGAAACAACCATACTACGGGGTACGGGGTACACTTATAAGCCGTGTTGCTCCACTGTGGCTGCCACTAGACAGGCCAAGTCCATGTTTCGTGAGCGCCGGGGTGGACGCCTTGCACATAGGGCGACGGCAGGGTGGTCCTCAAATCGTACTGGTCCCACGGTAATACTCACATGGTGAGACCTGGAAACTGCCTGGTCCAAGCCCCCTCTGAGGGTCACAAGCCCCCTCTGAGGGTCACAAGCCCCCTCTGAGGGTCACAAGCCCCCTCTGAGGGTCACAAGCCCCCTCTGAGGGTCACAAGCCCCCTCTGAGGGTCACAAGCCCCCTCTGAGGGTCACAAGCCCCCTCTGAGGGTCACAAGCCCCCTCTGAGGGTCACAAGCCCCCTCTGAGAAGGGTCCCTTGCTACCCTCTTGGAGGACCAACTCGAAAGGGTGCGCCACTGGCCACATTCTCCTCTGGGAATCATCCACGGGCTCCACTCGGGACACTCAAGAGGATTAACCCGACAGGTCCACAAGACCCCTTGTGACGGTGAAAATCATGGACAAGCCCAGTGGACCGTCCTGCACATGTATGCCGAGCACCTGGCCACTCGTACTCAGGGGTACCCCGAACGGAACCCGCATGAGAACCCCACCTTACTGTACTAAAGCCAGGCACTCCGGCAGACCACGGCTGGCAACCGTACTTCTTCCACTTGGTATGGCAGTGGCAGGGCTGCCCCAATCCAGATAGCACCTTCCCCAGGGGATGGTGGTCCCTGGTGGTGGAGACCCCCTGTCCATCTGAATCGGGGGCTTCAATTGGTCGGTAGGCTGAGCTGGATGTCCCCGCCATAGACACTTCCAGCCATTGTTCTTCAGCAAGTTCACAGCAGTGCGTCCGGGTTTTTGCTAGGCGACTGTCCCGGTGCTTCCGCCAGTGTTCGCTTGTCCCTACCTACAGTACACCTGAATCGGGGGGGGGGGGGTGTTCCATAAAGGCTGATGGGTACCGTGTAGTACACCCGGTGTGCAGTGCTGTGGGTAACCGGCTTTCGGTTCGATCGATGATGTTTGTCGGGAGTGGGAGAGGACACCTGTCAACGCCGCCGCAATGAACGGGTCCACCTCCTCCATGGTCTTCCCGAAGACCGAGACGGTGCTCCCCGCGATCAGGCCCGGCAGGAGCCCCTGCAGCCCGGTGCGGGCGACGCTACTGTCATCAATACACACAATCTGCAGTCCATCGGGGAGCGTCACATTCTCGGCCACGTACGTGGGTGACAGTTGGGAGGACTGGGTCTGGGCAAGGGTTGTCTTGTAGACGGCCTTGAAGAACACGAGGTCGTCCTCTTGCCACAGCTCCACATCCACGTTCCCTAACTTTGCGGCCATGACCACGTGCTTCAGCCCGATCCCGTCGCTCAGGGAGGTGGGCGCCTGCTGGTGCTCCGGCCGGTCGGTGAGGACAATGGGGCCCTTCCCCGTCCATCGCTGGATCCTTCCGTTGCGGCTATCGGTGTGATTGGTGACCAGGAACTGCACGGACACCGGCGCGTCGTGGGGGTCCGAGTCGGCTGCGGTGACGGTGATGTCCAGCTTCACCTGGGGATTGCCCGGGGCTCTGTGCCGCATGGCGTTGCTGATGGCGTTGTCCAGGATGATGTTGCACACCAGCGAGTCCATGTGGACGCTCTGGCGCAGGGCTTGGGACGTCAGGTTCAAGATCAGGTTCGGGCGGCCCTTGCAGAGGTCGTTCCCAAAATGGGAAAGGTCGACCCGAGCCTTACACAAGGTATACCTGAGGGACGGGTGATGCCACAACGGGGGTACAAAGGGTTTATGGGGGCAGGGGAGGGGGGGATAAAGGCTTAGTAAGCGGGCAGGGTGTTTGGAAGGGCTGCTTAAGAAATGAAGTAAAACTGAGTAAAATATGGCAAAGCTGGGTAAAACTGAAGTAAAACTGAGTGAAAAGAATTCTAGGAAATTTTGTAAAGAAAAACTTACCCAGTTTTACTTCATTTCTTCAACAGAAGACGGATTTTTGTTTCAGGGCATGGTGCCTCTGGGTGATTTCCTTGCAGGATTGGCCATACCATCCTGCACATGAGCGCTTTTATATCATAGACATAGGGGCGGGCACCTGTATGCGTTATGTGAAATTACAAAATACATGCTTGTACATAAGATGCTCCTTTGTAGCTTTGCAGTGGAGTTGTGCAGCCTTTGGATTCCCCTAGACAGGGAGGAATTAAAAGGGCTGCCTAACCCCTGCCGTGAGGTGAGGTGAGGTGAGGTGAGATGAGGAGGAGGAGGAGGAGGAGGAGCGCCTGCCGCGGTCCCACGGACGATGGGCCTTGGCGTCGTCCCCCGGGGGTCCCACGCAGACCAGCCGAGGGAGTCCTCCGTCTTACCTCCGCTAGAGCAAGACGAATCTCGTCGCACACCTGAGAACGCTCCTCCTAGCAGGCCGTCTGGGTCACAGCGTCGGTGTACGACAAGGCTACGGTCCGATTTGCTCTCCGGTCCCGGCCACCGACCGCTCCGAACTGTCCTAGATCCACCCGAGGCAGCGTCCCAAGATCAACGGGCACGGAAGATGTGGGTCTCCCGGGGCATCACCCCCGACTTAAAAACGTCGCCGGGCTAAATAGAACGCGGCCCAGCACAACTATGCGCACTGCCGGCGGGCTGAGTACCGCCGGTGTCGCGAGTACGGTCACGCTACACGATCACGCGCACCGCCGGTGGCGTGGGTACCCCCGGGTTCTGTGAGTGCGGGACGTGCGTCACAGCCATAGCACCACGGTGGTGCACCGCCGTGGAGGTCACCGACGACGCCCGGCCGCAAAGGCCGAGCCCAAACGACGAGCCCCACGATACGTGCACCGAGACGGCACGCGACCAAGAAAGTGGCACCACGATGGTGCCCGAGCGAGACGGTGACGTGCGCCGATGGCACGTGAGGCGGTGAGTACCGCCGACGACACGTCACCTCTGCACGGGGTGTCACGGAGGTTGGCGGAGCGCCAGGTGCAGACCCCGCCATGGTGCCTCGAGTATTGGCCTGGAGGATACACCATGGCCAGGCTGGTGCACGAAAACTGTCTGGGCAGCGCCACGGTGGCGCTTTGCCCTGAAGGTTGCGCCACGACGGCGCCGTGTACGTTGACTGCACCACGGTGGTGCCATGTCACTGAACTGGCGCCACGGAGGCATAGGGCTGTCTGGGCAATGTGACGACGGCGCCGTGCCCCGAAGATTGCGCCACGGCGGCGCACGTGCACGTTGACTGCACCACGACGGTGTGTTGCCCCTGAAGTGGCGCCACGTTGGCGCCGGATTGTTTGGGCGGCGCCACGGCGGCGCTCTGCCGAGAAGGCCGCGCCACGACGGCGCTCTGCCCAGAAGGCCGCGCCACAACGGCGCACAGGTACGTTCGTGGCACCACGATGGTGCCCTGCCACTGAGCCCGCGCCATGTCGGCGCAGAGCTGTCGGGGCAGCGCCACGGTGGCGCTCCACTCTTGCGGTCGCGTCACAGTGACGCACGTATTCGTTGGCGGCACCACGGTGGTACCCTGCCACTGAGCCGGCGCTACGTTGGCGTCTGGCGGTCGGGGGAGGCCACGTAGGTGCATCTGTCCCCCACAGGACTGCATGTCTGGCCCAGGGAGGGGTCCTGGACGGTTGGCGGGCGGGGTGGGCCCGGCCTGACACAGGGAAGACGCACGAGGGATCACGACGTATCACGACTGGCTTCGAGCGTGGCAGTGCGTGTGGGCAATCCGTCCCACGGCTACCATCCTGAGGGTTTTTAGACCGGTGCCAGGTCACCAGAGGTGAGGTGAGGTGAGGTGAGGTGAGGTGAGGTGAGGTGAGGTGAGGTGAGGTGAGGTGAGGTGAGGTGAGGTGAGGTGAGGTGAGGTGAGGTGAGGTGAGGTGAGGTGAGGTGAGGTGAGGTGAGGTGAGGTGGACACCCGTGAACATGCCATCCCAGCACTGTTGGATGAAATAGCACCAGCTACTTTGCACTACAATGGTTTCAAATGTGCCTTGAGACAACAAGCCTAGAACCATCTCATATAATTGCTCCTCCTAATCGTTGCAGAGCAATGCCTCAATGTTGTGAGGAGTCCATAATGGTACAATTGCTAGAGATGTGTGCATTGCACAAGGTCGTGGGCATCTTTTTTGCACAAGCAGACCCAGTGTGATCCATTCCCTCCAGATCTGTGCATGTGTGTGCTAGGGAGCGCAATCCTCGAGTCCAACTGATCAACACTTGTGTGCTCATGGAGGTATAGACTACAATCCCAGAGTCCAAGGTACCCAAGGTCCTTTTCGGAAGCACCAAAATGAATGCAACAAAAACAAAAAAACAAAGGAGGTCATGTGCAAAAAACACGCAGAAATGATTTTTTTTTCAGTTTTGTCAACCAACAACAGCCCCACAAAAAATGACGTTTGTAGAAAAAATTGCAAAAAAGAAATATTTCTTTCCATTGCTGGGTGCCTTCTCAGAAATTTTGTGGAAATAAAATTCAACACACCCAACACAATAATTGGTGTTCCGCAAATCATTAATATTGGTGCAGTAGCTTTTCTGATTTCTCCCTCATTTGAGAACCAAGACTGCAGGGGTTATGCGGCATCTTTGATTGCTTCCCGCTTTGGAAACTCCTGAGACGGCAGGGGTTATGTAGCCCTTTTGAATCCTCCCCACTTTGGGAACCCCGAGGTAGCAGGGGTTATGTAGCGTTGGGCATGCATTTGTTATGTGTGTATATCAAATGGTGTATTGACCGCTTGGAAGGTGCAGAGTACTTTGTAGAGAGCTTCAAAGAAAGGGATGAGTCCCGTAAAAATGTGAGGTGCAAGTAGCGACCGACTCCACCTACAAATGCACGCGAAAGTATCGTCCCCGCGACCTCTCACACAGAGACATTGATTGCACCACCAAACCCTCCCCTCTCACTTCCAATCTGGCCTTAGAAGCAATGGACGACCATTCCAGTATCTTGTCCAAAATTGTCCTTGCAACACCTTGTGGTAAAGGCCAACAATCAAGCGTACCGCATGATTCCTGTCTACCAGTTTTTCTCAGTTTACCAGTTTGTCGACTGGCCAACAACAGCGCACATGGCGCATCAAATGCTGAAACAATTCCATGGAAAGCAATGCAAGAGCATACAACAACGAGCAATGGGGAGCAGAGCGGCCGTCGTAATAACAGCTGGCCACCACGCACGCCAGCAGCTCGAGTTCGCCTCGAGCTGGTACAATTTGGCACCCATGCCACTAGTGGCTTCGCAGAGAAGGCGAGAAAAAAATTTTCGGATGTTTTTATGAGGATTTCATTTTTGCGAAGGATGTGCAGCTGGATATTAATACTTTTTTGCGTTTATCTTTTCGCGTTTTTGTTCACACCTTGCGCTGGGAATTAAATGTTTTTGAAAAAAAAAATTGTACGGTGCATAACCCGCGCAGTCTCGGGGTCGTGAGGTGAGGTATGTGGTGAGGTGAGGTGAGGTGAGGTGAGGTGAGGTGAGGTGAGGTGAGGTGAGGTGAGGTGTCAGCTCACGTCATCTCACACCTCCCCTCCCCTCACCTCTCAACTTACCTCACCTTACCTCACCTCACCTCACCTCACACACCACCTCACCTCACGTCACATCGCCTCATGTCAAGTTGAGGTGATGCGAGGTCTGGTGAGGTGATACGACGTGAGGTGAGGTGACTGGGGGGATCTGCGAGCGCCTTTGCGGTCATCCAGGACCATGCCCGACTCCCACTGGAAGATTCGCCCCCGAAGCAGCCCCCACATGGTGGGCCAGGTCACCGGGAGGTGGTGGTTGGGTTCGAACCCGTCCCTCCAAATGCGCATCCCCCGCTAATACCACTCGGCCACACAACCGGCGTGCCGATTGCGCTGGGCGGGTGGGGTGGGGTGGGAACAGGAGTCACGGACGCGCTCGAGGGGTCGGTACCGCAGGGCGGACTCTGGGACACAGGGGTGAGGCACCTGCCGGCCAGGATGCTGAGGATGGCCTCGCGCATGCGACACCACCACATCCCCCGGAACAACAGAGCCTGGGCCTCGTTCAGCAGCTCCGGGGACCCGGCCCCGCTGTTGTGCAGCTCGATGCAGCCCGAGACGTCCACCATGATGTTCTTCAGCACGTGATTCAGGAGGCTGTCCGCGTGCTCCTGGCTAGCCTTGCTGATGGTCAGCTCATGCCCGGCGGTGAAGAACTCCCACCCCATTCGTCTGCCGTCCAGGCCGGCGAGTTCCATGCCCAACGCGCAGATTAGGGCCAGCGGGATCCAGAGCGTGAGGTTGAAGTCGTTGCGGGAAAGCACCTGCGGGACAGCGATGCACGCAATGGAGTGGAACAACGTCTGAGGCGCTCGGAATAAATCCAATGGACGCGGCCGCGCCCCGTATCCAACGCCTGGCGCAACTGTGCCACCCCCCCCCCCCCCGTGTGACATTCCGTCGGGTTGTTGTTTCTTTACGGGACCCTGGACAGTCACCCGTTCGTCCCTTCGCATGTTGCGTCGGGTCGCTGCTTTCTGTCGGCCGCTGCGGCCGGTGCTCCTGCTGGTGTCGTTTCCGCGTTCGCGCAGCCCCGTGGTTGGTGTGTTGGGGCTGTGCTGAATGTGGCGGGATGTGCCGTTTGCGCGTCAGCGGCGCCCAGTAGTTGGCGTATTGGGGGTTGTGCTGGTTGTTGTTGTGCGGGTCGTTTGACTGTGTTTGCTGTCCCCACGGCTCCGTCCTCAGGCCGTTCACAGCCTGCCTCTCTGCGTTTCCGTGTGCGTGAGGCCCAGGTGCCCCCTTGCGAGAACCACGCCTCCCGTTGCTCTGACAAGGGGGTGAACTTACAAAGGGCAAAGTAGGAAACGGTTCCAAAGGTTGCGGAAACAACACCTGCTGCTGCTCTGACAGGGGCGTTGCTCTCGCAAGGGGGGAGGGGGGGGGTCCCCTAGCAACAGAGATAAGAAACACTGCATACGTTGTGGCGGTGATGCGCATTTGGAGGGACGGGTTCGAACCCAACCACCACCTCCCGGTGACCTGGCCCACCATGCGGGGCTGCTTCAGGGGCGAATCTTCGAGTGGGAGTCGGGCATGGTCCTGGATGACCGCAAAGGCGCTCGCAGATCCCAGGGAGTCACCTCACCTCACGTCGTATCACCTCACCAGACCTCGCATCACCTCAGCTCACGTCATCTCACGTCACCGATGCAGTATCCCTACACACTGCATACGGTGTTGCTGTGCGGTGCGCGCGGCCCTCCTGACATGACTATTCGCGGAACCTCCGAAGCAACGACGCTGCTGCCGGATCATGCGACACACCATCAGCAAAATCAGCGCGCTGTTGCTGATGATGGGGGGCAGCACGGTCCAGACGACGTTGTTGCCGCAGTGGTCCCAGCTGCTTGCGTTCATCACCTGTGGGCTGATGATGAAATGATAGGCGTACAGCGTGCCGAGGTAGATGACGTTCAGAAGCAGGAATGGGAACACCAGGGTGCCGCTGAGCGGGTTGTAGGTGAGGGACTGGTCCACAATGGCGTCCACGAAGATGCCCTCGACGTCCGCGGCAAACCGCACTTGACCGCGTTCCTGGAACCCGCGGATGGTCTGCGCAATCTGCGCGGACCACTCGTCATTCCCAAAGGTGACCATCGAGTCCAGATTCCACGCCATGATCGCCCCCATCCCACTGGAGCACACGCACATCAGCGGGCCCACAAACTGGGCACGGGAGTCTCCGGCAACGAACTTGAGCAGCAGGAAAATGGCCACAGGCCACAGAAACATGAGCGCCTGCGTCCAGTGGCTGCTGTGCTGGAAGGCCCGGAGGAGGTTGATGCCCCCAAGGACAATGAGGGTGCTGATGCATGGCCAGTACTTGAGGAGAGCCTTCTTGCAGGCGGCTTTGCGTTGAGGGGACAACATGTGGCGCGGGAAGCGGAATCTGTGCAAAGGGCAGTGGGGTCCTTCATGACCGGACTCTCATGTGCCTGGGTCTCCGCACAGTATGGGGCGGCCGAGGGCTGCCGACAGTCGAGGGCCGAATGGCCTTTGGTCGGAGCGTCACAATCACCCCTCAACCTCCCCGTTGCCACAAGGGGTGCACAAGACGTGGACCCCTCTAAAAACGATACAGAGCCTTCTCCTGTCTTCAAACGATGTGCATTGGAGAAACTGCAGTTACTTCCAAAACCCGTATTACAGCTCCACTAGTTACGGGCCGAGGCCCTCGGTCGAATCACGAGCCCTAATGCACCAGGGATGGCGTATGCAACCACGCATGACCATGCCTTCGCCGAGCCCGTATCCACTGGGCCTGGCCTATTCATCCCATCCGCCTGCGCCTGCGCCGTGGATAAGCCGAATGCAGTCTGATGACACCGAGAGCAGGCAGGGGCAACAAACGGTGGGATGGATCCAGATTTTGGCGAGAAGGTCGGAAAACACTGGATGGAGGGCCGCCGATCCCCCTTTCTCGACCGTCCTGATGATCCTCAAAGTCCATGACACTGACGTTCATGTGCATCCTTGGCGTGCGTGGACAACACACACTCTAGGCGAACTTACACGAGCACGCTCAGCACCAACACAAACTCATCAGATGATCATGAAGCTGAGTGCGAGATCGTATAAAGAAGTTCGGGAGGTGGTCGGTCCAACAACCACCGAAAGGGCAAAGGGCACGTTGGTTGTCAATTGAGCAAAAGACTCAACGGATCAAAGTCTGAGACTCACTATGGACAGCACACATTTATTCTTCATATGTAAGACATGAGGCATGAAACATGAGCTCTTAGCACCGTGTAATCACCACAACAAGAGACATATGAACACGAATGCCCACCCTAACCCTCGTTCCGAGTACCTTCGCCAGCTCAGCCCCGCTTTTCGTGTGCTGGCTCCTGTACTCTATTTGTCATCTAATCACATGGAACGCTGCTGTATCCCGGGTCATATGCCCCGGATATCTGCTTATATCCTCGGGCCCATGCCCCGGATATAAAGCTATTCGGCAAAACAAATCGTGAGCCCCCACAATTCAGGGCCGAAACAAAATTAGGTCACAAATCAACATGGTCCCTATGCTCTGCCCACCGCCAGAAGTAGCTTGGAAGGAGGGGAGGCGTAAGAAAGTTGTCATACCGTGCACCATTAATGCGTCGATTGGTGCGGTTGCCCTCTTAGGTGCAGGTGTCAGCGGAGCAAACAGATGCAGAAAAGAAGAACAACACGAGACACACGTCTTTCTGCAAAAGTGATGGTGTGTGCACACCGTACATATCAATCACCAACCGGCACTGCATGTGGGACTTAAGCTGTGACAAAATCACATCAAAGCCTCACGTTGTGCTGTTCGAGATCCTAAAGCTATGCACGCCCGACCGGTACAAACATGTCAATTAATTCGCATGATTGTGTTGCTCAACCACTACAATTATGTGTTTTTTAGCACACAACCTGACTACTGAACGGGGATGACGTGCGTTTGGAAGACCACCAAACTATGGTGCTTCATATTCGTATGCCGTTGGCACAGTGGAGGTGCATTGGTTCTGGGATTCCCTAGATGGAGCTCCAAAAAAGAGCAAGGAGCGCTCTACAAAGCACCCTTATTTTTCAAATCCACTTTGGGGGGGGGGTCTTCTTCTACTATCGAGCATAAACAAGTACAACAAACCAACATGATTTTGCGGTGTGCAGATAAAAGGTGCATCCACAAAGAACATAAGGGGGAACACCACCCTACGGTCTGGAAATGACCGCCTATATTTTTGCTCCTCGAAACGCTTTGAGGTGCTTCAAGGTGTACCTCAAAAGGTGCTGGGAATAAGTAATTGCAATCAGAGAGAACGGCACTTGGTGGACATTAGGCGTGTTAACACGGCCGGCCAACACAGAGGTAGAAAGTACCCCCCCACCCCCTCCTGTGTTGTGTTAACACAGGCCCAACACGGACCTGAAAAGTACCCGCCCCCCCTCTGTCCCCCCTATGGCAACACACGAACCCGCAGATTTTGTGTTGTGTTGTGTTGTGTTGTGTTGTGTTGTGTCGTGTTGTGTTGTGTTGTGTTGTGTTGTGTTGTGTTGTGTTGTGTTGTGTTGCGTTGTGTTGTGTTGTGTTGTGTGTTGTGTTGCGTTGTGTTGTGTTGTGTTGGGTTGTGTGTGCAATGGAGACACGCAACATAACACAACACAACACAACACAACACAACACAACACAACACAACACAACACAACACAACACAACCCAACACAACCCAACGGAACCCAACACAACCCAACGCAACATAACACAAAACAACACAACACAACACAACACACAACACAACACAACACAACACAACACAACACAACACAACACAACACAACACAACACAACACAACACAACACAACACAACACAACAAAATAAAAAAGAAGAACACTGCACAAAATGACACAAGAAAAAAACCCAAAACAAAACAAGGAATGACACAACACAACACAACACAACATAACACAAAAGGAAAACAACACAACACAACACATCACAACACAACAACACGTACCACGACACACCACCTATAGGACGTGTTAACACGGCCCCAACACAGGCGGTGAAAAGTACCCCCCCACCCCCTCATGTGTTGTGTTAACACGGGCCCAACACGGACCTGAAAAGTACCCCCCCCCCCCACTGCCTATTGCCCGGTGGGGCAAGGGATGATCGCCGGCTGCAACAGAAGAGGACTGGTTGGTAAGGAATGTCCCGAACGACAGGGACTGGGTTTTGCAGATGCTATGTTACTAAGTATTTTGAGGTGCACTTCGCAGTACCTTGAAGTGCTTCGAGGTACTTCGAGATACTTCGAGGTGCACGAATATAGGCCGTCATTTCCTGTCCCGAGGTTCGTAGTTCGGGTTGTGTACAGCAGGAAGTCAACTAGCTGCTGCCCCTGGGCTCTGTGACACTGTGCGGTAGGAGTTTCACGTAACACTGCACTCAAGCAGTGAGACAGCGTACACGTAGAGGTTCATTGCTTCATTTCCAGGTGCTTCGACGTGCTCCTCGGAGCACCTCGAAATCAACATAGGTGGTCCTTTCCAGAACATAGGGCATTTGACAAGTTTGGGCCACACCAATGTCTGTAAGGTAGCCTCATTTGCAAACACAAGGTTCAAAACGGGGAGGAAATGGAAGGAAAAAGTGCAATTTTACTTCCTCTTCTTTGCAATTTCGGGTCAAACCACTATAACCTTCGCCACCAAATTCCACAGGATGGCACAACCCTAAGCAGCGTCTTTCAAAATTCGCAAGAAGAGCCATCTAAGGACATGCTCTAAGGACATGCTATTAAGGGGACCGGATAGGGTGTACAAAATTAAATCGGCGGCCTCTAGTATGTGGGTCGTGGAGGACAACTTTTCGGCGCGGGGAGTGAAACGGATGGGTGAACGAGCAAATTAGGGGAGAGGCGAAGGTGCTTGCACTATATAAGACAATGTGTCTCAGCCTACATTGAAAGATGGGGTTTCAAAGAACAGTGCCAAATGCACGGGGCAATTCGTTGGCTAATGCCATGGACAACTCACATTTTAAAAATTGTGCAGGGGTAAGGGATTGGATTGGAAATGCATCAGGTTACAATGGATCATTGCACTCACAACCTGATGGTGCATGTGGGCAACAACTTAATGAAAACTTATTCATCATCACTACAGCCGCCTTCATTGTCAAAGAAAGAGGTGTCGGTGCTGGAGTTTGCATCGGAAGAACGTGTCCCAACACTCAATCTCAGCCAAGAGCCATAGAACTGTCGCAATGGCTCGGAGACTACTCAATGGGGAACATGAGGTGGTCAATCGAGATGGAGCTGGGAATGGCCAAAACTGCTCATATTGCATTGCCACGCAGTTTGGCCTTGATGATGGGCCCACAAAAGTTGTGTGAAAACATTGCTTGCTGATGAAACCTAGCTGCAACAGTCCGGAATTCGTCAACATGGTAGCAGCACAAGTATGTAAAACTGAATGTTCAAATGCTCAATCAACAACTCACTTCGACTGGTGGGGGCCTCTCTCCTCAGCACACGACGACGTAAGAAAAAGAGAGAAAGACCACAACACGGTTTCTGTGAGACATTCTGAAACCCATTGCAATAGTAATCTCCACGGGTACCCCAAGTTTTTCCACCGGTGAACGCGAACAATATTACCTTTAACTTGGTTGTCCTAGTCTCAACCACGAGTTCCTTCTTTTCACTCTTCAACCGCGCAACAGACAAAGTAGCAAGTCGGCCGTCAGGCGTTACACCATCAATACTCTATGTTTTGTGAGAAGAAGGCTGTGGCCGGTGTGCAGTCTAGGCATGTATGCACGGCCACGCATGCAACATATACTATTTCGTGCACCACAATACTCTGGTAACATCAGTCAACCCCTTGGGGGCTCTGCACCAGGGTCTCGGCATTTCACCCGTACACGCAAATATTATCTTTGCATTTATTGCCTAGTGCCCACTGTTGAAGAGCATTTCGTGTCGTCAGATGCCCAAGTTGTTGCACAATTGCCGTGGAGGCATATCAAACACAACCCAAAACATGTTTTTTTCAGTTGAAAAATGAAAATTTGAAAAAGTTGCCTCACCAAAACCGGCATTCTTCAGTATTTAGGAAAACAGGTCACAGTGTGCTCCAGATCAAAAAGTATAAGACCCACTTTCCAAAAGACCACTTCATAAGACCGGGCCTCGGGGTTAGGTCAAAACATTGTAAGACCCGTCAAGTCTACACGACGCATGCAGACAATCAAGGGGGCGGGGGGGGCTGGGGAAGAATGATGCCATCCCAAATAGCCGCCGTTAACGTATCCCTTCCCTAACGCACTCTCTTGCAAAACCCAGTCTCGCAATCCCAAGGAACGGTGTAGTGGTTTGGATTTCAAGAGTTGCAAGTATTTGACCCACCCCTCATGCAGCTCTCCCCTTGAAGTTCACCACTGCACCCAGGGCCTCAGCTTTGCGTACAAGTAACAGAAAAATCGACATTAAAACACTGTATTCATAACAAACATACCAATTCTACACGACGGTCCAGAAAGGCCCGGTAGCTGATTCCGCGACTTCGATTTTGAGGCCTACAGAATCACTCACATGGCCCAAACGAGCAGGAAATCGGGTTTTTTTGGTATACTGGAACAAAATGACATGCAATGACCTACCGGGGAAGGTCTGTCCCAGAAAATCCCCGCCCCCAACCCTCCGCCCACCTGTCATGCCACATCCCTTGAACTACCAGAACGGCAAGGGTGCAAGGGGCAAGGGGAGGGGGGAGCACGTAGGGCTGAATTGTACACCGTTGGGCAAAGAGGAAGCCAAGGGCGGAAAAATAGCCGATTTAAGAAATTCAGTGCAACGACCGGCATACGGGTCGGTTTCTCATGCGACCTAGCGCTTATTTTGCCCATCAATGTGGGTGATCAGGGGGAGCAAGGCTCGAGGAGTATGCACACACTGGTGGTTTTTGGTAGAATTAGTATTGTGAGAATCGCTACAAAGACTTTTTGAACCGTTGTGTATGCAAAAATTGTCGAGATTCCCACTTCAACTCAAGGGTGCCGCGTGAACCCGTACCCACGATGAGCCTTGCAGCGGCCTTGCATGCAGCCCGTATCATATCTCCAAGAGTTCGAGACTTTGTCTGTGATGGGAAGGAAACAGATACTCTCTCCCAGGACATCACCACAGTTGGTTCGGGATGCAAAGATTTTCTTTCTCGTGTGCACATTGTGTGTGACACTTGGATTAGGCAACCTGTGAAACTTAACGCCATCTTTTGCGTTAGATTCGTATCCAGAAGAAAAGAATTGAGAAATAATTGCTTCCTCCGTAAGCGACGTGCGCTCTCCTTGACCTTGTTGAATCCACCAAATTTAGACAAAATTCCACGAGCACACAACATTACAAGATCGAGATTACAGGGCCGGTCCCAACGAAGCTCATTGCCAATTGGCAAGCCCATTCGTCCCGGAGCATGGAAAGCGTTTAGTGTAAACCAACGATGGAGCCGTATTACACCGCACTGTTTGTAGTATGCAGCTTGCATGTTTCCTATTGCTTGTATCCGCGCTCCTAGGGATTTGGTTTCTCACTAGTGAGAGCCCTACTCTAGGTGCTTCGCTTCGCCGGCTTTGTGCCCTTGCAACGGTGCGGGTGGGTGCTACGCTCGGTTGTTTTGCATACGTTAAGAGCGTTAGCATCGTGTTAAGGGTACAGCTCCATGCTCAAGATAAAATCCCGATAATTCACTCTGATGAACATCAAGGCCCCCGATTGAGCAATTGAACATCTTTGAAGACTCAAACACCTGAATAGGTCTCTCGCCGATCAAGTTTGGTGCCTCGTGTCCAAGTCCTATTTTGTCTTGCTACTTGTAGTTCTACTTGAACCATGACCGCACAAGTGGACGTGTGAAGAGTCTGTCATGCATCATACATGCCACTCACTACTTGGCGTGCTTGTCCACCATACGTCGCGAAATGTGAAACAAGTGAAGTTTGAGATATTCGGGGACTAAATCGGGGCGGGTTTCTGTCCCACTTGTATGCAGACTTTGTGAAGGCGCACCGCAATATGACTTGAGTGAATTGGGTCATACCGCCAACTCACCGGGTTATGGCCCCAACAAGCGGTGCCTCATGGGTGTTGTCAACATTATTCTTTGTGACATGCGCGAATGCTTTGACTTGTGGGGCACCATTGACCTTTTCGCACATGTCACCAATACGATTACGTGATGGCAATGTGGTGGAGAGTCGGATGAGCCTGCCTAAAGTTCACCCACACTCCGTGCAAGTCCACATCACCGTTTCGCACCCAAACGTGGAGGAACTTGACGTGCATTTGGCGACTCCCATACCACGCGTTGCGGTAGCACTCGCAAGTGGTGTGTTGTGCAAATATGATTGACCCTCGGGTCGTAGTGATCGTGCGAAAATCTTGCCCACATGTCAATCTCTACCGATGTACTCAACAACAAGCCAACACCACAAAACGGCCTTTTCCGCCGCACAAATACAACGCCAAAATGCGAAGCCTAGAAGCGTGACTAGTTGACACACGCTGCTTGCTAATAACACTTTATTCCCCCTATCCATCATATGTGTTTGCAACTCACTCCTTCCGTGCATGCCGGTGGTTATAACTGCAAATCAATCCTTTTTTTTCTGCATGGCGGTACACACACAAATCCGGCAAGCATATTCCGTTGATATTTTTTCCTACTTGCGCGCACGTGGGTTAAACCGTCAAATGTGCTTACAGGTCACTCGTGACGTGCATGCTAGTATTTACTTTTGCAATCGATCCTTTTTTTGGCCATGGCGGTTCCCCCGCTTCGGTACACGCACAAATTGCAAACCAACACATACCTCCATTAAAGGAGGAGTGCTTTCACTCGTTGTCACAACTCTCTCCACCTTACAAACTTGTATTTTTGAACCTTGTTCCTGAGTTAACCTTCGGGCATTAGTGCAGAGTGGTCGGTGCAAGAAACACCTAATAATCGCAATTCGGATGAAATCACGAGGATATACAAGAAGTTTGTTCGCCAATCCATTTGTTTTTTCTCCGACAGGCACGTCGGGAAGGGCTGTTTGCATCCCAAATTTGGCCCAAAATAGATATTTGGAACGAGTTGTGACGTTGGTTAAATTCTTCGTCAAGTAAAGTGTCCACAGAGGAGAAGGCAACGAGCAACAACAAGTGCGAAATGCTAATATGCGAGGGATGTGTCCATCGCGACTAATCATTTGTGGTGGTGGCGGTGTTGGTGGTATGCAAACGTGCTTAGGTGGAGAAATAATCGGCACACCTAGGAAGCAAATGATAGCGGTAACATTCAAATCGTCTACATTGCATGAAACCATGAGCGAAGGTAGCGGGCAACCATCCCTGCGATGGAACCGCAAACAATTCAAACAATCCAAAATTTCCTACAGTTTGCCGTTTAGCACATGATGGCAAAATAGAGTGGTTAGCCAAAGAATCTTGGAATACGGAAGCGTGCGCATACACCGTTGGGCATTCGTCCCACGGGGACAGTGTACCGCAGTGTACCATAACATGATGTCCCATTATGTTATGATGCAGATGGGCACTGTCATGTTGTGACAAACCCTTGAAATGGCCCTTGCTTTCTCCCTCAATTTGCTCTCTTTTGCACAATGCACTTTTTGTGGTGTGCACTTTGCAATGTCTAACATTGGGGGTGGTTCATACCCCATGACATACCATGATGTGCCGTAACGCAAGAAATGGAAAACGGATTGCCCACTAAAACTTTCAAGGGGTTTCCCACCAAGCGGTGATGCTGCACTCTCGAGCTTGCGCTTGGCACCCATTCGAATGGAAGAAGCACACACCAAGGGAAATTGTTCATTGCCGTGACGTAACTTGACGTACCGTGACCTAATCAACCCCCTTCGTGCCCGTAGTTTGGAAACCATCACAACTAGGTGGCCTCGTGCCATGTTACGCACATGAGGTCCTCATTGTCTCAACGCCCAATCACACTCCGTGGATCAACCTGGAGCACTTTGTTTAGGCAGTTTTTGGGCCGTTGTCTTGCAATTTGGAAGGCATTTTGCGGTTGCCACGAGTGGTTGGTTGTGGCTAAAAGGCGCGACTTTTGCCGGTCAGTTTTGAGCAATGAATCGGCTTTTGGTCCAATGACATGGGTGAGACAACACAAGCACACACAAGCAAGCAAACGTGGGGGCTACCCATGGGCATACAATTGGTTGGTCCGCTCGGTGGCGGGGAAATCCATGGTTCATCCCCCCATCCCCCCCCACCCGCTCCCTCCCAATGCCTGTACAGCCTGTCTCCGAACCGTGTGGCAAAGCAATCGTGTAGGAAGCAACATGCTAGCCTTCAAACTCATGGTTTGTACACGTATGACAAGGGTAGAATGGCGGTGCGTGCATGAGTTGTGCAAGGGTGTTTTTGTGTACGCCACCCCTAGTACTCTGGACCCATGAAGAGCCAGTCGAGTGAAAGTTTTTTTTGTGCACAACAAGACAACTATGGGTTGGGTGATGCAGGATTTTTTACCGATGTGCAATCAATTTGGCCAATTTGTGGATGCAATTTTGAAAACCTTTGACCTTCAACCCTCACAAATACAGCCAACTGGATTGCGCGACACGCTTCGCATCGGTCGGTAGTAATTGTGATTTTCGGATGTGTTCAGAGGCAAAGCGGTCCAACAAATGCAAGCGTTGCTATCAAGCCATGCACTCACTGCGTGCACACGTGACGGATGGACTTACGTTGGGGCTTTGTTGGCCTCTGCCATTAGTCCTACGTATCACCCTACCTTCCGTCTTCTTGGTCGCAGTTGTGGTTGGCATGCTTGTTGGCCCAGCTCAGCCTTTCAGTAGCTACAGCACTGATGTCTCACAGCATGCACTGTTGGACCACCTGCTCACGTCGTGCTCCCGCCTTTCTTGTGCCAAGGGTCGTAGCATGAACGAGTCGCGCACGGCAAAGGGATTCACCACAAAACCTGAAGCCCGTCCGGCTGCGTTAGCACGGAAATGGGGGCACAACCGCGTGCGGTGTAGGAACCGGCAGGAAGTTCTGCTTCCCCATCCCCCGTGCTACCAGCTTGTGGTATCCCTCGTGCAAGTGCCGGAGCTGGGAGCCAATTCTTGATCTCCAAAAGCGGATTTTGAGTCCTGGCGGTGCCCGAGCCTCCAAACCATCGTTTTTGTAGGGGCGTGCTCTGGGAAGGACTTCGTTGACACCGTGTTTGACGAGACGGCGGGCCACCCCATCGGCTCTGCGCCAGCCCCTCATACCGGCCGCTACCGGCCCGAAGGCTCCCTTGGGGTGTTGCGGCGAGCAATCCCCCAGGGGGACTGGATCCTGCGTGTCAGGGACCGCAAGCGGGGGAATGTGGGGGAACTTGTGGCGTGGAAGCTGGTCATCGACGCCTGTGCAGGTCCGCCCCGCCCCGCCCCGCCCTGCCCCCCTCTCGCTGGGCCGACGAGGGGGGGGGGGGGGGGGCACTTGGTCCTGAGCCCCTGTGCGGCCCTGGGAGGGGGGGGGTTCAGTGTGTGCCGGGCGTGCCTTGCGTTTGCTACTGAGCACAGCGCAGCCCCTGGGGAGTGCGCCAAAGGCGTGCCCAGTGGCGGAGCCCAGCCCCGTTGGCACGTGTTGGGGGGGTTGTGCGTCTGCGCCCAGGGGACCCGAGGGCCACCGCTGGGGCCCCTGAGGCGCCCTGTGGAAAGGGATGGTGGGCCAGGCAAGGGAGAGAATCCCCCGACAAAACCGAGGTGGGCAGAACCATGGACGACGGCGCGGTCACAGTGCAGCGTAAATCACCCGGGACACCGTGCAGAGCAGGGGAGCAGGGCACCTGGGGCTCTCGCACACGGAAACACAGAGAGGCAGGTTGTGGAAGGCCTGAGGACGGAGGTGTGTGGGCAGCAAACACATTCAGGCGACCCCCACAACAACCAGCACAACCCCCGTACGCCAACTACTGGGCGCCGCTGACGCGCAAACGGCACACCATGCCACATCCAGCACAGCCCCAGCACACCAACCACTGGGCTCCACGAACGCGGAAACGACACCAGCAGGAGCACCGGCCGCAGCGGCCGACAGAAAGCAGCGACCCGACGCAACATGCGGAGGGACGAACGGGTGACGGTCCAGGGCCCCGTAAAGAAACAACAACCCGACGGAATGTCACACGGGGGGGCTAGTTGACCCCCAGACAGCAGGAACAGGAAGGGGTCCGTCCACCAGGGGGTCAGCGACGGCGACGAGGGACGGGCGACGGCGATGAGGGACGGGCGCCGGCGCCACCCACCCCAGCCACGCGAAACCCTCCCGCCACCCTGCACCCGAATATGCCGCAGTTGACGGCCATCACCAGACACTCGTGGGCGGGCCACTGGTTGCAGTGGTCTGGCCTCCGGATGGCCTCCAGTCTCAGCCCCGGGCTCGCCCACTGTGGTCTGGGCCTCCCCCCTTCCCCTCCAAAATGGAATGGGCCGAGAGGTCCGCTGGAGGTTGCAAGGCAGGGGGGCATCTCGTGAGCAGGGGTTGCGTGCATCGCTGTGACCTGCGGTTGTGATCAGGAGACGGCGGAAGTGCGAAGCATCGGGAGTTCCAAGTGCAAGCAGGTGTGCCGCTGCTGCGTCGGGGGAGGGCTTGCGGTCGCGGGACGCGAGCGGTGGGGGAGGCCCTGTCCGGGCGTTCACGGTGATGCAGGCGGGGACACGGACCCGGTGCCCTTCCCGCAGGCAGGGGCGCGGGTGGTGGGGGCAGTGGCAGGTGCCGGGCACGCGTGGGGGCCGTCACTGGGGGACAGCCATTCGGGGCCTGTGGGGTATGGCGTTCACACGATCCCTCGAGCCACGGGGCCGTCCCGACGCCCTGCGCGACTGGCTCACTACAGGGCCCCCTGCGGTGGGTCTCCGCCATTGCGGCATCGGGCTCATGCCTGTCCTTCGTGTGGCGGACAAACCGGGAGGGGTGAAGCCCCGGTCAGGCCTTTGCTTAGTGGGGGCGGGGACTGGGGGTGACCCCCTGCCCTGGTGAGGGGATCTCAGTAGGATCCAGCCCCACATGCCAGTCAGCTCAGTAGGAAGGAGCCCCTCCCTATGGGCAACTGAGTAGGACCCAGCGCCATCCACAAGGCTCCTCACTAGGAACCCGCCCTGACCCCCCCCCCCCACTAAGCAAAGGCCTGGCCCCGGTCTCTCTCCGCCGGTAAGCGGCAGCTCTTTGGGGCTGTGTCGGGACTGCACGGTGTCCATTACCCCATCAAAGGGCGTGGAGCGGCTTGGCCACCGCACCAACCTCTCGAGGCCGTGCTGTGTGCGTGCAGGCGACCGGCCGAAAGGCTGATGTGCAGTTGGGGCTGGCTCTGCCGTGCCGTTTCCGCCAGCGCGTCTTTCACACACCCATTCGCCTCGTCCCCCCCGCCCCACTCCTCTTTGAAGTCATGTGCCCTTGAGCGGGTGCAACGCAGTCGTTCTTGGTCCTGGCCTACCTCGAGTGACCGCGTGAAGTGGGGTCGGGACAGGGTACTGCTCCCCAAAACGCGTGTAACACAGGGCCAAGGGGTTCCGGATCACCAGGGATGTATTAGAACGGCCGTACACCGTACCCCGGGGGGTAGGACGAGGGGGGTACCCCCCCCCCAGACCCCCTACCGCCCGCTCCTCCCCTTCCGATGTTTGAGGCTGACAGCCCAAAATATGCTTCGGCGCCTTCGGCGTCAAGAGGATTTAGGTTTCAAAATTTTTGGCCCGCCTTCGGCGGGGACCATAGGGGCACCCTGGGAGAAGAAGGTCCCAGCCAAACCCCCCTCACCCCCTTCTAATGCATCCCTGCAGATCACCGCGTGTTCCGTGTCAGGTGCAGTCCCCTCCCAACTCCACGGGTTTTGGGAGTCACTGCCTGGGCAGCCTGGCGGCGCTGGCTGCCGCGTGGGCTCTGGCGGTCGAGAGGGGAACGCCCACGCCGCACACCCTCAAAGCACCACGCCCCCCCCCCCCTCCCAAACACACACCGCACCGCGACACACATCCGCGCGTCTCCACACAGCACAGCCACCCGGGCGCCCTAGTCCCTCCCCCACTCCGTTCGTGGGATGGTACCGCCCCCTGTGCCCCGCACGGGGCCGGTACGGATGTGGCGGCGGTGACCTCTTGGGGAGTCACTGGGGACAAGGGTCTCCTCGGCACTCAGGAACACGGGACCCGCTTTGAGCATTGCACATGCGTTCCCCTCGTCCACCTCCTCTCAAGAGTGTGGGCATGATAACGCAAGCACAAGTTGCTCACTCAGAGACCAGGCGGAGGAGGAGGAGGAGGAGGAGGAGGTGGTGGTGGTGGTGGTGGTGGGCCGGCTGTGCAAAGTTGCAGCGGCCTCCCGTGCCCCCCCCCCCCCCCCGCCGCTGCCAACTCCGCAGTGCGTCTGGATGCGCTCTTCCGTTCCCCCGTTTCATGAAAAATGGGTCTGACACATGTCCCTCGGGGACGCTGTACCAGCGGCGCGAAGGCGCAGTCGGGGGTGATGGATGGGGCCCCGCCCGGGGGCTGGGGGGGGGGTTGGCACAAGGCCTCGGTATCTGATTGTCTGCCGTTGGCGGCGCCTATTGGCCTCTCGCCACTGCTCATTCTGACCCTCTGTGGGCCCGAACGTGTTTTGGTTGTGTCAACGGAGCCCCCGGATGACTTGTCCTGTTTGACTACTCCAGGGTCGGCCGTCCCGGAGACGGGGCTGTTGCCCGTGCTGTTGACCAGGTGCATCCAGATGCACACTCCGAGTCCATGCTCCAGCACTTGGGGAGGGGGGGTCGGAGGTGTGTGGACAGCAAACACAGTCAAACGACCCCCACAACAACCAGCACAACCCCCGTACGCCAACTACTGGGCGCCGGTGACGTGCAAACGGCACATACTGCCACATCCAGCACAGCCCCAGCACACCAACCACTGGGCTCCACGAACGCGGACACGACACCAGCAGGAGCACCGGCCGCAGCGGCCGACAGAAAGCAGCGACCCAACGCAACATGCGAAGGGACGAACGGGTGACGGTCCAGGGCCCCGTAAAGAAACAACAACCCGACGGAATGTCACACGGGGGGGGGGGCGGAAGCCCATGGCAAGCCGTACAGCGAGCAAACATGCTAGTTGTGTGCCTCTGGGTGAATCGATTCCAGTCAGCTCTTGGTGAATGGCTGTGTTAAAAGTCAGCCGGAGGGTCCATTCACACTCTTACCCCCTCTCTTCCCCGCTTTCTACACATCATATCCATGGTTGCGGTAAGCACATAGTAATCGCTTGGTGGCAGCGCTCGTGCATACCACCGCCGGTCTATGCAGGGTGCATCAGGGCAAGCATGTTCCCATACAATTGATGCATCATAACACAGATGGACCTCTCCTTTGTTCTGCTTTTGTGTGCTGAGTCCCTCAATCACTTCTGCTTTCCGAGTCTCTCAGTCGCAGCACAGCAATCCTAAGGGGGGCAGATGAGCCCACCCCCCATTTGATACCTGACCCCCTCCCCCCTCCACACGTTGATGGGCCCGCCCCCACTGCCCCCGCGCTGTCACACAGTCCCCTCCTTCTCGGTGGCGCACAACCATCCGGTGGCGGGGCTGACCCTGTCCGTGATCATGTCGAGCGCGGCCTTCGCGTCGGGCACCAGCTACGTGAGGCTGTCGGGGTCGGCGGCGTGCAGCAACAACGTGGCGGGCAGCGCCGATGTGCTGTGGACCACCGGCGTGCAGGTGTGCGTGTGCGGCGTGTGGGGCAGGGGGGCACGCGCACAGCAGCACATCACGCACAGAGGCTCGTCGGCGGCCCACAACGGACCACACGTGCCTCTCTGCCAACGAGATGGCGGCGATCGGTGGCCGTATTAAGGCCCCGCGGAGTACACACAGTTCGGCAGCCGTACGCACAGAGGCCGGCGCCAGGCAGTAAAATGCAACCCCCACGGGATGGGGCCAGACCTTTGCTTAAGGGTAGTCCTACCCCACGGGGAGGGGGGGGGTGGGTGGGTGGGTCTGTGGCCTGTGGGTGGGTGGGTTAGTTTGGTTTGGGGCAATTTGGCCGAAAGTGGGGTAGGGTCTGGGTGGGTGGGTGGGTGGAAGAATGGTCCAACAGCCTTTGTTGGTCCATGAGAACACAATTTTCACTGAGAGAACGTGGTTAAAAGTGGCACCAAATTCCGGTTTCCTGGCAGAGGGGCTTGAACCAGCGCTTTGCATGTTGTGGAATGCAACAATCTACCACTCGCATAACCGTCACGTCTGCCATGCTCATGCTCACAGATCGCATACTGATTGAAGGACAAAATTTTGGGGGGGGAAATACACATGGTTTTTGTGTTACCAGCTGATTGTCACAGCACAGAGCCCCCCCCCCCCCCCTATGGGGGGGGTAGGGGGGGTTTGGGTGGGTGGGTGGGCTGTCTGGTCCTGAGGCAGCCCCAAGGGGACCCCCCGCCCCCAAGGTCTGGATGGGACACTGCAGACACCAGGACCCGACGCTTCAGAGACACGGGTCGCATGCGCATCGTCTCCGGTGCCCCTCATGCCACGAGCACATGGCCGCAGCCCCTCAGACAGCCCCGCTCACCAGGCGCTGTGATGGGACTGGGCCGATCGGGATCGACGGGGGAGTCGCGGGCACTTCTGAAGTTTGCTGTTGCATTTTTCCGGAACTGGTGCCTGCATATGTTGTGGTCCGCTGAGGGTTTTGTTCGGGCCGCATCGTCAGTCAGTGCAGCGCACCGAGCGATGGGGTTGGGGGGGCGCGGGGGGGGAGGGTATGCATTTGACGGGGGGTGGGGGGCAAAAGGGGAAGGGCAACAGCAGCACCAGCACCAGCAGTGACCCAAGCAGCGCACCCGCACCTCTTCTCAGCCTTGCAGCAGCCCTTTCTGGACAGTGCTTTGGTCTGGGCCCTGCTGCCGCTTGGGGGTGTTGGTGTGGGCACAGCCCGTCCGCACCCCCTACATCCCCTGACCCTTTGAGCGGTACATGTACATAGCCCTGCCTCTGCGCTGCAAGGCCCTTGTGGTTGCAAAGGCGGTTACCGGCGGTTGGACAAGCGGTTGTGAGGCGAGTTCCGGCGGGTACGACCGGGTCGGCGGGCCAAGCGGTCGGCGGGGCTCACCGCCGCTTCAGGGGCAGGCCCGGAGAGGTCTATGGTACAGGGACATGTCCCCGAGTCGCACAGACCTTTTAGCCCCCCCTCCCCCCCGGACATGGGATGTGCTGGGGGCGACGTGGGCCCGGCGGCCGGAGGGCGTGTGCCGCCGCCTCGCGGGATCGGGGGGTGTGGGCAGTGCGGGACCGACGTGCTCCGCAGGTGTACTTCACCGTGACGTCCTCCGCCAACGCGTACGTCTGCTATTCGCCGTCCGGGGGCGCCGGCACGTTCTCGGCCATGAGCAACACCAACGGAGGCAGCCAGACCATTTATATCAGAGGTGCGCGGCCCTGTGCCCTGCGCCCCCGCTGCATGTGCCGTGCGGTGCAGGGGGACGGGGGTCGGGGGACGACGGGGGCGACAGGGGCGGGGGAGGGGGGCGGCCCATCCAGGGGCCTCGGCACGCACTGGGACTGTGGAGATAGGGATGCGGAGGCACCGCCGGGAGGGCAGGGGGAGGACCGCACGATGGGCAAGAGGACCCGGGGGGCACGTGGCGAGAGCAATGAGTGCCGGCAGTCGAACGCATCAGGCAAAGCGTCGTGATGGGCACGGTGGACTGGGTGGTGTGAACCAGACTTGCCACCAGCGTCTGCCAGCTGAGACATGATCAGATGGAGCAGGGTCCTACTGTGCCACGCCCTGGATGTGGCACGTTCCTACTGAGTTTTGGTGGTGCGGGGGGGCGGGTATTACTGAGTGGCCTTTGATGCGGGGCCGATTCCTACCGAAAACCAGTTTCCCTGCCGGACGCTAGTGGCACGCCTGGTGTGAACCAGTGATGCGATGTGGTACAGGGGGGTGGGGGTTGAAGAATGGGGAGAGGGTGGATGAGTTGCAGGCTCAACCCTCGGGGTTGGGGTACACCGCTGTCTAATCCACCGGAATTGAAGCCACTTAAATGACAAAATCAACACACAAAATCGATGTTCCAGCTACAACCAGGATTTAATTTCGATTTTTCTTGACACAATGATACTACAAACAATCTTCGTTTTTGGTGCAAACGGCAGTATGGTGGTGTAATAGCGCTGATTAAACTCAGATTTCAGAAACCAAACGACTGAATAGAATCACCTCCAGTACCAGGACCTCCCACTGCAATTTCATCTTGACGCATCCCCTGATCCACAGCAGACCTCGAAACAAATTCTGCGACCGTTTGAGCAGCACCGGCCGTACTTTTTCTTTTCTATTTCTCTTTTCATATTGGTTATTGAAGCGATTGTATTCCTAAAAGTCGCTCTAACAGTGCCTCTACATATTTTCCCTTTTACTTGATCGAAATGTCTTTTCCTTTCATCAAAATCCATAAATCAAACTCCTAATTAGCTTCAATATTTGAATCCACGACAAAATGAAACTCATTCGAAAATTTCCACAAAAACCGAAATTATTCAAAGTGTTAATGAAGTGCTACTGCTGTAACAGAACGACGACTAAGTAAGACCAAAAATTTCAAAAAATTCAAAAAAATTCTCACCAGTACTTAGAGAGACGGTTTTCTTTTGTTTCATCCCCCCCCCCCACCCTCCCTTTCTATAGTCCAAAAAAAACGTCCCAAAATATTTTTTTCCTTGAAAACTATTTTCAAATGACATTTTACGCGAATAATGCTCTACAATTAATTACTCATTGAAACGTAAATCCATGGACGCTCTATTGACAAGCCAAGCTACTTTTACTTTCGAATATGGTGTTATTCAGAGTTAAATGCTTTGTAACAGTTAAAGATGGTTTTACTTCCACATTTGGACCCACGAGATTCTTAGTTTGGATGGATTTTTTCCGTTGTCATATCTCGGGGACGACGTGGGACATCCACAACACCATGAGCAATGAAGTGGCGGGCACACAGGGCGTGTGGGTTGATGCCATGCCACCACGCGGATCGATACAAGTCGTCCATTCCACGCGGCCATTTGGGGGAGGGAGATGTTGCGGGGGTCCATGACCGCGAACCAACCGCCACGGCCGGCGGGCCCGACTCGGGGGGCCTCTTCAGTGAAGGACCCCCCGGTGTACCTTCTCGGCCACCTGAAGGGGGAGGTCGTCAGCGGAGGATAGCCCTGATGGGTCCGGTGCAGAGGTGCTGAGGTGTGATGAACATTGGGGACTGCCGCCACGTGCCATGCACCGCTCTGTCGTCTCCAGCTACGCCAAGATATATCTCGTCGCTGTCTTTCCCCGTTGCCGGGTTCGATCTGGTGATGCAGATCGCTGGCGACGCAGCCTCGTCCACGTCCAAGGTCTCCTCCCCGTCCGGCAGCCCCTGCTTTCCCCGTCCGTCCGTCCCTCCCTCCCTCCCCGTGCCCCCATCCCTGCCTTCCTTTCCCCCTCCCCACCTCTGCCCCGCTCATTCCCTCCCCCGCTCACCCCCTCCCGTCCTCCTTCCCTCCTCACCTGCTGCTCTCTCTCTGAGCTGTCCCTTCCCCCCTCCTCCCTCCTCACCTCGCTCCGGATGGACTACGGTGAGCAGCAATCGTACCCCTCCCCCTCCCCGACTTATGAACGTTCTCCCCCGTCTTGTAGAGCCACCCCCTCGGCTGGCAGCCCCTATTGCTCTGCGTTGCTGCTGCTGATGTTCTTACTGTTGCTGCTGCTGTCATTGCTGGTGTTCCGGCACTGCTGCTGTTGCTGCTGTCGTGGCTGCTGGCACTCCTGCTGCCGGCGCTGCTGCTGTTGCCAGGTGGCGGCCATGGTTGCAGGGGGGCGGGGGGGGGGGGGCGGGCCTCCTCTGTGCCTGATGATACGTCATTCTGCCAGGATTTAGTTCATAGGACTTAGATGCAGTGGACTCGCTTTGCATACTCTGCACCTGCTTTCCTACTGCAGCGAAAGGCGCCCATGACATGTCACTGAAGAGCTTTTCTCTTTGACTTTTGCTTTGCACTTCTGCTTTGTGCCTGACGGTACCGGTTGTGCACACGCATCCGTATCCCATAGCGGGCAGGTGGCACAAATAGGATCCAGTCAGCACCAAGTTCCGCGTGTCCATGACGTAAATTGGAACAGCCACCACCCCTCCTTTCTCCGTTGATGAGATGCTGCGATGCAGGCAGCAGCCCTCCCAGGAGCCAAGGGGACGCCGTGGCGGAGGGCTGGGATGCCGGGGGGGGTGTGGGAGCGCCAATCAGCAAAGGTATGCTGGCGTGGACGGCCTGGCTGGTGCGCTGGGAGGGGCGGCTGGGGCGGCTGGGGCTGAGTCATTACCGACCTGTCCGGCCTGTCGTCCGTCCGTGACAGCGGCACAGTCTTTTGGTGGGGGGCAGTCACTGCATCACGTGCCTGTGCATGTGCATACCCCCCCCCCCACCCCCCTAACAGTCCCCCTGGGGGGATCTGAGATGGCCTCCTTGGCCAAGGAGGGGGGGGGGATAATGACTGGTGGTGGTGGGGGGGGGGGGGCGCAATGAGAAGCACAGAGCAGCAGCAGCCGTACCAGCAACAGCAGCAACAACAGCAGCGATCGAAGAGGCCCCGCACCACCACCACCATCACCACCACCACCACCACCACCACCACCACCACCACCACCACCACCACCAGCACCAGCACCACCACCACCACCAGCACCAGCACCGGCAGCAGCAGCAGTGACCCAAGCAGCGCAGGCGCACCCCTTCTCCGCCCTTCAGCAGCCCCTCGGCATTCCTTATTTGGGTGGCCTCCTTTCAGTGGGCAGACCCCAGCGCCTTGTTGTGCGCCTGGGATAGCCCCAGCCCCACAGCGCTGTATCACACGTGCCGTGCGGGGGTGTGTCGTCATCCCCCCCTCCCCCCATTTGTCCGCCACGAGCGGGCCATCCCCCCCCCGCGCTCCCCTACCTCACGAGACGGCCGCAGATCAGCAACGGAGGAAGGGGCAACATCCACCGGAATGTCGTGTTGTTGCAGCCATGGGACGTCGGTTGTGGAGGGGGTGGAGGGTGTACACACTGTACACACGGGGGGGGGGGGGGGACAGAGGTGTGTGGACAGCAAAAACAGTCAAACGACCCCGGCAACAACCAGCACAGCCCCAATACGCCAATTTTTGGGCGCCGCTGACACGCAAACGGCACATCCCGCCACATTCAGCACAGCCCCAACACACCAACCACTGGGCTCCGCGAACGCGGAAACGACACCAGCAGGAGCACCGGCCGCAGCGGCCGACAGAAAGTAGCGACCCGACGCAACATGCGAAGGGACGAACGGGTGACTGTCCAGGGCCTTGTAAAGGAGCAACAACCAGACGGACTGTCACTCAGGGGGCGTTCCAGGGACTACACCCCAACACAAATGCATGCGGGTCCCGAGGGGGAGGTGCCCTCCCCAGGCCTACGCTCGACAGGGGGTGTGGTACCGTGTGCCCGGTGACTGTCAGTCCCGCCCCAGTCCGCTCCTGTCCTCCCCCCCACTGCCCTCCAACCGTTGCGCAACCCCCAGCCCGGCTATTGGACCCGCTCCCCAACCGCGCGTCTCGGCTGTCGCAGCCGCTCTTGACACCTCCCTTCCGCCCCCCCTCCCCCCCTCGAGGGCAGCCCCCCCCCCCAACCCCCATGCCCCGCCTTTCCCATTCCCCTGCACTGCGCACTCTGCCCCCCCCCCCCCCCGTGCACTGCTGCTGCCGCCGCAGCGCTCCGCCCCGCCCTTTCTGACGTCAAAGTGCGTCGCATGCGCGTGCCCCACGTGTGCAGGTGAAGATCGACACGGCTGTCGCGTGCACGGGCACGGCCGGGGCGGGCGGCACCAGCACTCTGGACTTGACCGTGGGCACCACGTCGCTGACGTTCTCCCCCACGTCGGCCGTCGCAGTCGCGTACGTGTGCCTGTCCACCGACGGGGGCACCACGTACACGTCGTTGCAGGAGTGGGTCACGGGCGTCAAGCCCTTCGCCATCATAGGTCCGCCGACCCTGTGCGTCTGCCGGTGCGCAGGGCTGGCGCCGCCGCGGCGCAGCGCAGCGCAGTGGCGTGTGGCGTGCGTGTCGCGTGTGCGTGTGCGCGCCCGTGCGTGGCCATGCGTGAGACCCCTCAGTACGTCGGTCGAGTCGGGCCACAGGCAGTGCGAGCGCGTGCTGCCTCGTGTGTTGTACGTGTGGCGGACATTGTGTGTGTGCGGGCACGTGTGTGAGGCCATGGCGGGGTAACTGTCCGATCCATGGATTCGAGCCATCGTCGTTGATCATTCGGGGCGTTGATGGCGGTGGTCGGACGGGACGGGGTATGGCCGAGCCTTGACCCGTCGGTTGTGGAGCCCACCCCAATGCCAGGGCCCCCCAGCGGGGCATGCTCCTCTTTTGGGGGGGATGCCTTTGCGGCCGCCGCCCCTTCGGGATTTGGGGGCATGGGTGCGCTTTGCGGGGGGGGGTCAGCCGCGTCAACCATGAAGCGCGCGCTACCCGCAACCAACAAGGAACGCGCCCTGCGCACGCGTGACCCACGGAGTGGGGGAGCGTACGTGGTGGACGGCTGGGACAACGCGTGGAGGAGCAGGGCGCCTGGGGCCCACACACACGGAAACGCAGCGAGGCAGGCTACGGACGGCCTGAGGACGGAGGTGTGTGGACAGCAAAAACAGTCAAACCACCCCCGCAACAACCAGCACAACCCCAACACACCAACCGCTGGGCGCCGCTGACGCGGAAATGACACCAGCAAGAGCACCGGCCGCAGCGGCCGACAGAAAGCAGCGACCCGACGCAACATGCGAAGGGAAGAACGGGTCCAGGGCCCCGTAAAGAAACAACAACCCGACGGAATGTCACACGGGGGGGGCAGGCCCTTGGCAGTGGTGGTGGTGGGCGACGCGGTGGGTGGTGCTCGAAGACGAGGTGGGGCCCAGCATCCGGCGGTTCCAAACCGATCGGTGGGCCTTGGGGTGCGGTTGGGGTGGGGACAGACATGGGGCGGCCCCCCGCAGCGCCTTTGGGGGATCTTGAGTGGCGGGAGGTCGATGGACGCCGTGATCTGCCGGGGGAGCCGCACCATCCGAGGGCTTTGCTCCGGACCCCCCCCCCGGCCCCTTCGAGCGCGTAGTTCCGCTTGCCTCGCGCGCTACGTCTCCCCCTGCGGCCGATACGTGGGGCCATGTTCAGGGGCCGGTGGCGAAGGCTGTGGGACGGTGGAGGTCCCGATCCCCCGCCGGCGGTGCTTTGCTGTCGGGACCCACCCACGCCTTCATGGCCATGGCCATGAGGCCCGCAGGGCATGGCCTTCGGTCGGCGGGAGCTGCACCGACTGCCCTCCCCCCCCCAGTCCCACGGGGGTGCGCCAGGGGTCCTGGGGAGCCTCCTCGTGGGAGGACCGCTGCTGCCGCAATGTCGGCAGCGTCCAAACTTGATATTGGGCGCCCGGTGCCAGGCCGTAGCCGGGGGTTGGGGGGGTTTGGTTGGGGGGTCAGAGGCCATGGCTTACTGAGCCCAGGGGAGGGGGGATGACTTGGGGGCCCTGCCCAGCACCGGCCGACCCACGCACCCCCCCCCCCCGACCCTCATCAGATAAATTTTCCTCCGGGAAAAACTGAACTGTATTACAAAGGCCGGCAACTTGGGGCTGACTCAAGGTACACTTAACCTTTTGTTGGCTGGGGCTCCTCATCCGATGACACACCTCCTCTGCACATGACAAGTCTCGTGGAGAAGGGGTGCGGAAATTGTGCCGTCGGTGGTGAGGGCTTCGTGGCGATTGGGTGTCAGTGGGTGGCCATGGGTCGGTGGCCCAGATGCGTGCGCCCGCCACCGCCGCGCTGTCTGGCCGCAGACGGTGCTGCATGGCACCCCCCCTCCCCACGGCTTCTTTAGAATAATTAAAAACCAAAGGGGGGGGGGGGGACCCCTCCCCCCAAAACCCCCTTCCCCCCCTCCCCAGACCAAAGTGATCATCGCGGGAAAAAACGAAATTTACAAAAGGGACAATCTGGTCAGGCCATTTTTGGTACACCAAGTTTTGGGTCCAAAACCCCCTCCCCCCCTCCTCCCCCTGATCAAAAGAAGCCCTGCCCCTCCCCCTTCCCGTCCCCTGTGCAGCCAAGCCCACGTACAGCTACCTGCCCACCAACAAGCCCGTGGCCAACATGGACTTGACGCTGGACTTCTCCGTCAGTGCCACGTCTTCGATGGTGTGCGTGATGCTGCAGTCCGCGGCGGATTGCTCTCAAAGTGTGGGGCTCGTGGGCACCGAGACGGAGGCCTTCACTGAGGTCTGTAACGCGGTGCCGTGCCCTCTGTGCGCCGCGTTGAATGTGTTGAACGGGGCGGTGAGGCCGGAAACAGGGAGGCGGACAGGGCGGGAAGTAGGGAGGGAGGGAGGGAGGGAGGGAGGGAGGGAGGGAGGGAGGGAGGGAGGTAGGGAGGGAGGGAGGGAGGGAGGGAGGGAGGGAGGGAGGGAGGGAGGGAGGGAGGGAGGGAGGGAGGGAGGGAGGGACGGAATGATGCGTGTGTGTGGACGCACATGCGGGGGGGGGGGGGGGCGATGGACGTGGCGCCAGTGCAGGAGCCTCTGTGCTGTACGCTGGATGCCTCACAGCGCCCTGCATTACTCCGCGTGGGTTTTCTGGCCGCCAGCCCCGGGGCGCTCTTCCAACTGACGCCCAACTCCCGTAGTTCCGAGCGTACGGTCACGGTCCCGGGGCATCCCCAGCCCGCGGTCCTTCAGCTGCCGGTGCGTGACCGATGAGGGGGCACCTGCGCACCACACACACTGCGACGCCCGGCCATTGCCCTGCCCTCTCCCCGTGCCGTGCGGCCTGGGCCCGCCCATCACGAGCACCGCAGTATCGAATCGACCCACAACGCACCGCAAACGTCACACGACAATCCGCAGCTGCGGGACGACTCTTGGGGCGTTGCCACTCACACAACCCATTGCCACGAGTCTGACGCAGTCCCATGGCATTCCCTGTATCCCCCCCCCCCCCGGACGGCACGGGCAACAGCCCCGTCTCCGGGACAGCCGACCCCCGGAGTAGTCAAACAGGACAAGTCATCCGGGGGCTCTGGTGACACAACCAAAACATGTTCGGATCCACAGAGGGTCAGAATGCGTAGTGGCGAGGGGCCGATGGGCGCCGCCAAAGGCACACAATCAGATACCGAGGCCTTGTGCCAACCCCCCCCCCCCCCACGGACGGCCCTCCCGAGGCCTGCCACCCGATTCTTGCACGAGCCCCGCAGTCGCACTCGATGACTCGCCGTCCCCTCTTCCGATTCGGCAGGTCTCGAGGATCGTGTTCAACCCCGTGCCCAACGCCGCTGTGTCCGGGGTCTACGTCTGCTTCACGAACCGCTGCGGCCAGGCCGGGGGGGCCTACCAGCCGCTGCAGGAGACCGGGACGGGCGGTTTTACGTTCAGCATCGTGGGTATGTGCTGGACGCCCCCCCCCCCCCCCTCACCCATGCCTTTGCCCATGCCTCTACCTGCATGCGCCCTTGCACGCATCTCCATGGCCGTACCAATGCCCGTGTATCTATGGCTGTCTTTATGCCTGTGCCTGGGCCTGCTTGAGCACCTGCGTGCCCGGACCTCTTCGTGCTTGCATCCATCCCCATCCCCATCCCCCTATCCATACCAGACATGCCACTAGCGCCAAGCAGGGAATCCGGGACTCGTTAGGAAGCAGCCCTGCGTTGTGTGCCCCGCGGTATTTCCTACCACCTTCACACCCAGCACTCAGTAGGAACCTGCTGCATCCAGTGCATTGCTCAGTAGGGCCTAGCTCCGCTTGGCTGTGCCAGGCTTGGCAGACGCTAGTGTCACGTCTGGTCCATAGCTGCAGCCCTGTCTGCACCCATGCTGCGTCCATGCATGTGCCCATCACTGTATTTGTCGTAGCCATGCCGCCATCCATCCCTCCACCCATGCCAGCACCCATCCCTCTATTTCCCCATGCCCCTGTCCGCGCATGTCCGCGCGCTGCTACCCGTGCCCCTGCTTCGTTGCAGATACTCCAGAGTTTGCGGTGCAGCAGACCGCAGCAGACCAGACCCTGTACCTCGAGGTGACTACGGCAGTGGCCTCATCAGCCTCCCGCATCACTTTATCAACGGACTGCACGGGCACGGTGTGTCCAGGGCGTGCGTACAGGGGACAGGGTCGCAGCTGGCGCTGAAACCATTTGGGGAACCCGGAAACTAACACCAGCCTGTTGACCCACTTGAACTGCTGGGACCATTGAACAGAGGATGGGTGTGAGCTCAACGGGTCAATGGGGACCCCCCCCCCCCCGAAGCGAAGCCGGTGCGTGTGTCCGTCTTGCACTCCGTCCCGCTTCAACAGGACGTCTAGGGCTGCTCTGCAGCTCCTGAGGGGTTTGCCCCCACCGCTTTTCTTGTGCTTTTGCTCTTGTTTTTGCGGTTCCCAACGTGTGTGTGTGTGTGTGTGGGTGGGTGTGCCCCTGTGTGTGTGTGCGGTTAGGTGGACGCACCTAGCACAGGTTCCATATGTTGACGAGACAACACGACCTCCTCCGTCGGTGAATTTTGTGGTCTGTCATGAACGCTGCACGATTCTCAGGGCAGGTCAGGGAGCAGGATCTGAATGATGATATACAGTGCAGCACATTGCCGCGTTTTCTGACAGACCGAAAGACGTCCAGGACAGCTCTGCTGTGCCTGAGGAGTTTTCTTTCACCGCTTTTCTTGCTCTTGTTCTTGTTTTTGCGGTTCTCATTGTGTGTGTGGGTGTGGCATTAGGGCTGCAGCTAACCTCCGAGAAGACGTCTGTGGTTTGGCCCTCGTCCCGGGCCTTTCGGCGAGGCGCTGGTGGAGAGCGAGTGACGCTGACCCAGTCCATGGGCGAGCAGGGACGCGCCGTTGTCTGTGCTCGTCAGGCGCTGCGCCGAGGGGATTGCTCGAGGAATGCAGGCCGCAGCGGCTCGCCGCCTTTCATCCCCCGCTGCCGAACGGCGCCTTGTGCGGTGTCTAGACATGCTTTTGTTTTGACACTGCACCTGACGAGAATTTGTGCGCTCGGGCCTTGATTGCTGCCTGTTTGTCGCGTTGATCGCGCGCACGCGCGCGTGTGTGTGCTGCGGGCGGGGGGTTAGAACTGCGGATGGAGCGAACTCAGGCCCTCATACCGAAGCGCACTGTTGTGGACCGGGTGCAAGGAGACGTTGACAGATCACCGTCGACTTGGGGCCACCATGAGTACTGCCACAGGATTGCATGCGGCAGAAGGGCCTGTGCACTGTGGGGGCCTCTCCAGACCGGGGACAGGGAAGGGAGGTGGTGCTGTGTCTCTGGAGGTCCCGATGCTTGGCCGGGCGTACGCATTCGGGAGAACGCTCTGAACGGAAGGCGATGAAGGCCCTGAGGCAATGGGATCAGACTTGCCTCTGGTATCCGGCAGATTGGGATCAGAGGGAGTCGGGGCCCACTGAGTCGGGCACGGGGCGCCGCCGGGTCCTGCCCGGGGCATCAGGGGCTGCTCGGAGCGGATCTTAGCGAGTGGCACATGGCATGGGTTCGATTCCTAACGAGACCCGCACTGGGGTCTCGGCGGCCTCGATCTGTGCACATACCTGGGCCGGTGCTGGTCCACACGGTCGCTTGTGCCTGTGTCAGATGTCTGGCCTTCCTGCTGCCTGTTTTGTCGCGTTGATTGTGTGTGTGTGTGTGTGTGTGTGTGTGTGTGTGTGTGTGTGTGCGTGTGCGTGTGCGTGTGCGTGTGCGTGTGCGTGTGCGTGTGCGTGTGCGTGTGTGCGTGTGCGTGTGCGTGTGCGTGTGCGTGTGCGTGTGCGTGTGCGTGTGCGTGCGCATGCGCGTGCGTGTGCGTGTGCGTGTGTGTGTGTGTGTGTGTGTGTGTGTGTGTGTGTGTGTGTGTGTGTGTGTGTGTGTGTGTGTGTGTGTGTGTGTGTGTGTGTGTGTGTGTGTGTGTGTGTGTGTGTGTGTGTGTGTGTGTGTGTGCGTGTGCGTGGTCAGGGGGGGGGAGGCACGCACTGCGCAGCACCGGCCCTCCTCCTTCACCTGCAGCCCGTGGCCGCCGGGGGGACCGTCGGCGCTACGCTGAGCTCGGGCACTCAGATGCTGTTTGGGCCCACGTCGGCGGACTTCGCGGTGTACGTCTGCTTCTCCAACAACGGCGGCGCGGGCTACGTCGCTTTGGCGCGCTTCTCAGGTACGCCCCCTCGGCCGCGCTCCCCACCCACTGCCCCGCCCCGGGCCCTGCGACACCCCCTCGGGGCCGGGGGGCCAGCGCCGGAACACCGGTTTTGTTCCGGTTTCCAATGCCCCCCTGGCCCCACAAATATTGTACCCCCACATGTCATGTGTGTGAAAACGAGTGGCGGAATTTGGCGATCATTTTGAGGTGTGATATGTCGTGACCCCCCCGTCTGCGCGCTCGTTTAGGGGGCAACCCGTTCTTCGACATCGCGGCGGCCTCCGCCCGCCCCACCGTCTCCTTCGCCCTCAATCACCCGGTGGCCAACATGCCGCTCATCGTGGTCCTGTCCGCCGCCCCGGCCGCTACGCTGAGCTCCCGCTTCCGCCTCTCGGAGAGTGCCACGTGCTCCCCGGCCTCGGGCCTTAGCAGCTCCGAGACCGTCTGGACTGCGGGGACGGAGGTGTGGACGGAGTGAAGGCGGAGGACGAGGGGGCGAGGGAGGGGGGCCAAGAGCACCGCTACGCGCGCTGTCCCTGTGACTTCCCGGGGCACAGTCCCAACGCAGTGGGTACGCGCTACAAAGGCGGTCAGGGCACGGTTTCAAAGCGGTTGGCGCCCGGTACAAAAGCGGTTACAGCGCGGCAAAATGGCGGTTGGCGAGCGGTTTCAAAGCGGTTGGGGCACGGTATAAAAGCAGTTGGCGGTGCAAACGAGGTTGGGGCACGGTACGACACTTGTCGAGGCCAAGAACAGACACCCCTGTGCCCGTACCCGCACCCCCCCCCCCCCGTTACTCTGTGGCAGGTGACGCTCAGCACCCCCGTCCGGGCCTCCGCCACCACGTACCTCTGCCTCACCACCAACTACGGCGCCCCCAACGAGGCGTACCTGGCCGCCGCCACCTTCTCCATCGCCGCCCTCCCGACCTACGCCTACAGCAACGCCCGGGCGGGCTTCACCCTGTACATCACCCTGACCAGCAACATCGCCTCCGCAGTGACCTACATCAGAGTGACCTCCGGGACAGACTGCACGCAGGGTACGCGCCCCTTCCCCCGATGATGCACATCCGACACCTGCTCCTTCCTCCCCCTCAGCCAGGGAAGTATGAGCATGGCCGTACACCGTAGGAGGAGGGGGGTACCCCCCCCTGGACCCCCCAGACCAAAGTGACCATCGTGGGAAAATTCACGATGGGGAATGTCTTGTCGGGCCATTTTTGGTACACAACTTTTTGGGTCCCAGAACCCCCCCCCCCCTTTCTCATACTTCCGTGCCCTCAGCCACCGCCTGCACACGGGGGTGCAGCACACCAATGTGCTCCCCTTGGCACACCGCTAAAACAAGCCGATTCGGGCCAAGAGCATCCCTTTGTCGTGCCTTCAGCAGGGGCTCACGGGGATTGCCCGTTGCCGCGCTAGCCCGTGGCTGTGGGCATCTTTGTTCTGGTGGAGCCCATGGACGTGCGGTGGTGCCTTCGCCCAGAGCTCGGGTTTGCGCGCAAACCCCTTGTACGATCGCCCCAGTCAACGAAGGTGTTGGCGGGCGTGGAGGCCTGACGCAGGGATATGGGCCTCCCTATCCCAAGGGGTGCAGGGGCAAGGGGCACAGCGCGCGGTGGGGGGGTGGGGGCGGAGGGGCCGTCCTTGTGTCCGATACACGCCTAGACTTGCCACTAGCGTCTGCCGGCTCAGACATGATCCGATGGAGCCGGGTCCTACTGAGCCACACACCAAATTTTTTTTGGGGGGGGGTCACAAATGGTTTAAATTTTTTCCTCAAATACCAGGCAAATGAGGACTTTCCTGAGCCCCCTCATCGCGCTGATCCCAACAATACCATTTTCACTTTGACTGAAGTTTGGGGGCGCGGGGTCATCTCCGTGGGTATGTGGGGTCTGATCCCACCCCCCCCCCCCATGTTTATGAAGGGGGGGTCTGGGGGGGTACCTCCATTTCTGGTCTGGGCGGGTGGGTACCAACAGGGCCGGACCCCCCGCCCCTTGATCAACGGGGACGCCACACGTACATCTCAGCCCCCTCACCGCCATGTCCTTTCTCATAGCGCTGTCAGGCGAGCCTGACCTGACCGTGAACTACGCCGACACGGGGTCTCTGGTCGTGACGATGGAGTCGTCCAGTGCCGTGTCGGATGCCCGTGTCTGCCTGTCCAACAACGATCAAGTGGGGTGGCTCTTGGCGGAGCGCACGGACGGGGGCACGTCAGGTGCGCACTGCGTGCTGCATGCGGGCGGGAGGGGCTCAGGCCTTTGCTTAGTGGCTGGTTGATACTATACCGGGGGGGGGGGGGGGGGTGGGTCAGAGGCCAAAAAAAAGTTTGTGTACCTAAAATCGACCTCCAAGTTCGGGCCCCTTTGATAAATTTCATTTTTTTCCTGAGGAAAAATTTCTTGATGTGGGTGGGTGGGTGGGTGGGTGGGTCAGCCAAAATCCCGGGGGGCCAATTTGACCCCCCCCCCCCCCCCCCAGTATCACTAAGCAAAGGCCTGGAGGGGCTGCGTTTCGGAGGATCCGGCCCAGGGCCCCTGTTGTGGCGTGCACGCGGCGGTCCGGGGGGTGCTGGTGGCCTCGCTTGTGTGCGTGCAGTGGTGCTGCGGTTCGTCGAGGGGTCCCGCAGGAGACCTGAGGCGGGGGAGTGGCGTAGGGGTGGCAGAGGAGGGCATTGGGGGTGCACCATGAAGGCCGAAGGAGGATGCCGGTTGGTGCTTCCTGATGTATTGGGGGGCACGGGGGAGGGGGCGCAGGGTGGAGCAGCGGGGCTCATGGACTCCCATAAGCCCCCCCCCCCCCTTGTCCAAGCTACGAATGAACTTTGAGACGCTTGAGGAGCAGTGCTGAACCATTGGACTATGTGCGTTGCGGCTCCGCCGCGTGATACATGAGATGCTGTTGGAATGCCAGAGCGATTCTGGAGGGTGACGACCATCGTCGTTTCATGGCCAAGCTACGAATGAATTGTGGCGGCGCCTCCGGCGCCGTATCTGTGGACTACATCTGGACAATCTGTGGATTACATCTGGACAATCTGTGGACTACATCTGGACAATCTGTGGACTACATCTGGACAATCTGTGGACTACATCTGGACAATCTGTGGACTACATCTGGACAATCTGTGCGGCGATTCTGGTGCCGTATTCATGACAATGAACTGTGAGAGTGCCTGGAGTGATTCCTGAGGGTGATGACCATCGTCATTCTATGGCCAAGCTACGGTCCACGGTAAGAGACAAGCAAGAGGCAAGCGACGGTAAGAGAACCGGGCGTAAGCCCTGATGGGCCTAAAGGCCAATCTGGACCTGCACTTTGAGGGGGCCTAACGGCGCCTTGGGGGACAGCACGGACCACTGGTGGCGGGGCCTTGCGGACGATGTGTGTCGCAGCTTTGCCACGTGGAGACTTGGTGCACTGTTGAGTACGCCAGAGAGATTCGGGATGGGGGCGACCAGCGTCGCCGTATGGCCAGGCTGCGGTTTTGTCCAAGTGACAGCAGTGTAGGGACTGTTGCTTTGGGACATAATTCAGTTTGGTACCAAATGTACCGCAGCCACATCAGTTGACGGGGCTTGGGTGCTGGAACCTGAGCCCTACTTCAAACGTTGGCGGTTGGCGGTTGGCGGTTGGTGATGGGCGGTTGGCGGTTGATGATTGGCGGTTGGCGGTTGGTGGCGGTTGGCGGTCTCTGGGGGCTGTCCTGAACAAAAAAATATTGGGGGCTTCTTAAGGACAGCCCTGCTGTTCCTGCACTCTCGGGTCCCATATCTGTATTGTCAGTGTTTGCCCACTTAGACCACACGTCTTGATTTTGGGGTTTGGGCATGCTGCGTATCCTTTCCAGCAATCCATGGCGTCCTTTTTTGGAATTTTTTTGGAATTTTTTTTTGGAATTTTTTGGAATTTTTTTGGAATTTTTTTTTGGAATTTTTTCCAAAAAAATTCCAAAAAATTCCAAAAGCAATCCATGGCGTCCGGCTATTTCTACTGTGGGGCCACTCGAGTGTGGATCGGTGTTACGGTCTTGTCTCAGCCACGGTAGGCGTGGAGACCATATGACCCTTTGGGTGCGGCGGTACGTGACGTGACGCCGGGTGAGGGAAGGGGGGGGGGCGGCGCTGTCGGGGCAGTGAGGCTGCACTTGTGCAATACACCGTGTGGCCGATGGGCAGACTTCAGCGGAGGACAAGCCCCGTGGCGGGCGTTCAGGTGGTCGGGCAGCTGAAGTGGATGTCCTCCAGCGAGTCCTGCTGCACTTGTGTGTCTGGGGCCTTGGGCGACGGTCCCGGGGCTGTGCTCTCTTGGGCAGGGCAAAGGGGGGGGGGGGGCGGAGCTGTGCACGGTCCAGAGCAGAACCAAAAGGATGTGGGGATGGAGGGGGGGGTCATGTCAGCACCGCTGTCACGAGAGGCAGAGGCCCCGCCAAAGAGCACGTCGGGCGCCGGGGGCCCTGCCATCCACCGCAGGGCCCGGACCGCTGGCCCTCTGTGTGACGGCGCTGAGGGGGCAATCCTCGGGTCCCCACAGAAAGCGCGTATCATGCACTGCTTTTGTGGCCTGCCATGACACGCGCCTGACGCGAATCTTTGCACTCGGCGCCTTTGTAGTGCCTGTTTGTCACGTTCATCGTGTGTGTGTGTGTGTGTGTGCGGTGATGTGCACGTGTACGGTGCGGTCCAGGGGTAGGCCCATGGCCATCGAAGTATTACAATGGCCATACACCATAGCAGGAGGGGGGGTACCCCTCCCTGGACCCCCCTCCATCCCCCCCAGACCCAAGTGACCATAGTGGGGAAAAACGAAATTTACAATGGAGGAAATCTGATCGGGCCATTTTTGGTACACAAAATTTTGGGTCCCAGACCCCCGCCCCCCCCCCCCCCCCCTTTCTAATACTTCCCTGCTCATTGCCCTCTCGGTCACAGGCTTCCCCATCAGCGCCCCCATCACTGCGCCGGACGCGAGCATTGAACATGTCCACCCCGTGGCCCGGCTGCGGTTGTCCGCGATCCTGACGCACACGGACGCCGCCTCCGTCAGCACCAAGTTCAAGTTGGCCTCGCAGGCTGATTGCAGCGACGGCCCTCTGCTCGGTATGCGGCCTGTGTGCGTGGGGCCGGGCGGCAAGGGGGTGGCCCCATCCCCCAATAATAGTTGCTGAGTCCCGCTGGTTCCTTGGAGCCTCTCGTGTCCCAAGTGCAGCCTGGGGCTGGACCCCTTGCCTCTGTGGTGTGTGTGTGTGTGTGTGTGTGTGTGTGATTGGGCCTCATGCGCACAGCGCCCTGACATATGTATGTGTGTGTGTGTGATTGGGTGGTCGCACCTAACACAGATTTGCTTTTTCTGGGACAACATGAGGCACAAACTCCCCCATGGATTTTCTCTTGGTCTGTTGCTCTAACAATCTAGTGGCACTTGATGGCGTAGCTGCAGCAGTAGGGGTCGGGGAGAGCTCAGGATTCTCAGTACTGCATTGCATCTGCACTGACCAGTGCCGCACATTGCGCTGTTCCCAACAGACTGAAAGATGTCTAGGGCTGCCCGGCAGCTCCTGAGGAGTTTTGTTTCACCGCTTTTCTTGATTTGTTCTCGTTTGCGGTTCCCATCGTGTGTGTGTGTGTGTGTGTGTGTGTGTGTGTGCGTGCGTGCGTGCGTGCGTGCGTGCGTGCGTGCGTGCGTGCGTGCGTGCGTGCGTGCGTGCGTGCGTGCGTGCGTGCGTGCGTGCGTGCGTGCGTGCGTGCGTGCGTGCGTGCGTGCGTGCGTGCGTGTGTGTGTGTGTGTGTGTGTGTGTGTGTGTGTGTGTGTGTGTGTCTACTCCGTCGTGCACATTCGAGGATGAAATGTCCGTCTTGTGGGGTAGAATACCCATGGCTCCTCGCTGCCCCTTTTGTACCGGGTACAGACCAGGGTTTAGTGGGATTGCCTGTCTCTGACCCCAGGGGTGGACAGATGCCGCTGTGCTCTGGACCGCCCCATCGACTCTGCCTGTCATCACATTCCTGTGGCTGTGCCCTGCAGAAAGGCGCCCAGCCACATGGCATTGTTTTGCATGGCCTGACGAGGAGCCTTCACGCCCACGCCCAGTGCTTCGTCGTGCCACCCGTGGGGCGTTTGTCGGGTGTTGGCATGTCCGCATGGCACGCGCGTGCGTGTGTGTGGGGGGTGCAGTTGTGGGGTTGCTGCTCTCCTCACGCCTGATTAGAGGGAGGGCAGGGCCAGGGCCGCGCCAGGCCCCCCGCGAGTGTGAGGCAGCGCCAGCCCCCCCCCCCCCCCCCCCATGCGTCACAGGGACGGAGTTGGAGCCGTACACGTCGAGCAGCACAGCCACCGTCACGTTCAACCCGCGCCCCGCCAGCCCCGGCACCGTCCTCATCTGCATGTCCACGAACGTGGGGGCCCCCTCGGAGCAGTACACTATCCTCAAGCTCTCCACGACCGCGGACTTCTTCGCGGTGGCCCCGTGCCCCACCTACGCCCTCAACCCGCCGCTGGTGCTGTCGGGGCTGCCGCTAGCGGTGCAGTTCAGTGACACCAGCGCGGCCACCCCAGCCCTCACCTACTTCAAGTTGAGCGACCAGAGCGACTGCAGCGGCGCCGCAGGTCCGGGCGTGTACTGTGTGCCGCGGAGCCACTGCCCCCACCGCCTGGGGCTGGGGGGCGGAACGCCTGCGGGGGAGAGGGGGGGGTCCACAGCGCGTGGGGCTTAAAGAATCGCCGTCCAACGCCATGCGCCCCCCCCCCCTTGGACAGGACAGGGGTAAGTGCCGAGAGGCGTCGCCAGCTCCACACACTCAGGGGTCACCCCCACCCCGAACCCCCTGTGCATAGGCCATTTTCAGTGTGGGGGGGGGGGGAGATCCGGAAGGGGGGCTCAACCCCCCCCCCCAGCGCCGCACATGAACTGTTCCCGCGCCCCGTCGGCTGCGAATCCCCCGCCCAAAAGGACGACAGGTGCGCCTTGTTCATCAGAGGCAACGCAATGGCCACAGTCGGTCGAGGGATGTGCGAGGGAAACAGGCCAAAAAAGGGGGGTAAGAGACCCCATGCTCCATGTCACAGTGCTCTGGGCCCTCAGGCTTCAAGTGAGTGTCCTCACCCCACCACCCCACCCAGTTGGGGGGGGGGGGTGTTGTAGCACCGCCATGTGGACATGGAGGGCCCTCCCACTTGGGGGGGGGGGTCCGGTGTGGCCAAGCCCACCAGGGGAACCACTGGATTCCCCAGAGAGAAACACATGCGCGGTGCGCGCCGGGCGTGTGTTTTCGACGTGTGTGGACAACATTTTCTCTCCGCTTGTGCTTTTTTTTTTCTGCACCTCACGATTGCCTTTGCAATCTCATGGTGGGGAACCAAAGGATGTTCTCCACCAGCCACAATATGAGGAGGACGTGTTCCAAAGTCTTCTGATGAATATTTTCTTGGCAATGTCCGATGGTTGGCAGGCATCTCTTGTGGGGCCCGGGCCGATGCCTGAATCATGAAGGAATGGGGACCCCCTCTCACCGCTGGATGGCGGGTTTGGCGGCCGATTAGGCTCCCTAGCCCCGTTTCGTACCATTGTTGAGGAGGTAGAGTGGAGGCCTCCGTTGTTGTGTGCTAACCCCTGAGGCCGCCGTGTCCCTGCCACCCTGAAAATACACAACAGATCCAGAGATGGGCTGGTAAAAAAGCGGCTGCAGTGCGCGCGGTGCATGTGTCCCTTCTCCCAACGACTCACATCCGGATGGGGCGGGTCAGAGGACAGCAGAGGGCACAGGGCCTACCAGAGCGAAGGGGACGGGGAGCACTGTCTGGCGGGGGGGGGGGGGCTTAGGTCGAATTTACAGGTCCAGTGGGTAAAGCTTAGCGTCGGCCACTGGCGTACCGCTGCACACCCACTGCTTTGCATCTCTGTGGCCTACCCACAAGCATCTTCGTGTCTCTTGTTCTGCGACAGAAAGGTACCTATGGTCTTATAGGCCACTGACGAGCCCATTTTCTTTCTGCGCTTTGTGCTGTTTGCTGCCAGTGCACACGTGTAGCCCAGAGTTCCTTCGGGGGGGCTGTGCAGCGGGCGCCTGGTCCCTGCCATTGATGATCCTGAGCACAATGACGCAGGGCCCCAGAGACAACTGCGTGACGTGTGGACATCGTATGCCTTCGGTGAAGGGCCGCAGCAGTGCAGGGGGGGTGGGGGCGACAGCAGCCAGAGACAGAGGCGAGGCAAAGGGCGCTAGTCATGCCCCGATCGTCCGGCCCCGTTTGGGCCCTGGGCCCGACACCGAAGCCGAAGGGGCAGGGGCAGACGCTATGGACATCGGTGCGTAGACGCAGTGTTGTCCGGGGGGATGCTCTGCCCGCCCCCCGTCCCCCGCCCCCCCCCCCCCCCCCCCTTGTGCCGTGCCCCCCGTACCCTCATAGACCGTCCGCCCACGCCTTCTCACAGCCGCCGCCAACACGACGGTCCTGCCGTGGCAGACGGGCAGCAGCCTCGCGATGGTCCCCAACCCCTTCGCCCCCGAGGCCACGCGCATCACCATGTACGCCTGCCTCAGCAGCAACGTGGGGGCGGCGGACGAGTCCTACACAGCGCTGTTCCAGGCGGACCTCGAGACCCAGGCCTTCATCCTGGAGGGAGAGCCCCAGTATACCATCGTGCAAGGCCAGGTGTGATGGCTGTGAGGGGGTGGGGAGGGGGGATGTGCTGGACCGGGAGGAGAGGGGGGGGGGGGCGAACGGGGGGTGGCAAGAGCCGGCGCAGAAGCGGTTGGGAAAAGCGGTTGGGAAAAGCGGTTGGGAAAAGCGGTTGGGAAAAGCGGTTGGGAAAAGCGGTTGGGAGGCCCTCGGGAAAAGCGGTTCGGAGGCCCTTGAGAAAAGCGGTTGGGAGGCAACGCCGGGCAGGTACAAACCGGTTGGAGTGCCGGTGGGGGCGGCGTCAGCAGGGCTGACCGTCCCCCCCCCCAAATGGGGGGGGGGGGTGTTGGGGGTGGGGCATGAAGGCGGAGTCGGTTCTGCCGTCGGCACATCGAGCCCTCCGCCCGCTTTCCCGGTGGGAGGGGGGGGGGGGGTGGCAGGGACGCGTTGCTGCACGGCCCAGCGCCCCAGCACACGCCGCGCCTCCCCCCCTAATCCCCAGGCGCCCCCCAAGAACAGGCCCATGGCGCATGCCCCCCGGGCTGCCACACCACCGCACCGCACGAGCCCAGAGCAGTACGGCAGCCCCCCCCGCTTGTGGTCCTGCCCGCAGGATTCGGGTCGGGGAGGGCGGGTGGGGGTTTGAAAACGGGCCACCAGAACACGGCACGGCTCCCACTGACCCCCATGACGTGCAGATCAGTGGGAGGCGCGTGGCACGGGTATCTCTCTGCGCTATCCTGGGGCCTGGAGGCCCTTCCCCGGGGGGGGGGGGGGGCTAATTGACGTTAGCTAAGCGAAGGTGCAGGTGGAGAATTTGGTGGACTTACCCCTCGTGACACCGCCCCCTCCCAAGGGCTACTGCACCCACTCAACGGCACAGCACTTCACAAAGAAACGCAAATGAAAGATGATGCAAACGGGCACGAGAAAATGCAAACGCACTGTCAGAGCAAGAGCCCACCCCATCTCTGCTTTTCGGGGCGTTGCCTGCACACAGCACGGCATCAACAACGTGTTGGGAGTGGCTAGGCCTTCCCGGGGGGGGGGAGGGGCACTCCGCAGTTCATCAAAGTGGCTACATACCCATTGCGGGGTCATGGGGACTCCCTCCCAGGCCCGCCTCCATACCCCCCCCCCCCTCTTCGCCCTGGCAGCTTTGGAACTAAACTCGGGGGGGTGGGGGTCACACCGCCCCCTGACCCCCTGCACATGACCTCCCCGGTGCGACAGGGCCTTGGGCCTTCACAGTGGAGTGGCCCCCGGTACTACGGCAGTACCCCCCCTCTCCCCCACGAGCACACACACGTGCCGCGCCCATCGCTGGCAATCCCTCTTCTCACCCGCAATGCCCCCCCCCCCAAACACATCCTGTGGCCCCCGCACCACAGGCCAAACAGAACAACTGGTTGTCCATTGTGTTGTCCTCGGACTACCCCGTCTCCGACAACACCTACCTGCGGCTGCAAGACACCAGCGACTGCTCCGCCACATCAGCGAAGTTTGGGACGGAGGTGTGTGTCCTGGGCCTGGGCATCGGCTGGGGAGAGGGCTGCGGCTCCGTGCTCAGGTGGTGGGCGCATTGGGTGTGTGTAGGGGGGGGGGGGGTTGCAGAGGAGGTACTGCGGCTGCCACCCCCAGTCTTGTAAGGCGCCGACGGGGACTGACATCGGCCCCACCACACACCAACGACCTGGTCGACCGCAGACCGGACCGCCTTGAACATGCCCCAAGACCTCCGAAGCTCCAAACAGGGGGTGCCATAAGGACGCCCACCCTTTTTTTTTTTTTTTAACTATGGCATCCACTCTCTGATGTTCGGTGGCTACCCACCAACCGCCATCGGTTACACACCAACCGCCATCGGTTACACACCAACCGCCATCGGTTACACACCGGCCGCCATTGTAGGGCGTATTGGACACTCCGATTTTTTTTTTCTTTCATTACGGCACCCCCTGGCTCCAAACCTCCAAACAATTTGTTGAACACAATTGTGAACCACGCCCCAAGTGTGTTCTGGAACTCTGGTCCGGGCAGTGTCTCCTGCTCTTCCATTCTGCAGTTCCAGAGGGACGCCCCCAATTGAAATGAGAAACAGTCATGAGGGAGCGCCCTGTGGCGGCCGCATGTTTGCGTTGCTGTGCCCTGCTGCAGTGTTCCGGGAGGGGGACACTGCACATGGAAACGACACCAGCAAGAGCACCGGCCGCAGCGGCCGACAGAACGCAGCGACCCGACGCAACATGCGGAGGGAAGAACGGGTGACTGTACAGGGCCCCGTAAAGAAACAACAACCCGACGGAATGTCACACAGGGGGGGTGCCCCCTGACGAGCGTCTTTGCACTCAGCGCCTTTGTAGTGCCTGTTTCTCACGTTCATCGTGTGTGTGCGCGTCTAGGACAGCTCTGCTGTTCCTGAGGACTTTTCTTTCAACCGCCTTTCTTGCTCTGTTCTTGTTTCGCGCTTCCCAACGTGTGTGTGTCTGTGTGTGTGAAGAAAGCGCAGAGGAAAAGATAAGGGATACGACAAACATACAATGATATAAGTATTAGATGCATTTTTAGTTGATCCGGCTCAACAAACTGCTGCAAAATCAGTTGGTGAAAATGTGATATCAAGTCATAAAAGGAAGTCGTAAGAGGAATAAAGAAAAAAATGTTGCGAAATTTTTTGGGCTGTCATGCACACGAACTCCTCCAGGGGGCCTTTCTTGGTCCGTTGGTTAGTGTGCAACCAAAACGTGGTGCAGGTGAGGGCACAGGAGGAATTCTGTATCACACTGAACCCACTGTCTAGGACTGCACTTTGTCTTTCTCTATCAACAGACCGAAAGACGTCCAGGGCTGCCCTGCGGCACCTGAGGAGTTTTCTTTCACCGCTTGTGTTGCTCTGTTCTTGTTTGCGGTTCTCATTGTGTGTGTGTGTGTGTGTGTGTGTTTTTGTATGTTTTTCAACACCTTCTTCTACTGATCTATTCGGCCTGACAAGATTCGTTAGCGACCAGCGCAGTGCTTTGTTTGTCACGCCTGTTCGTCTCGCGTCAATCGTGTGTGTGTGTGTGTGTGTGTGTGTGTGTGTGTGTGTGTGTGTGTGTGTGTGTGTGTCTGGGATTCCTCGCCTCCGCTTCCTGTACTGCAGAAAGGCGCCTATTGGCGTTGGTCATGCTCTGTTTGTCTTGTCTGATGACCAACTGACGAGGGTTTTTCACTCAGCCACAAACGCTTTGTGCTGGCCACTCGCAAATTGTGTGTGTGTGGTGCGTGCTTGGGGATACCCTTCACCAAGTGTGTGTGTGTGTGTGGTGAACGGGGTGGCCACTGCTGTGTACCACATGGCCCTCCGGGGCCCAGAGCGTCACACGTGTGTGTGTGTGTGTGTGTGTGTGTGAATGCGTTTGATCTGACCGTCCGGACCAAAGGTCACTTGGGCAATACCTGGGGACGACCTTTGCCACGACTCCTCTGCCCAGAGGCTGAACTGGGGAAGGGCGCCCGTGCCATGATCCTTGTGCAGCCCTCTGAAGGAAGGCGGGCGCACAGGACGGTTGCCCCCCGGCGTTAGGCCACGGCGTATGGCGTGGGGCCAGGGATGGGGAGGCGCATCATGAGGCCCCGCACGAGGGTCCCAGACCGCCGGTGGTGCTCCTGCGGATGGCCCCTGCGTTGCACATGCCGTGTTCGCCCGCAGGACGAGATCTGGAACAACGGCACGTTCGTGAACTTCTTCCCGTTCCCCAACAAACAGGGCACGGCGTACATGTGCCTGACAACGGACTACCAGAATCCGAGCCCCAGTTGGGGCCCCATCAGGACCACGTCCAGCAGCTCGTTCTTTGTCATTGGCCCTCCGGATCCGACAAAGTGTGTTGTGGGCGCGGGATGCGTGGCGGCGGACGGGGCCCGCCGTCCAGCGGAGGGACAGGGGCGGAAGTGGGGGGAGGGGGACGGCAGAGGGGGCGGAGGTGCAGGAGTGGCCAAGCCGCAAAGTGGCCGCGATTGTTTGGGGGCTGTGGAGGGCTGTGGAGGGCTGTGTCCCGTGCCTCATGTGACCGCCCGATTTGGGCATATGTGGCCTCGGGCCACTTCTGGGTCCTTCTGCACTCTCCTCAGCCCCTCCCATGCGCAAGCAAGCCTGACACCGTTGCTGATTGCACTACAATGGGGGGGGGGATTTGGTGGGCAGTAATTTTGTTGTGGGAAATTTGGCGTTTCAATTTGGCTGCCAAATTGACCGCACGAAATTCAGGGGTCAAGTCAAAATTTTGCTTCTGCGCCTTCGGCGCAAGAGGATGTAAGCTTGTTTGCTGGGAGTGTCCACCAATTTTTCCACGCTAAATCCAGGGGCCTCCGCCACATTAACCACTGCCAAACTGACTAGGTACCAAATTTCTCTCCCCGCCCTGTATTGTATCGCATATCGTGACCCGGCCTTGCCCCCTTCATCACCCGTCATCTGTGCTCACCACCATAGGGCAGCTCCCTGCCCATCCTATCACTGCCCTCTGCACCCCTGCCCACACACACCGCCCGCGACCACCCATGCCCACCGCTGGCGTCTGCCCCCAACTCCGAGAATGTGTGGGCACCTCTTCCGCCATTTATTGGTTAGATGATTTTTGTCTTTTATTGAGGGAGCGCCCGGGGTCAGGGCTGCGCTCGAAGGTGAGGGAGGCTGAAGGGGGGGTTTCAAGAGCGGCCGCAGCAGCGGTTACTGGCGGTTGGAGGGCGATTTCGGTCACCGTGCGGGTGGTTACGAAACGGTTGGAGGGCATTGGGAGGCGGAGAGAAGCGGTTCGAGCAGAACTTGCAGTCATCTCTCAGGGCGCCGGGGGGGGGGGGGGGGCTCCCTCTAGAGCGCCGGCGTGTCATTACAGCCTCCCTCCCGTCCTCCTCCCCCTTTCTGCTCCGGCCCCGGCCCGGCCTGGCCCTCCCTCGGCCCCATGCCGTCAGGACCTGGACCCTCACGGACACGGTCACGGACACCGCGTCGCACGTGGGGGTCACGGACTCGTTCTCGCCCACCGACACCGCCAGCGACGTGGTGGCCACCTACACCGAGGCCCCCACGCCCACGGCGTCGCTCATCCCCGTCACGTCCAGCGTGGACAACACCACGACCCCGACCGCCCGCCTGACCGTCACGCTCCCCAACGTCACCGTCACGAACCCGGACCTCACCCCGACCCCCGTCCACATCACCGCCACCGCCACCGACAGCCGCTCCCGGTCCACCGTCACCGCCCCGCCCTCCATCCCGTGGACGGCCACGATGCCGCGGCCCGCCACGCCCACCCCCGTCGTGTTCACCGCGAGCTGCACGCTGACGGCCTCGCGGTCCCCGTCCCTCTCCGCCTCCCCGGCCCCGCGGCAGAGCCTCACGGTCACGGACCCCCCGTCGCTGACCTTCAGCGCGACCTACACGGCGACGCAGTACCCCACGGGGGGTCCCAGTTACACGGCCACCGAGCGGCCCACGTACCACCCCACGCTCACGCCCAGCGCCTTGGTGACCCCTACACCCACGCGGACGTGGAGCCCCAGCCTTGGCATCACCGGCACAGACACGGATTCGATGTCGCCGAGCCGCACATTGGAGGTGTGTTGTGTGGGGTGTGGTTGTGTGGGGTATGTGTGTTCTTTGTGGTTCGTGGGGTGGGGTGCGGTGTGGTTTCGGGTGGCTGGGGTGTCGTGAGGTGAGATGAAGTGAGATGAGATGAGGCGTGCTGCAGTATGTTGGGTGCGGTGCGGTGCGGTGCGGTCTTGCACTCAGGAAAATGCGAAACGGGAGGGCCGTGTGTCTGAAAGCAAGCGGTGTGTTGTGTTGCTTGGAGGTCGGTGTCGCCGTAATTTTTTTTTGCGGTAATTGCGAGCAAACCGACCTCGCGTTTACCGCCAAAAGAAAATTACACGATTTTACGGCAAAAACAATTACACGCTGGGGGCTGCTCGGCCCATTTGTTTCGCCACCTTGTTGTGCGAGCGGTGCGGTGTGGTGTGCGGTGCCGGTGCGGTGTGGTACAGTGAATCAGTACGGATGCTCCGCTTTGGGGAATGCCGTTGCAGCGCGTGGGCACTGCGGTGCACATTGGGTGTGCCCCACAAGATCGGCCTCATGTCCATCCGGAGCAAACTGATGACGTTGCGCTCCCGCGCACGTGGGCCTGTGGATTGGGCCATCGCTGTATGGGCCCTGACCCCCCGACAACACAGGCACGGGGGGCGGGGGGGGGGCATCACTGTTTCTGGGGCATTGTGGAGAGGGCCCAAAGCGCGGGTCGGCGTCGTTGCCGACGTACACCATTCGGCACCGCGTCCACAACGCTCGCCAGTGCGCGGGATGACCGTGCCCCCCCACGCCTCCCCCGCCTCTCCGCAGGTGTCGCGCTCCCCCAGCGAGACCGCCACCCGCACCCGGTCCCCCGCCCCGACCAGCACCTGCTCCGCCACTGGCAGCGCCACCGAGAGCGTCAGCCTGACCCGCAACGCCTTCGCCACCGCCTCCCGGTCCCCCAGCCCCAGCCTCACGCACCAACCGACCACAACCCCCACGACAACCCCCAGCCCCACCGGCACCGCCGTCCACACCCACAGCCCCACCGGCACCTGCTCCGCCCGCCCGCCGGCCACGGCCACCTGGACCCGGCCCCGCTCGTCCAGCCGCACGCTCACCTCCTGCACGCCCTCGCCCCCGAGCCAGACCCCCACCCGCACCCTCAGCCGGTCCGCCCCCCCCACCCCCACCCTCACCCGCCCCCTCAGCTACACCCTTTCCGCCAGCGGGTCCCCCACGCAGACCCTCTCCCTGACCCTCTCCCCCCTCTCGGCCTCGCACTCCCGCTCCCCCCCGACTGACACCCCCAACCCGACGGGCACCGGCACGGCCACGTGCAGCCCCACCGCCACCCCGACCCCCTCCCCCGGCGCGACCCCGACCCGCACCCTCACACCCACCGCCTCCGGGCCCCCCAGGGCCACCGCGACGCCGACGGCGTCCGACGCGCCGTCCGCCACCCCCTCCCCCCCGACCCTCAGCCCCCCCTCTGCGACCCCCAGCACCCGCTCGGTCTCCCGCACCGCCACTGCGACGCCCCCCGTCACCCCCACCGCCTCCGCCCCCGTCACGGCCTCGCTCTCCCTCAAGTCCACCGCCACGCCGCAGCCCGTGGGTTCGCCGACGGCGACCGCGCGCGCGACCGTCTCCGGTACCCTCGTCGCGAGCGCCACCGCCTCCCAGACGCTGAACGCCACGTTTACGTTCACGCCGGGGGTCACGGCCTCGCCCCCGACCCCCACCCCCACCGCCTCCGACCGCGGATCCGCGTCCGCCACCCCCTCCCCCTCGGCCCCCGGCAGCCGCAGCGTCACCGAACCCCCGTCCCCGACCCTCACGCCGCGCCGCACGCTCTCCCTCACCCCCAGCACGCCGACCGCGTCGCGCGCACTCACCCTGACACACACCCTCTCGGTCCTCCCGCCCGCCTCCGGCACCGGCACTCCCAACGCCACCGCCAGCCCCCCGACCCCCCGCGCCACCGCCACCGACACCCCCGCGGACACGCGGTCGCCCACAGTCCCCGGCACCGCCACCGCCTCCGCCACCGCCGCGGCCACCCCCACGCGCTCCACGCGGACGCAGTCCGGTACGCCGCGCCCCTCGGACACCGCGACCCCCACGGCGACGAAGACCGGCCCCGCCGCCGCGTCCCCCACCCCCACCCCCACGCTCCGGCCCACGTCCACCGCGACCTCCACCCCCTCCTCCAGCCCCTCCCTCGTCCGCACCGCCAGCGGCACCGGCCCCGGATCCCCCACGCCGTCCTGCTCCGCGTCCCTCACCGCCGCCCGCACGCGCAGCGCGAGCGCCACCGGCACCGGCGACGCCACCGTGACGTCCACGTGGCCGGTCTCGCTGTCCCTCTCCGGGTCGGTGTCGGGGTCTGTGTCGCGGTCCGGGACCGCGTCGGTGCCGCACAGCGTGTCCGAGTCCGGGACCGGGAGCGCCTCGCCCGCGCTCACCTCAACGCCCACTGAAGGTATGCGCGGCGGCCAGGGTGGTGCTCTGGGGGCGCACCGCTGTGCAGCTGAGGCCCCCCCCATCCCCCCCCCCCCCCCTCCCGACACAACCAAAACACGTTCGGGCCCACAGAGGGTCCGAATGAGCAGTGGCGAGAGGCCAATAGGCGCCGCCAAAGGCAAACACCCTTGTACCGAGGCCTTGTGCCAAAACCCCCAACACAAACTGATTCAGACCGGATCTGAAATTCAGCCAATCAACCAACCGCTGTTTGCGCTTTGCCATTTCAGCATTTCCACGGCGATGCTTTGGCGGCACCCCCCCCCCCCCCGCAGACCCCATCCCACCGACCGCACTGTAATGTGGGGGGGGGTAGGGAGTGTAGTACAGCCGGTGTCCAGTATTGTGTCCGCTGTGTGATTGGCTTCTGTTGACGGCGGGCGTGGTTGTCACTTGAGGGTGGCAGTGGATATGCGTAGTTGTGCGGGTCACTCTGGGGGGGGGGGGGGTGTTGAGGTCCGCAACTTTTTTTCACCGCAATTTACCGCAATTTTACCGCAATTTTTTAGTGATGCCTCTATTCTAAAATTTCGTTTTTCCCCTGAGGAAAATTCTTTCCCTCCCTTCACTGTCACTAGGCACACTGTACGTGTACGTGTTGTCATCTGTCCCGCATGCCATTTGTGTGGCAGGACGCTTTTCTGTTTGTGTGTTCCCAAAATGTCGTCCACAAACATACTGCCACTGACCAGAGGCATTCGATGAATGACAATTCCCGCTGTGTGGCCTTCATGGCTCATTATAATGGTGATGTGGAAGGACGGTTGGATTAAGTGAGGCTCCTGATTGCTTTGCATTGCCTTGGTTGAGCTTGCATGTCCTGTGCATCCAACAACCATCCAAGGACGACCAGGAAGTAACAACAACCATCCAGGGACCACTTTGGAATGTTTCCAAAGACCGCAATTTTACTGCAATTTACCGCAATGTATCGCAATTTTTTCAGGGCCTCGGGGCCAGGGGGACTGCAATCCCCTCCCCCCCCCCCCCCGCCCGGGTCACCGCGTGCCACTGCAGCCTCGCCGCCTCCTCTGCCGGCGTCGGCCGCGGCGTCACATGTACTCCATCCCCAAGGCCCGTGCTATTCCGAGGGCAGTAGCGTGTTTTGCATCGTCCCCCATGACCAACGCACGCCCCATGACCCCCCCCCCCCCCCACCCCCGTTGGTCGCACCCCCCCCCCCCCTGCGCTCGTGCACCAGGCGGTCCTGAAGCCCCCCCCCACGTCGTATCCACGTGGTACCCCTACAAAGCCCCATCATCCCTCGGTCACACGGGCGGTGGTGCGCCGCATGTCATCCCTGGGGCCCTTGCATCGCGGAGACGACCCCCGGAGACCAACCCCCGCCCGTCGGCCGGTCGAGGGAGGGACCGACGGCTTTGCACCTCCAAACACCGCCGGCCGTGTGTCTCACTTGTCACCCGAAGGGCCTGATGGTCTTTGTTTGGCCCCAGATGGGCCACCCCTTCTGCTTCAATGCTGACGCTCGCTGGCGCCCAGTTATCAGCGGTGTTCTCACCAATTTAGGGGGGGGAGGGGGGCTGCCAGGGGCCACCCAGTCAAATTTCATTCTTCCCAAAGGGTGGGGGGCGGGGGGTTGGGCTTGGGCTGCGTATGCCATCTCCCCCTCCCCCCCTCAGGGGCCTTCGGCCCATCTTGAGTTCAAGAAGGCGACCAGCCTCCTGTGCAATGATCCCCCACTGATCGAGTTCAGCCACACATGTTGGGGACCGACCCCCCGCCAATGCAAAATGCAAAACAATCTCATTCCACTTGTGTATAGTCAAAATGGTCAGCGCGCGGCGTCCTCCCCCTCCACTGGTTTGGCCCACTTCTACCGAGATGGGGGGGGGGGGGCGTTGTGTCTCAACCCAAGAAACCCCCCCGCCCCCGTGATTCTCCCCACAAAAGTGGGGCAAGCATTGTTTGCTGGGTGGATGGATCTCAGGGCCCAAACACCCCCCCCCCAGGGATGTATTAGAACAACCGTACACCGTAGGAGGAGGGGACGTACCCCCCCCCTGGACCCACCCCCTCCCCCCCCCCCCCCCCCTCCTCCCCTTCCAATGTTTGAGGCGGCGCCTTCAGCCCCAAGGATTTAAGCTTAACAAATTTTGGCCCGGCTTCGGCGGGGACCATAGGGGGGCCCTGGGAGGAGGGGGGTCCCAGCCACCCCCCCCTCCCCCTGCAGACGCCCCCTCCCCCCCCCACCCCCCCTTCTAATACATCCCTGCCCCCCCCCCCCCCCGCTCTTACACCCCCAGCCCCGTCAGCGAGTCGTGTTGTGCGCGGCCCCCACGCCGTCCTCCCGCTTCCGCACAGACCTCAGCCGCGTGCCGACCTACACCCCCTCGCCCTCTGCCAGCCACACGCTGTCCCCCACCCGCACCTTCGACCTCTCGGACAGCTTCACCCCCAGCCCCTCCAAGTCCCCGTCGCCCCCCCCGCCCTCCCCCACTTTCACGCCCACGCCGTGGGTCCCCGTCACCGCCTCGCCGCCCACCCTCAGCCCCACGCACTCCCTCAGCCCCCCCTCCCTCACCCCCACGGCCTCGCCGCTCTTCACGCACACGCCCACGCCCTCCCGGCGGCTCACGCCCACGCCCACGACGGTGCTCTCCGTCACGCCGACCCCGACCGGCACCGCCTCCGCCGACCCGACCGCGAGCCCCAGCGGCACCGGCACGCGGCACGCGTCGATGACCTGGTCCAAGCGGGTCTGGACCGCCACCGCCACCGTCTCCGAGACGGAGTCGGAGACGCGGCGGTTCCCGGTCACCGGGACGGCGACCGCGGGGGACACGGCCACCGCCACGGCGGTGCCCACGGAGACCCTGAGCACGCTGTCCCGCAGCAGCTCCGTCACCGCCACGGCCTCGTACACCCCCATCGAGCCCCCGACTTTCGAGGTGTGTGCAGGGGCCGGGGCGGGCGTTGGACTCCGCGCCAGGGCCCCGTCGGTGGCGGACCAGGCCCCCGATGGGGACTCGGACTGGGGCATGTGTGTTGCGCACGTGCATCGAAGGAGAGTGACACTACTGTCAGCCCATTGCATCCGACCCCCAGTGTCGGGCTATTGCTTCAGGAGAAACCCCAAAGGCCAAGCCCCAAACCCCAGAGGCAGGGATGCATTAGAAGGGAACGGGCCTCAGAGGCGGCCCCAGAGGCGGTTAGGCAGGCGGTAGGAGGAGGTTGCCGAAGCGGTTGGGGGCGGTTACTGTCGGTTATAAATGCCATTGAAGCTGGCACTTGCCGTCAGGGGGAGAGTGGCTGGGCATAGGCCGGGCGCCCTTTAGGGGGGGGGCGGGGGGTGCCTCCCGCCCTTCCAATGCACCCATGCCCAGAGGCCAAAAAAAAGGTTGCGTACCTAAAACGGCCTCAAATTTCGGGTCCCTTTGAGAACTTTCATTCTTTGCCTCAGGAAAGTCCTTCTGATGTGGGTGGGGGGGTGGGTGGGTCGGCTGGGGCTGGCCAGGGCCCCAAACACCCCCCCCTCCCCCCCCCCCCGGGGGGGGGGGTCCTTGAGCAATGGCCTGCCCCGGGTACACGCGGTGTGTCACAGTGAAAGGCGCCCATGACACGGTCGCTGCTGCTCTGCCTCCGATCTGCTGCCGTCCAATGCCCCCGGGGGAGTCCCCCAGGGGGCGGTGCGCCGAGCAACGACATGTGCATCCCCCGGCGGGGGCATGGCCCCAGACGCACTGCTCGGGGCTTGTGCGGGGCGGTGGTGGTGTGTGCGCGGGGCAGTCCGGGGGGCCTGTGGTGTGGACCTGTTCTTAGCGCATGGGGGAGGGGGGGGGGGCGTCTGGGGTTGGGTGGTGGGGCTGTGGCGTGCGTTGCGGGCGTGCCCGGGGGTTGGGCTGTACTGCGGCAGCAGCGCCGCGTGGAAGGGGGTCCGGACGCCCCCCCCGCCCCTCCCCCCCGGGCCGCTCCATTCCCTGGGTCCCTTGGGAATGAGACATCCCCCTCTTTTTTTTTTTCACTAAGAACGGCCGGAGGTCACCGGGGGCCGGATTCGGTGAACCGACGGCGGTTGGCCGATGACCAACACCAGTCGCCCGTCGGCGGGGAGGTCCGGGGGTAGCGAAGGCCGGCCGTCGCTTTACTATTTGGCCCTCGGCACAGCCCCGCGGGTCATGCAGTGCACCGCAAAACGTGTCTAGTAACGCACTGAAGACGGAGGGAGTGTCTCCCTAACGACCGCCGCCCCAAACGGAGGGCCCGGCCGGGCCAGTCCGCCCCCCCCCCCCACTTCCCCCCCCTCCGTCCCTCTGCCACCCCCTCCGTCCCTCTGCCACCCCCTCCGTCCCTCTGCCACCCCCTCCGTCCCTCTGCCACCCCCTCCGTCCCTCTGCCACCCCCTCCGTCACCCCCACTTCCCCTTCAGATCTTCAATACGTACGCCAATCGGACGGTGGAGGTGCACATGTCCACCGACAAAGAGACGGACCGGTACACGGTCCTCCGCTTCTCCACGGACCCCACGTGCCGCCGGGACGCCCCCCCCGTCGCGGGCACGCAGGACTACTGGTGGGCCGGCGGGCGCGTCGTGTACTTCTTCCCCACGGCCCCCGAGGCCGGCGTGTACCTGTGCCTCATCAATCAGCGCGAGAACTTGCAGTTGGCCCGCCCCGACTTCGGCAACGCCTTCGATGTCTTGGGGGAGCCCCCGCTGGTGACGTACGCCGTCCACTACACGCCGCTGGTCATCGGTCTGCCCTCTGCCCCCCCCCTCCCCCCGGGTCCTCAGGGGGAAGGGGTTTGGGCGACGGAGGGGTCTTCAGGGACGGCCCACTGCAGCGGGAGGGAGGGGGGGGTTTGGCACAAGGCCTCGGTATCTGATTGTCTGCCGTTGGCGGCGCCTATTGGCCTCTCGCCACTGCTCATTCTGACCCTCCGTGGGCCTGAACGTGTTTTCGTCGTGTCAACGGAGCCCCCGGATGACTTGTCCTGTTTGACTACTCCGGGGGTCGGCTGTCCCGCAGATGGGCTGTTGCCCGTGCCGTTGACCAGGGGCATCCAGATGCACACTCCGAGTCCATGCGGGGGTTTGCCAACTCCAGCACTGACAGAGAGGGGGGGGGGGGATGGGGCATGTCTCCACAGCCCCCCCCCCCCCCCCTCACTGGCACGCGGTGCTGCGGCACGCGCTCCCACGCGCGCGGCGCGAGGGGGCGGCCCCATGACCGCCGCAGGCCCTTCGCCGCGCTGCCAATCGCAGACAACACAGCGCTCGTCACAACGCTTGTCCAAGTCCCCTTTCGGTTTGGGTGCCGCATGTCTTTGTGCGGGGGGTTGCGGTCTCTGAGCCCCCGCACCCCCAATGCCCCGTGCAGGAGCACGCGGACAGGCACCCCACAGCAGTGCAACCCCCCCCCCCCCCCTCGCCCCCACACCCGCAAAGAAGAAGCAGGCGAACCGCCGGAGATGAAAAGGCACAAGTATTACTCCGTCACCTCCGCCAACAACAGCTCCGCAGAGATGACCTTCGCAGCACCGGATCGCGACCAACGCAATGTGCTCGTCCATTTCGTGGGGGGCGACGGCGGGGGGTTGGTACGCGCCGTCCACCGCAAGACTTAGTCACCCACAAATTGCGGCACGGCGTCCCTTTTGAGAGAGACAGGGAGAGGGAGAGAGCAAGTGAGATACTGACAGAGAAAGAGAGAGGCAGAGGGAGAGAGAGAGAGAGAGACAGAGACAGAGACAGAGACAGAGACAGAGAGACACACACAGAGAGAGAGAGACAGACAGACAGACAGACAGACAGACAGACAGACGGACAGACCGACAGACAGACAGACAGACAGACAGACAGACAGACAGACAGACAGACAGACAGACAGACAGACAGACAGACAGACAGACAGACAGACAGACAGACAGACAGACAGACAGACAGACCGACCGACAGACAGACAGACAGACAGACAGACAGACAGACAGACAGACAGACAGACAGACAGACAGACAGACAGACAGACAGACAGACAGACAGACGGACGGACAGACAGAGAGAGAGAGAGAGAGACACACACAGAGAGCGGGGGGGGGGGAGAGAGAATGTGTGTGAGACGACGAGCCTCCCACCCGACGTCACCCTCCGCGACGGGCACCTCCTGTGCCCCAGACCCGTGGCTCGCCATGGGCCAGGCCGCACACTCATTCCGCAGCGGCGTCTTGTGCCGCATGCAAAACCCCCCGGAGCTGTCAATGACCGGCCGAGTGCCGTCGGGGATGGGCCGTGTGCTGTGGGTTGAGTGCCGTTGGGCGCTGCACTCCGGCAGCAGAGTGCACCGCACCGCCCCCCCCCAAACGGGCCCCTCTGACGCGCCCCCGTCCGGTGCTGCAGGGCTGCCCTCCGTCCTCCACTTCTCCAACTCCGACCCGGCCTCCAGCCTCGGCACCACCGCCCTCAAGTTCGACACCAGCGCCGCGTGCGACACCCCGGCGGCCGTCGCGGAGAACGTGACCGGGTTCGGGGTGTACGTGTGGGCGGACCTCGTGCACAACGTGTCCGTCAACGCCACGGCCCGCGGGGCCACCGACGTGCCGCTGTACGTGTGCCTGACGCTCGACTACACGAGCCCTAGCCCCACGTGGGCGCGCCTCGCGGGCACGGCGCTCGAGCTGATCCCCACGCCCACGTACGCCGTTGTCAACCCGTACGTCAACTACACGCTCCGAGTGCTGCTGGACTCCAACCGCACGGCCAGTGCCACGACCTTCGTGTACCTGTCAGCGGTGTGCCCCCAGGGCCCCTTCGAACAACTCAGCACCACTGGAATGGGGGGGGGGGTCCCACACCAGCCACCCTCCCTCCCTGGACCCCCCCCCCCCCTCTCTTAAAGATTGGGCCAAATCTTTTCTCTGACGCCTTCGGCGCCAATTCGTTTAGACCAAAAATTTTTCTTCGACGCCTCTGAAAACTCGGCACTACCGCGGGGGGGGGGGGGGGGGGGCGGGGTGCTGGATCCACCCACCCACCCCCCCCCGGTCCCGCCCCCCTTAAAAGGAGCCCTGTGTGCCCTGCCGGCAGTGCCTCGGAAGTCACCGGGACGTGGGGTTGGGGGCCTGGAAGCCCCCCCTTACCCCCTCGGGAGGTGTTGGAAGGAGAGGGGGCGGGGGTCAGGAGCGGTCAGGCAGGCGGTTGGGGGTGTCGGTTAGGAATCCCGTTGGGGGTGGGGGGGGGTATCGGGTCGCAGGCATGGGCCACGGAGGGTCCAGGGCCCAGTCCGTCCACAGAGCCTCTGGGGGCGAAGGGGCCAAAGCGGTGGGCTCCGGCCCCTTGGCAGGACGGGCCTGACAGGGGGGGGGGGGGGGGCTACTGGGGACCGCCGCAGCCGCCGAGCGCCGGAGACGTGTTCACCCCATCCGCAGTGGCCGGGGGGTGGCAGTGGTCGCCATCGTGCAGTGCAAGTGACTGGGCCCCAATCTGCCTTCTGCCCCCCCCCCCCCACCCCCTCTGGAGTACCTCAACGTGCGCCCCGCATCATTTGTGTGGACCAGCCCCCCTCCACCGCGTCCCGCCCTCCCGCAGGGGGAGGACTCGTCGTGCGTGGACCGGCCGCCGCCCCCGTACCCGGGGCTGACGGAGGAGCGCGTGCAGGCCCTGACCGGCACGTACGACGCCGCCAGCGTCTTCTTCCACCCGGAGAACGTCAGCAGCGGCATCGGCGTGTGCTTCTCGAACGACGAGGGCCGCAACTACATTCCGCTGGCGCGGACGGATGGCGCGGGTATGGGCCCGGGGGGTGTGCCGGAGGGAGGGGGCGGTGTGCCCCGAGGGCGGAGGGCGGGCCCGGCGTGTGGGAGTGGGACGGTTGTCCCGCGCCGTTGGCGGAACGGGTGGCTGTCATCACGGCTGAGGGGGTGTGCTGGTGGGGACTGCCGCGGGGGGCGTACGTGTGGGCCTTTTGAGGGGGGAGGGGGGGTCCTCCGCGCGTGGATGGGGGGGGGCGGGGTGGTCCACGCACTGAGGGTGGGGGTGAAGGGGGCGGGCTCAGACGTTGTGAGAGGGGGGGAGGCCGCCAATGATGCCCCCGTGACGATGTCCCCATTCTGCAAAGGCCCCACCCGGTGGCAGCATGACAGGGGGGGGGGGGGGGGCAGGGGATGTGGGCCGCGGTGTCGGGGGGGGGGGGGGGTTGGCACGAGGCATTGGTGTTGGTTGGTTTGCCTTTGGCGGTGCCCATTGGCCTCTCGCCACTGCACACATTCCGACCCTCCGTGGGCCCAGACGTGTGTTGGTTCGGAGCCCCTGGACAACTTGTCCTGTTTGACTACTCCGGGGGTCCCAGAGACGGACTGCTGCCCGTGCCGTCGACCCGGTGCATCCTGAGTCCATGCGGGATTTGCCGACTCCAGCACTGACGTATGCGCGTTGGTGTGTGTATCTGCAGGATTATTCCCCCGACGGGGGGGGGGGGAGTGGGAGCCCATCAGGGGCAGACCAACCGTGAGGGGGAAAAGAACATATGGTGGACGGCCCGGACAGCGCGTGGAGGAGCAGGGCACCTGGGCCGCACAGAAACACAGCGAGGCAGGCGATGGACGGCCTGTGGACAGAGGTGTGTGGACAGCAAACACAGTCAAACGACCCCGGCAACAACCAGCACATCCTCAATACGCCAATTATTGGGCGCCGCTGACACGCAAACGGCACACACTACCACATTCAGCACAGCCCCAACACACCAACTACGGGGCTCCGCGAACGCGGAAACAACACCAGCGGGAGCACCGGCCGCAGCGGCCGACAGAGCGCAGCGACCCGACGCAACATGCGAAGGGGAGAACGGGTGACCGTCCAGGGCCCCGTAAAGGAGCAACAACCCGACGGAATGTCACACAGGGGGGGGGGGGGGGGGCAGGGGATGGCATTCTGTGGGACCGGTGCAGCAACCCCCCGGACGCGCCACAACGCGCCGGGCGGTGCGGGGCCGCCGCGTGCACAGACTCGGACGCCGGAGGGACGCCACACCCGCCCCCCGGGAGGGCTGACACCCATTGGCCCACGAGGAGGAGGGGGCAAGTGCAATGCCGGGAGGCGCGAGGGATCAGCGTGTAGGGCCGGACCCTGGGGGCAGGGGTGCATTAGAAGGGAAGGGGCCTCAGAGGCGGCCCCAGAAGCGGTGGGACAGGCGGTTTCCACAGCGGTTGGGGGCGGTTACTGTCGGTTACAAATGCAGTTGCCACCAGGGAGACAGTAGTTAGGCATGGGCTGGGCGCCCTCCAAGGGGGGATGCCCCCCACCTCCCCCTCTTCCAATGCATCCCTGCCCCAGGGCTCCTTTCAACAACCCGGCACCACTTAGGCAGGGGATCGGGTGGAGGTCCCACCCCACCCCCCCAGCCCCCTGGACCCCCCCCCCAAAAAAAAACAATGCCCTGCCAGACCCTACCGCCGCTCCCCGTCCCACACACACATCTCCAGAAAAGAAAACCAGCAGCAAAACGCTTACAAACGCTGCAGTGATCCGGAACCCCCCGGGGCTGTGTGGGATAGTTCCCACGTCGTCAGACGTGGTGGTGGACACCCTCCAAAGCCTCACAGTCTTGGGGATGCTGAACCCCCAAAACCCGTGCGTACCCCCGGACGCCCCCCCCGGTGCACGGGTCTTTATGGCACCCCCCCGCCGCCCCACGCCCGCACTAAGAGGCGCGTGCCCCGCCCGCAGACCGCGTGGCTGCTGGTGTGTGAGGTGCGCCTGACCTGGGCTTCCCCCAATGAGCGGCAACCCGTGGGCCCATAAGGCCCTCTTCGGTCCGGGAAGACAGGCCCAAGCCCAAAGCCCCCAGACCCCCCGGTACCTACGCCAATGGGGATGGGCAGTTCTGTCCAGTAGGACTACGTCTCAGCGTTTGCCGGTTTATTTGTGCGACTGACCGAATGCCCCATTTGGGGTGGCACGGACCCCTGTCCCCCCCGGACTCGTTCTGCATCCCCCCCCCCCGGACTCGTTCTGCATCCCCCCCCCCCCCCCGGACTCGTTCTGCATCCCCCCCCCCCGGACTCGTTCTGCATCCCCCCCCCCTCCCTCCGTGTGTGCGTGTGTGAGTGCGCAATGCCCGGGTTTGAATGGGACCATCAACACGAATACAACGGACAGACAAGTGGTTGACCCCCCCCCCCCCGAACCAGCTCCAGGACTGCACTGCAAGGCCTCCCATAACACGGTACCCTGTGCCCCCCCACCCCCCCTTGGGTAACCGGGTGTGGCGCGTCTCGTGGCGGTCCAGGGGGCCCTTTCCAGACGCCCCGAACAACGGCATTGTGCTGCACGTTCAGACCTGGTCCTCCATGCCCCCCTTCCACCCCCTCAGGGATGAATTGGAAGCCCCCCCCCCTCCCTTCCAGGGCTACTGACTGTGATTGTCTGACTAATGTAGTCAGACATGATCTTCTGTTTTCTGTTTCAGACACAGTTTGTGTCTTGAGGTTTAACCAGGTTTGGCATAGAGAATAAAGATGCGCTTATGCCTGACTGTGGAGTGCATTACCTCTGGTTTGCATTTGTCTGTTTTTTAATTAGGTCACACCCCCCTTCCAGGGCGCCCAGCCTACGCCCAGCCACTGTCCCCCTGACGGCAGGTGCCAGCTCGAACGGCATTTGCAACCGACAATAACCGCCCCCAACCGCTTTGGCAACCTCCTCCAACCGCCTGTCTAACCGCCTGTGGGGCCGGCCGCCTCTGAGGTCCCTTCCCTCCTACTGCATCCCCCCCCCCCCCCCACACGCGCGCTCCGCACTGAAGAGCACTGCCGTGTGGGCCCTTCAATGGGTCGGTGCCACGACCCGCCGCCAATGGAGAGACAGACACGGGGGGGGGGGGGGCGCAGCGGCTTTGGGGGGATCTTTGGGGGAGTGGCGGGAGGTCATGGACGCCGCCATTTGTCGGGGGAGCCGCACTATCTGAGGGCTATGCCCCATACCCCCCCCCCCCCCCCGAACACACACGCACCGGCACCTGCCCTCATCCTCCGCCACCTGGGGCCCCCATACGTCCGGGCCTGCCTCGTCCCCCCCCACACGCCCACGCCTCCCTCTCGTTGCAGTGCCCGCCACCTTCGACATCGGGACGGCCCCCCCGTTCCTGGGGTTCTACACGCCGATTCAGGACGTGCTGCTCGTGGGGCAGGCCCTCATCGTCCAGTTCGTCGGCTTCAACGGCTCCTTCGCCACGAAGGCCTGCCTCTCGGAGGACGCGGCCTGCGCCCAGTGCACGGGCCTCAGCCTGTCCTCCCCGTTGCTGCGCGACTTCTGGGAAGGTGTGCCCTGCCCCGCCGCGTGCGCGCGATCGCGAGGACACCCGAGAGACAAGAGAAGACGACCGACCGACGCTTTCTCATGAGGAAGTTGTGTCGGTACGGCGTCCGTCTTAACTGATTGCGGCGGCCCCCTCTCCCCAATGGCACTGACGTAGTTGTACTACACGGCAACCCACAAGGCTCTGCGGAACCGCCCCTCTCCGCCGCCACCAAAACGCACAGCACCACCACATCCCAGTCCGCTTGCTGCTGCCAGGGTGACAACAACGGTCCGACGCCAGAAATGCCGGGCAGAGCCCAACGGGCGCAAACTCGGGCTGCCACACCACAAAATCCAACGTGCCCTCAACTCAGACCTCGGGGAGCCCCCACAGTGTCCGACGACCCCACAGCCAATCCCCCAAATGCAATCAATGCCTTCAGGTCCACACGCCGCTGTTGGACGGCCTTAGCCCTGGGCACAGGCCCAGACTTTTGCTGTGCAACTCAGCGTCTCCGGGGGCGGGGTCTAACACCCCCTCCCCCCTCAGACCCGGATTTCATTGTGGGAAAAATTGAAATTTTATGGAAGGAAATATTGATTCGGCTGTTTTTGGACACAAACTTTTGAACTTTTGAGCTCCAGGACCCCCCCACCCCCCCATCCCCAGGGAGAACTCTGCCCGTGCCCCAGGGGCCTTGCTTTGATTTTCGTGCCGACATGGTTTGTTTTTGTGGGGGGGGACTCCAAACCCTCCCCCCTCCCTAAGACAAACCCCCCTCCCCCCTCCTTCACCCTCAGCTCAAAGGCAGATGAAGAGCCGGGCTCCGGGGGGATATTCCTCAGCAGCACAAAAAAGGTGTTTCTTGGGCATGTGCAGTGCCCATTGAGGGGGGGTTCGCTGCGTCATCCCCATCCCCCCCGCCGGCATGTCTGTCACGGACACGATGGGCGGGGGCGGGGATGTGCCGCCCCACGACCATGTGGAGCTGTTTCGGTCTGAGTTCGTGACAATGTCATGAGCCGGTGGGGTCCTCATCCAACAATTTTGCTGTTTTCTGCGCCGAGGGTACATTCCGATGCCCCCCCCCCCCGCCTCAGGCAAACCCGTGCCCGTGCCCCAAGTCTGGCCCCGTGGACAAGGCACATGTAAAGCTGTGGACACTCCGAAGGGCATGAAGCATGCTCTGCCCCCCCCCCCCCCCGCGGGGCTCCCTTTAACAACTCGGCACCACTGGGGGGGGGTCCCACACCAGCCCCCCACCCTCCCTGGACCCCCCCCCCCCCCAGAAGACACCGAGGCGTTGTGCCCCCCCCCCCCCCCCAAGAAGATTGGGCCAAATTTTCCTCCGGGCTTTCGGCCGATCAAAAGTTTTCTCTGGCGCCTTTGGCGCCAATTCGTTTAGAGCAAAAAATTTATTCGGCGCCTCTAAAAACTCAGCACCACCGCGGGGGGGGGGGGGCGCCCCCCCCCCCCCCAAAGCCATGCTGCATCTCCCCTCTCCCCCGTATCATCCTCACGTCCCTCTTGTCCCCATACCACCCCTCGACCCCTCCGCCCCCTTTTTTTTGAATGTTCTTAACCGCATCAACTTGTTCTGGGGCTGACGTCCCCCAAAGGAAGACCTCGAGCAAAAAGTATGTACAACGCAAGGGAAGTAAATACAAAACTCAGGAGGCGGATCACCTGAAGGACTGGGTCACAGAATGTGGGGGCACTGACGACGTTCTTGACTGAGCGCCCCCTGTGCACAGGTCAAGCCCTCGTCACATTCCCCGGCAGCGCTACGGCGCCCCTCACCGCCGGGTACGTCTGCCTCACGACCACGTTCTGGAGCCCCAAGCGCACGGACTACTACCTCCTGCAGTCCCTGCAGAGCGTCGACGGCATCCTGCGGTTCTCGCTGCCCCCCACGTACATCGTGGAGAACGCGTTCGTGGGCCGCACCATCCGCCTCAACATGAGCACGTCCGATGCGTCCTCCGCCACGAGCGTGGTCCGCCTCTCCGTGGACCCGTTGTGCGGTGCGATGACGGGGGGCGTGCCGGTCCTGGCGGCAGGCACCACCCGGGGAAGGTGTGTCTCTGTGTGCCTGTGTGTGCTCGTGTGTGTAGGTCTGTTACCCCCCCCTTCCAGGGCGCCCAGCCAACGCCCAGCCACTGTCCCCCTGACGGCAGGTGCCAGCTCGAATGGCATTTGTAACCGACAATACTCGCCCCCAACCGCTTTGGCAACCTCCTCCTACCGCTTGCCTGACCGCCTGTGGGGCCGCCTCTGAGGTCCCTTCCCTTCTACTGCAACCCCCCCCCCTCCACAGACGCGCGCTCCGCACTGAAGAGTACTGTTTCTGAGTGTCTGCTTTTTTTTTCGGCACCCAGCTCAGCCAGACAATGCCACTGCTTTTGTTCTGACTGTGCCTGACGAGATTCAGTGCAAGCCGGCCTCCTTGATTGCTGTGCGCTGTCTTGGCTGTTGCCCGTCTGTCACGTACACCGTGTGTGAAGGTGGAGGTGTGGGTGGAGGTGTGTGTCTCTGTGTGTTTGCTTGTCCTTGCGGGGGCTTGGGGTGGGGGCTGGGGGGCTGTGTGTATGTCGCCAGCCTTGACGTGTCCTGAAGCGCTTCCATTGTTGTGAACCGGGGGCCGCCCTGTCAGGGCGTCACAGGCACGGGGGGGCCGCCAGACCCTCCCCACCCCCGGCAGGAACACGCCCCCCCCCGACCCCCGGCCGGACCCCCCAACTGCCCCCCCCCCAAGTTTTGAAAGAAATTTGGGGGGTGGGTCGCATCAGGACCGGTTGTAGTCGCCCCCCCGTGGTCTCAGGCTGCCCCGCGTCGGGCTGCGGTCCCTCAGACCGGGCCCGTGCGCCTCCGGCAGGACCGCCGGCGCTGTCGTGGGAGCACGGCTGCAACTGCTTGGGTATGGGCGCGGATGCACCATTGTCCCCTTTGCGTAGGCCCCAGAGTTTTGCTTGGCAACCCAGCATCTTCTGGGGGCAGGGGGGTGGGGGGGTGGGGGGGTGGGGGCTAACACCCCCCGCCAGGGACTTGCTTTAATTTTCATTCCGACGACATTCCCCTCCCCCCTGGACCCCCTCCCCCCCTCCCCCCCCCCCCCCGCTCAAGCAAGTCCCTGCTCCCCCTCCCCCCCGGACCCGGATTTCATGGGAGGGAATGAAATTTACAAAAGGAAATATTGATTTGGGCTATTTTTGGTACACAAACTTTTGGACTTTTGGGTTCAAGGCGCCCCCGCCCGCCCCCCCCCCCTTCTTTAAGCAAAACTCTGGTAGGCCATGAATTGACGCGGTGCGCGTGTGTGCGTGTGTGTCACAGGCTTCACTACCCCAGTCTCGGACGGGGTGGTGGGCAGTGGTGCAGAGGGCCGGGTCTGCGGTGGTTTCACAGGAATCTTTCAGGGGTCCCGCATGCCCCCGCTCGTTCTGGGCCCTCAGCCGCGAAAGGGGCGGAGGTAATGCCGGATGGTAGTGTTTGATTCGGATTTGTGTTGCCTTGCACCCGCGTGCCTTGGGTTTGAGGCGTCAGCGTCTGCTACAACATCTGCATCCCACGGCGGCGGCTTACCCCCCTCGGGAGGTGTTGGAAGGAGAGGGGGCGGGGGTCAGGAGCGGTCAGGCAGGCGGTTGGGGGTGTCGGTTACGAATCCCGTTGGGGGGGGGGGGGGTATCGCGTCGCAGGCATGGGCCACGGAGGGGGTGGTACCTCCAGGGCCCAGTCCGTCCACAGAGCCTCTGGGGGCGAAGGGCGCCGAAGCGGGGACGGGGGGGGGGTCGGTGTCTGGAGATGGTGCGTGAAGCCCCCCCCCCTCCAACCGCTTTACTGCCGTGTGTCAGGTACTGGACCCCGGACATGGGACAGTACGTGTACCTTGACCCCAAGACCACCGCGGCGGAAGTGTACGTGTGCCTGTCCAACGACAACGAGGAGAACTTCATGACGCTGTACCAGACGCCGGGCACCAACACGTCCGGCTCCATTTGGTGGTTCGAGGTCCTGCCCGCCACGTCCCCCCCGACGTTCACCACCGGCCCCGCGGTGCAGGGCCTGCCGCTGCTCGTGGAGCTGTCCAGCAACGAGAGCGCCTCGTGGAGCACGCAGCTGAAGCTGGACGTCCTGCCCTCGTGCGAGTCCCCCACGGGTGTGTGCCCTCGCGTCGGGGACCGCGCGCGGGCCCGCGTGGGCGGTGGGGGGGGGGGGCGGTACAAAGTGGCCGATGGCCCCGAACGCCGCGCACGCCCATGCGCACACATCGCGTGCCCCACCGCACGACCGCGCACACGACTGCACGACCGCCGGCCCTCTGGAACGCTTTCCTGACTGGAACAGAGCCATGCGCCAAGGGCAGGGGGGTCCTTAAGGGACCAGATTTTTTTTTTTTTGCTAAGGACAGCCCTTAAGGACCGCCCCAAGGGACCACCAACCGCCAACCACCAACCGCCGTCAACCACCACCAACCGCCACCAACCGCCAGTTGCCAACTGCCAACCGCCAACCGCCGCCAACCGCCAACCGCCAACTGCCACCAACCATGGTTGAGCGCATGGAGTGCCCGCGGGCTTTTTTGGGAAACCGGAACACTTTTTTTTTTTTCCCGTTAAGGACACCCCTGGCCAAGGGGAAGTTTGCCCAGTGCCCCGGTGTTGGGGTGATTTTACGGAACCCACCTCCAAACCGCCAACCGCCAGAAACCGCACATGCACAGGCCTAACGCTGCCTCTCGAGCCCGACTGCTTTTTGGGAAGGAGGCGATCCTTGTGATCTGACCGCTTGCTCTCCGGCTCCCATCCCCCCCTCCAAAAAGAAGGTCGCGTAGTTCAGCGGTCATGCACGTGACGCCTGAACTAGAGGTGCTTGGTTCGAATCTCGGTGGGGTCGGAACGCAGTGTCCTAGGCGCTAGGGTGTCTGTGACCCCGCGAGCCGGAAGGGATGCTGCGAGGGACAGGTAGGGATCACGGTTACGCTGGAGTTCGGGCTGGTTCGCAAGGGCGCACGCGAGCCCCTGCAGACAGATTCCCACCGTCTGTCAGGGGGCGCTGGGGACGAAAGCCAAAGCCCAAAGTGGCATGAGCTCCGGCCGAACCGCTCGGCACGCGCGACCTCCCGGTCTTCACGGCCTTCATCACGCGTCGTTGCGAGGAACGGGGGGCTGGTGGGCAATGTGAGTCGTGACGTCATGGACAGCGCCCGTTTTGCGTTTTCTCTGTTGTGCGGAGCGGAGCCAGGGGTTGCCATACGGACGCTCAGCCTTTTTTTTTTTTTTTTTACTAAGGCAGCCACTCTCTGATGTTTGGTGGCTACCCACCAACCGCCATCGGTTACCCACCAACCGCCATCGGTTACACACCAACCGCCATCGGTTACACACCAACCGCCATCGGTTACCCACCAACCGCCATCGGTTACCCACCAACCGCCATCGGTTACCCACCAACCGCCATCGGTTACCCACCAACCGCCATCGGTTACACACCAACCGCCATCGGTTACACACCAACCGCCATCGGTTCCACACCAACCGCCATCGGTTACACACCAACCGCCATCAGTTACCCACCGGCCACCATCATAGGGCGTATTGGACACTCCGAGTTTTTTTTTTTATTTTATATTATGGCAACCCCTGAGCGGAGCGTTCCCCAAAGCCCCCCCCCCCGGCCCGAGTCCATTGCACTGCGGACTCCGCACACCACGTCCCCCACACCTCCGCCGTGGCGCGCTCAGGGGCCCTCGGGACCGACATCGAGTCGCTGTCGTCGGGCCGGTACGTCCAGTTCGACCCGCCCCCCGACGCCGGCGGCGTGGCCCTGGCGCTGTGCTTCACCACCAACGCCTACGACCCCGACGCCGTCGTGTGGACGCTCCTGACCTCCGTCCCCTTCTCCTTCATCTTCGTCAGCGAGGCCCCCATGTACACCGCCACCAACGCCGTGCAGAATCACACCCTGAAACTGACGCTCGACCGCGAGTTCGGCATCGCGTCGGACTACACGTACCTGAGCCTCTCGGCGGATGACACCTGCGCAGGTCCGTTGTGCCGGACCCCCCGGGCCGACGCGCGCCCTCCCCGGCCCGTCTTATTCCGCAGGACCGGGGCCTCGTCCACAGGGGGTGTCTGTCGGCGACGATCGGGCGGTTGGTTTCGGTTGAGGGGCGTTGCTGATGGGCCGATGGCGGACGGCGGTGGGCGGTTGCCTGACGGCCGTGGGTGGCAGTGGGACCCAGATATCACGTGACAAGCCCTGTTTTCCTGTCGTTGCCTCTGCCATGGATGCCATTGCAGCCTCCGTCCCCCTGGGTGGCGCTTGTGGCACAACAGATGGGTCTGGCCACTGCAGCCCCTCCCACCCGCGCACCCCTCGCCACTGGAGCCTGCCCGACAACCATTCTGGTTAGGGTCCGCCCCTCAGGGCCCTCCTACCGAGTCACATGGGGCACGGGCAGAATGATGAAGTACTCCCGGATGTACTGCGGCAACGCGGAGCGATTTGCAATGGGTCTGTGACGGCGAGAGCAGGACCCTACTCCCAAGCCCCTCCCCACGCGCTGTTTCTGTTCCTTGTTGGGTGGCTCGTGTGTTTGCCCCCCCCCCCCCCCCTTTTTTTAGGAAAAGGCTTTTTTTTCCATACGCGATTTACGCCAAAAAAAAGTTTTGGTCGGAAAAAAATACGCGACTTACGCTTATTTCCGCAATCGAGCTACGCTGTCCTCCTGCCCCCCCCCCCCCCCTCCCCTGAAGCCTCCCCCCCTCTTTCCTCCCCCCCCCCCTTCCCCCAACGCAGCCCTCCCTCGTACATCCCACAGCACAAGTCAGCAACACCCAAATCCGGCCCTGGACGTCCGGCACCTTCCTCCTCTTCGGCCCCACGGAGCCTGACACCGCCACCGTGTGCCTGCACGTCTTCATCGACGTCTACGCGCTGCACACGTCCCTCAACCGCTTGGCCGGCGCCCCCCACACCTTCGCCATCGCCCCCGCGTACCCCCTCCCCACGTACAGCCTCACCTCCGCTCAGCCCACGGCCGGCCTCCCGCTAGAGGTCACCCTGTCCAGCAGCGCCATGGCAGCGGAGTTCACATACCTCAAACTGGTCTGTCTGCCCAACGCCCTCATCACTCTCCCCCTTCCCCTCCCTCCCCCCCTCTCGCCCACCTGCCCCTCCCTGTCCTCCCTCTCCTGCTCCGCGCACGCGCGCGCACACACACATACGCACCCTGGCCAACTCAATAGGGCTATGCATGGGACTCGGTACCTCAACGTCGTGGGTTCGAGTCCGGGATGTGGCGTGTCTGTAGGCGTATAGCTCACCCCATGCGTCAAGGGCACCCGCTGGGGGAACCGCTAAAATGAGCGCGCGGCCGAGGCCTCCCTCCCTCCCTCCGCGACCCAGTGCAGTGCTCTGTTGTGTGCGAGGAGGGAGTGGGGATATCGTCAGCTGAAGTGAGATCGCCAAGCAAGCCTTGAGCAACGACGCCAGAAAAGCACAGGACCCTGGGCAAACGGTGTAGCACGCCGACCTACGCGCAGCACCTCCCTCCCTCCCTCCCTCCCTCTGGGTGAGCCAATATCGCACGGCCACGCTAAACCTAAACCTAAAAGCTCTATCCCACCCACTCACCCACCCACGCGCCCGCCCTCCCTCCCTCCCTCCCCCCCCCTTTGTCAGCCCCTCCATCCGGGGGACCGCCATTCCCTTAGCCCGAGGCCCCAACATCAGCCCTGCATCACAGCGCCGCGCGGCACGACTGTAACCCCTCGGTCCCCTCCTCCGGCGGCACAACTGAGCGGCGCAAGGAAGGCCACTGATGACCGAGTGCGACACCAGATGATGGTCAGGGCGCTGCGAACCAGGTGACCGGGACACCGGACGAGAAGGTGCCAAGAAAGGCAGAACGAGAAGGCGTAAGCGACAATTGGGGGGCGGAAGGCAGGGCCGAGCCATGGAGACTTTGCAGCTCCGCCCGCGAGCACATGGAACACGCCTTGAGCACAAGCCCCTTACAGTGTATTGGGGGATAGATCAGGACTACAGCAGTGGTGGGGGTCTACCGGTCCTCGGACGTGACCCCCCGCCCTTTGCCCTTCAAGGGAACCTCTGGCCAACAGTCAGTCGGGGGGGGGCGGGGGGGGTGGCACGAGGCCATGGTGTTGGTTTGTTTGCCTTTGGCGGCGCCTATTGGCCTCTCGCCACTGCTCATTCTGACCCTCTGTGGGCCCGAACGTGTTTTGGTTGTGTCAACGGAGCCCCCGGATGACTTGTCCTGTTTGACTACTCCGGGGGTCGGCTGTCCCGGAGACGGGCTGTTGCCCGTGCCGTTGACCAGGTGCATGCAGATGCACACTCCGAGTCCATGCGGAGGTTTGCCGACTCCAGCACTGACTTGCGCGCGCTGGGGTGTGCAGCTGCAGGTTAATTTTCCTGACGGGGGCTTCTAACAACCACGATGATTCTTTCCCGTTTTTCCTTTCCGGTGCTTCGGCGGAGGGGGGGGGGTTGGCACAAGGCCTCGGTATCAGGTTGTTTGCCTTTGGCCTCTCGCCACTGCTCATTCTGACCCTCGGGAGGGGGGGGGGGTACCTCACGTCAAAACCGAGGGGCGGCCGCCCCCGTGGGTGTACGCACCCCGGGCCCCGCGGGAGCACTTCAAACTGCAAAACAACCAAACGCCAGGCCCTGCCCCGTACACCGGCAGTGGGGGCTCGCGGGTGTGGCAACGAAGATGGTCCGCGGGCCGGACGCCGTGCCTCCCACTGTCCGCAGGTGAACGCCCCCGACTGCGAGGCGGCGCCCGCCGCGGGGACGACCCTCGAGACGTGGACGGCGGGGGCCCTGGTGACGTTCGACCCCTTCCCCAATCTGCCCGGCACGTACTACCTCTGCGTGACCGCCAACTGGGACACGCCCCAGCCCTCCGGGCCCTACTTCCAGCTGCTCGGCCAGGCCTCCGGGGCCCTGCCCTTCGTCATCTCCGCGCTGCCCACCTTCAACTTCGACCTGAACGTGCCCGTGGCCACCCTCCCTCTGTCCGTCTTCCTGGACCTCACCTCCGGCCCCGTGGCCTCCCCCACGACGGTGTGTAGCCCCTGTGCCCCATGCACTCCCCCCCCCCCACTGCCCCCAACCAACGGCCAGCCCCAGAGTTGTGCTCAACAACTCAGCATCTCCCAGGGGAGGGGAAGGGGGGGGATGGGGGGGGGTCTGACACCCCCCACCCCCCCACCCCTCGGACCCCCCCCCCCCATGCCCTTAAGTGATTGGGCAAATTGTTCTTCGGGTCTTCGGCCAATCCAAAATTTTTTCTGGCGCCTTCGGCGCAAGTCAGTTTAGGCCAAAAAATTTGTTCAGCGGCTTCGGCGCCTCTAACAACTCAGGGTCTCCTGCAGGGGGGTCCCCCCTCCACCCCCCACCCCCCAAAGGAAAACTGAGGCCAGCGCCCCTGGGCCCTGTGGCACACGTCCCACATCAGATGTGGGGGTTCACCCCCCGAACTTCACGGTCTTGGGGATGCGGAGCATCGCCGGCGCCGGCGCGGGAGGGACGCCGAGGGGCAGGCGCAGCGCCCGTGCGCCGAGGGACCACTGCCCCGCCCTCGCGCCCCAACAACACGTCTCCCCAGCGCCTGTGCACCAGCGCTGCAGACCACCTCCCCCTCGACCCCCAAACCCGTGCGTACCCCCGGGCGTAACCCCCCCCCCCCTTTCGGCCGGACAGTGCAGGGGGTTGCATACACAGACCCGCCCAAACCAGATCCCCGGGACAAAACACAGTGATGGCCCCCGGTGTGGCCGCCCGTTGGGACATCCCCCGGACGGGGGGGGGGGGAGTCCACGGGACTGGAAGGGCTTTATTGCGGAGGAGGGAGGCCTCCTTTGCTGATGCCCCACCCTCTGCGGTGGGGAGGATGGGCGGTCACACCACATGACTCCCCCCCCCCCCAACACACAGAGGCTCTGGCCTCAGTGAGGGTGGCGTACACGGAGGGCGCCAGTGCAGACACCACAAGTGTCATTCTCTGAAGCACAGGGGCCCGCCTCTCTGACCCACCTGCAGACCCATGCAGGCCTTCCTCTATAATATGGCGCCATCCCCCCCCCCCAACACACACACTCGGTCATCCCCATCCCCAGCCTTGACCCCCTGATCAGACGGCCGGGCAACACCCCCTCAGTGTCCCTAGCGACCCCCCCCCCCCGCCCTGCCATTCATCTCCGCCCGTCTCCAACATCGTGACCCTCCCCCGGGCCCCGTGCCACAGCGCTACACAGCGCCATGGCACACAGGTCATGTACCACACCCCTCGGGACAGGGGATGCCCCCCCTCCCCCCTCCCCCCACCCCCACCGCCACAAGGCATGCGCTTCAACGTGGGGGGGCTGTCCACTGTACACGTCCCCCCGCCCCCCGGCGCCCCCCCCCCCCCCCCCGCACCGCGACCGACACACGGCACACACACACCCTCCCTCGCACGCTCGCCCATCGCGCAGGTCGTGGCACTGGACACGGACCAGCTCTGCGCCAACGCCAACCAAGGCCGTGGGGCCGTCGGGACGGAGCCGGAGCCGTGGACGGCCAACAACTACGTCCACTTCGACCCCGTCCCGACCGCGGCGGCGGACTTGTACGTGTGCCTGTCCAACAACTGGGGGTCCGCCAACCAGATCTTCTCGCGGCTCTACCACACCGGCACCGCCCCGCTGACGCTGGTCACGGTCCGGGCCCTGCCCACGTACCTCCCCCTCAACGCCTACGCGGGCCACACTCTGATCATCCGCCTGTCGTCCGCCGACGTGGCTTCATCCACCACCCAAGTCCGCTTGGCTGAGAACGCCAGGTGCCCCCGCTGCGCCCCAACCGCCGTCGTGCTGTGTCCCATGCGCTTTTCCACCGCCTCAACGGCTTTTCCACCGCCTCAACGGCTTTTACACGGCCCTGCTCAAGACTTGCGACTGGGACCGAGCTGGGTCCTAGTTTGGATGAAGGGACATGGTCAAATCATTGTGGAAGAAGAACGGCCCTCATTGGTGACACATCGGGGATTGTCCTGAGTTTTCAGGACGATTGTTCTGAAACTGGTCGAAGAACGGCTCATTTTGACCCCCTCAGCCAGTGTGCCGCCCCCCTCCCTGTAGACCCCAACCAAAAAAGGGACAAGTTGCTTCCTTTTTGACATGCTCATACACTGATGGCTGGATTTGGGGTGCTCAGTAAGCAGACCGACCATTGATCTCCTTCATGTATCCCCCACTGTCAACGTCGCAGTGGGCATCCCACCGCCTCAGCGTTACGTACAGGAGGTGAAAAAAAAATGCTCCTCCCTCAAAATGGACCCCCGCATGGCACCACGGCGGGGGAGACGGCTCAACGAAGCCCCATCGGAGTCACCCGACAGCCCAATCGATGCGGAAGAGGAACGGGCCTCATCATGACCCACCGGTGGTCGTCCTGAACTTTCAGGACGATCGTCATGAAAAGTGGCTGAAAATAGCCATTTTTGGGCACTAAATCGGCCCTAGAACAGGCTAGACGGCTCGAAATCACATGAAATTTCTTCCACACATGCTCATCTGCTCTGCAGTCATTGTCAGTTACCTGGATGCCGGTTTTGAGCCACGGTCCCCTCCCCCCTCAAAAATTTTTTTATCCGCCTGCTGGTTGCTGCTGCTAGACTACATTGCTCACCCCGGACCCTGAATTGGGTTGTAAAACCTCCACTGGGAGACCCAGTTCGGTGACCGCTTGTTATGCTGTGCCCTGACCGCTCTTGTACTGTGCCCCAAACCGCTTCTGTACCGTGCCATGACCACGTTCATACCGTCCCCCGACCGCCCTCGCACTCTGCAGCTGCTTCGACACTCCGGTGGCGGAGACGCAGCCCCAGCCCTGGAGCTCGGGCACGGACGTCCCGTTCGGGCCCGACGTGGCGTACAGCAACGCGACCGTGTGCCTGTCCACGAACGCCGGGTGGCTCGACACCTTCGCGCCGCTGGTGGTGACGGGGACCGGGGACGGGGGCTTCCCCATCGCCCCCATGACGGCGTGGCCCTCGTTCTACCTCAACACGACGCGGCTCTACGCGGAGATCCCCATCACCGCGTGGCTGTCCCCCACCGACAGCGCCTCCATGTCCACGTACCTGCGGCTCAGCTTCGACGGCAACTGCAGCGGGGACGCCCCCGGGGCCCTGGGCACGGCGTGGGAGCCCTGGGCCGGGCCGGGCCTCCTGGCGGTGGACTTCAACCCGGGGCTCGGGGGGGCGGCGCAGGGGCTGTACGTGTGCATGTCCACGAACGTCGGGTCCCCCGACGGGAACGCGTGGGCCCGCGTCAACATGAGCCTCCCCTTCGCCGGCGACGCGGAGACGTTCGGCGTGGCCGAGGCGGTGCGGTACAACATCAGCAACAACTTCGCCCGCCGCACGGTGTTCGTGGAGCTGACCGAGCCGGTGCGCCCTGCCCCCCGGGGGTTTTGGGGGGGTGGGGTGAGGGGGTGGTGGCTCGGGGGGGGGGGGGGGGGGGGTGGCTGTGCGTCATGACGTCTGCGACCCGAGGCTGGCGGCCCAGGGCTTATGGCTGTGTACCGGTGGTTACCCCCCCCCGCCCCCCGGCAGTAGCTTGGGGCGGTCTTGTAGGATTTGTGGCGGGGGGGGCTATTGTTGGGCTTTACTACCTGGTCTCCAGGGGCATGACTGTCAGGACACCCCCAAACGCTCTCTGTGTGGCACAGCCCCGGCGTACTCCGTCGGTGCGTCTGGGACGGGGAACGCCCCGCGCACCGGGTCCAGTCCATCCTCCCCATTCCCCTCCCAGCAACATGTGGTGGTGTCCCCCCTCACACACGCTCCACAGGGGGTGGTGACCCCATGCCTGCGCACACCCTCTGCATTGACCACATCCCTCCTCCCCCCCCGTGTGGGTGTGGGGGAGCGTACGTGGTGGACGGCCGGGACACCGTGTGGAGGAGCAGGGCACGTGGGGCCCACACACACGGAAACGCAGCGAGGCAGGCTACGGACTGCCTGAGGACGGAGGTGTGTGGACAGCAAAAACAGTCAAACGACCCCCGCAACAACCAGCACAGTCCCAACACGCCAATTACTGGGCGCCGCTGACGCGCAAACGGCACATCCCGCCACATCCAGCACAGCCCCAGCACACCAACCACTGGGCTCCACGAACGCGGAAACGACACCAGCGGGAGCACCGGCCGCAGCGGCCGACAGAAAGCAGCGACCCGACGCAACGTGCGAAGGGAAGAGCGGGTGACGGTCCAGGGCCCCGTAAAGAAACAACAACCGGACGGAATGTCACACGGGGGGCAGCACCGACACAGCACACCCCCTCCCCCTGCGCCCCACACCCCCTCATCGAGGGGACACGCCCATGAGCGTCTTCGGGCGTGGCCTTGGGGGTTTTTGAGGTGTTCGGGCCCGTGACCCACCAAAAGCCTGACCCCCCCTCCCCGAGACACCCCCTGACACTAGGCCAAGGAGGTGCGCCCGTGTGCGTACCCCCAGGCCCTCGTCACGTCACGCCACCTCCGCGGCCCACGCTCTCACGTGTGCCCGTGAGGCCCGTCGCCACAGAGACAGACCAACACCCAAAAGGCCGGCTGTCCACAGACCCGACGCACCGCCTCCACAATACACCCCCCAACAAGTGCGTTGCGGCGGAAGTACCCACCGGCACACCTACTCCCCCTTCGATGGTTCACCCCCCGTCCTCCCCCTGCCCCCTACAACTGGGGGCTGGTCTGTCTGCGCGCGCGCCATGCAGTCTGCGACGGGGGGTGCGAGCACTGCAGCAACCACCAAATGCAGCGCACGCCGAGCGAGCCATCAGCAAACACCCCCCCTCCCTCTACAAGGTGCCCACGTACTCCACAAGGGCGGGGGCTGCGCCCCGCGCTCCGGGAGGTGCCCGCCACGGGGGTGGCAACAGGGCCGTGAACAGCCAACCAGGCACGGGGCAGTCCACGTTGTATGGAGAAGTGAAACCTCGTATGGGGGGGCAGGCGGGTGGAACAGGAGGGGGTGCGCGACATGGGCACCCAGGAGCGCCACCAGACAGGGGGAGGAGCAACACAGACACACAGAACGCGGGAGCCACACCAGGAGGGACAAGGGCGGGCACAGCAGACAAGGAGGAGGGGCACAGCAAGGCGGGAGAGGCAACTGGAACAGCGGGAACAGAGAACCAGAATGGAGCGGATGGCAGAGCGTGCGCATGGGAGGCAGCGACAATAAAGGGGATGGCTTGGCCAGCCAACCCCGTCGCTACCGGGTGCCAGGGCAACCCCTGCTCAACCGGCATCAGGTGGGGGGTGTCTCCCGCAGCCCAGATGGGCTGTTTGCGCAACAGGAGTGGGAGCCCATCAGGGGCAGACCAACCGTGAGGGGGAAAAGGACATATAGTGGACGGCCCGGACAGCGCGTGGAGGAAGGCACCTGGGCCGCACAGAAACACAGCGAGGCAGGCGATGGACGGCCTGTGGACAGAGGTGTGTGGACAGCAAAAACAGTCAAACGACCCCGGCAGCAACCAGCACATCCTCAATACGCCAACTATTGGGCGCCGCTGACACGCAAACGGCACACCATGCCGCATTCAGCACAGTCCCAACACGCCAACTATTGGGCTCCGCGAACGCGGAAACGACACCAGCAAGAGCACCGGCCGCAACGGCCGACAGCAAGTAGCGACCCGACGCAACATGCGAAGGGAAGAACGGGTGACCGTCCAGGGCCCCGTAAAGGAGCAACAACCAGACGGAATGTCACACAGGGGGGCGAGAGCGATAGACAGCGATAGAGCGATAGAGCGATAGAGCGAGAGTGAGAGAGGGAGAGAGAGCGATAGAGCGACAGAGAGGGGGAGAGAGAGGGAGGGTGATAGAGCGATAGAGCGAGCGAGAGCGAGAGAGAGAGAGAGAGAGAGAGAGATAGGGAGAGTCATAGAGCCATAGAGCGGTAGAGAGAGAGAGGGAGGGAGAGCGATAGAGCGACAGAGCGATAGAGAGACAGAGCGATAGAGAGACAGAGAGGGAGAGCGATAGAGCAATAGAGCGATAGAGAGAGAGAGGGAGAGCGATAGAGCGATAGAGCAATAGAGAGACAGAGAGGGAGAGCGATAGAGCGAGACAGAGAGGGAGAGAGAGCGATACAGCGAGAGAGCGATAGAGAGAGATGGGGGGGGGGGAGAGAGCGATAGAGCGAGAGCGATAGCGAGCGAAAGAGAGGGAGGGAGGGAGGGAGGGGGGAGAGCGATAGAGTGATAGAGCGATAGAGAGAGGGAGAGTGATAGAGTGATAGAGCAATAGAGTGATAGAGCGATAGAGAGAGAGAGAGAGAGAGAGAGAGAGAGAGAGAGAGAGAGAGAGAGATTTCTCGTGCACACGCCCCAGGGCCCCACATTCGGCGCCCGCGCCGCACCCCGGCGTCGCACTCCCCCGGTGCTGTGCTGCAGGACCCGGACCCCGAGTTCACGTTCATCAAACTCTCCACGTCCTCCGTCTGCGCGGGCGACTACAGTCAGTTCCTGGCGGCCGGCACCCTGACCCACCCGGTGGCCAACGCCACGGCGCGCTTTGGGCCCCAGGCCGCCCTCTCGGCCGTGTACGTGTGCCTATCCACGAACGCGGGGCGGTCCTTCGGGAAGCTCGCCGGGCCCCACGGCAACACCACCACCATCTTCCCGGCCACCGCCCTCCCCACGTACGAGCCCCACGACCTCATCAACTACGAAGGTCTCGCGGGGGGCCTGCGGCGGACGGGGGGGGGGCACGGGGCGGAGGGCGGCCACTGACCAGGGGCTGAAGGAGAAAGGGGCGGGCGGTTCCGAGATCTTTGACCCCCCCCCCTCCCCTCCCCCCCTGTGCAGGACCCTCAGGTGGGGGCGTGGGGGCGTGCACAGACATGCGAATAGCGTCTGGCAGGGAAACTGGTGCTCAGTAGGAACTGGCCCAGTCCCAAAGACCCAGACCAAAGTGACAATCGTGGGAAAATTCACGATGTCTTGTTGGGCCATTTTTGGTACACAACTTTTTGGGTCCCAGACCCCCCCCCCCCCTTTCTCATACTTCCGTGCCCTCAGCCACCGCCTGCACACGGGGGTGCAGCACACCAATGTGCTCCCCTTGGCACACCGCTAAAATAAGCCGATTCGGGCCAAGAGCATCCCTTTGTCGTGCCTTCAGCAGGGGCTCACGGGGATTGCCCGTTGCCGCTCCGTGGGGCAGTGTCGGCCTCAGGGCCGGAGACTGCGCCCCGGTGTCGCGGCGGAGGGGGCGGGTCTCGAAGAGGGCACCCAAGCCCCCGCACGCCCCCACACACCACCGCACCACACGTGATGATGCGGGGCCCCTGGGCCCTGTGGCACACGTCCCACATCAGATGTGGGGGGCTTCACCCCCCGAACTTCACGGTCTTGGGGATGCGGAGCATCGCCGGCGCCGGCGCGGGAGGGACGCCGAGGGGCAGGCGCAGCGCCCGTGCGCCGAGGGACCACTGCCCCGCCCTCGCGCCCCAACAACACGTCTCCCCAGCGCCTGTGCACCAGCGCTGCAGACCACCTGCCCCTCGACCCCCAAACCCGTGCGTACCCCCCGGCGCACTGACGGGGCCTTTGTGGCAACCCCCCCCCCCCCCCGGCGATGGGGCTCTGACAGGGCGTTTCTGACGGTGCGTGTGTCATGCCCCGGCCCTCCGTCCCACTCCCACTGTCAAGTTGTGCCTTTGCGCGGGCGCTCTCGGGAGATGGCGGTGCTGCATGGGCCACGCCTACACAAAGGTCCCCTCTACACCTCTGCATAGCTCACCTTCATTGGGTCTTTACCCCCCCCCCCCCTCCAACCGCCACGGCCTATGGCCTCATACCCCAAGCACACCACTGCAGCCCCGGTCAGCGTCCGAGCCCCACTCCATCATCACCCCCCCCCCCCCCCAAGTCAGTGAGAAGGTGCGCCCCCCCCCCCCCCCCGGTCGCACTGAGCGCATCGTAAAAAGGGGTACACACACCCTGCGCCCCCCCCCCCCCCCATGGGGTGTATTAGAATGGCCATACACCGTAGGGGGAGGGGGAGCACCCCGCCCTGGACCCCCCCCCCCCCCTCCCCTTCCAATGTTTGAGGCTGACAGCCAGAATTTTGCTTCGGCGCCTTGTTAGACCCCCCCTTGTTAGACCCCCCCTTGTTAGGCCCCCCCTTGTTAGGCCCCCCCTTGTTAGGCCCCCCCTTGTTAGACCCCCCTTGTTAGACCCCCCCTTGTTAGACCCCCCCTTGTTAGACCCCCCCTTGTTAGGCCCCCCTCTGTTAGGCCCCCCCTTGTTAGGCCCCCCCTTGTTAGACCCCCCCTTGTTAGGCCCCCCCTTGTTAGACCCCCCTCTGTTAGGCCCCCCCTTGTTAGGCCCCCCCTTGTTAGACCCCCCCTTGTTAGACCCCCCCTTGTTAGGCCCCCCCTTGTTAGACCCCCCCTTGTTAGACCCCCCCTTGTTAGACCCCCCCTTGTTAGACCCCCCCTTGTTAGACCCCCCCTTGTTAGACCCCCCCTTGTTAGGCCCCCCCTTGTTAGACCCCCCCTTGTTAGGCCCCCCTTGTTAGGCCCCCCTCTGTTAGGCCCCCCCTTGTTAGGCCCCCCCTTGTTAGACCCCCCTTTGTTAGGCCCCCCCTTGTTAGGCCCCCCCTTGTTTCGGTGTCAAGAGGATTGAAGCTTCAAAAATTGTGGCCCGCCTTCGCCGGGGACCACAGGGAGACCCAAGGAGGAGGGGTGTCCCAGCCAAACCCCCCTCCCCCTCCCCTTCAGACCCCCGCCCCTCCCCCTCTTCTAATACATCCCTCCCCCCCCCCCCAAAGACACGCGGACCCCTGCACTGTGTCAGGGCTGATCTTGGCGCTGCTCATGACCAGCGCAGACATCGCGTCCCCGAGTACGCGGGTCAAGTTGGCGCTGGACGACAATTGCGCGGGGGACACGACGGTGCTCGGCACGCAGCCCGTGCTCTGGGCCGCCGCCGTGCCGAAGGTGGAGTTCCCGCAGTGGCCGGCCCCGTACCACGACCGCGTGTCGGTGTGCCTCTCCTCGAACTACGAGACGCCGCAGCCGTCGGGGGAGGTCTGGACGGTGCTGCCGATCACGTCCGGGACTCTGAACGGGCACGGCAACACCCACTTCCGCCTCTGGCCCCGCCCCACGACCCAAGTCAACCTCAGCACCGCCCCCACCTCCGACACGTACCGCGTGGACTCCCCCTTCTACATCGTGTGCACGCTGCTGGACGAGCGGGGCATCCCCACGGTCCACGAGACGCATCAGGTACGCCCCTGGGCTGCCAAGGGGGTGTGACCCGGCCCCAGGAAGTGCCCTTGCCCCCCCCCCCCCCCCAAGGGCCCCTTTTCACAACTCAGCACCACCGGGGGGAGGGGGTGGCAACAACCAGCACAACCCCCAATACGCCAACTATTGGGCGTCGCTGACGCGCAAACGGCACATCCCGCCACATTCAGCACAGCCCCGGCACACCAACTACTGGGCTCCGCGAATGCGGAAACAACACCAGCAGGAGCACCGGCCGCAGCGGCCGACAGAACGCAGCGACCCGACGCAACATGCGAAGGGAAGAACGGGTGACTGTCCAGGGCCCCGTAAAGAAACAACAACCAGACGGACTGTCACACGGGGGGCACACCACCCACCCACGCCCCTGGACCCACCCACCCCCCTAAAAGATTGGGCCACCTTTTCTTCCGGGCCTTTGGCCAATCCAAAGATTTTCTCTGGCGCCGTTGCTTTCGACGAAAAACTTTCCTCGGCGCCTCTAAAAACTCAGCACCCCTGAGAGGGGGGGGGGGGGGCTGGACCCTCCCGCCCCTTAAAAGGAGCCCGGCCCACGCCCCTCCCACCCCAGGACCCTGATCCCCTTTGTCGTCCTGTTTGCTGGCCGACTCCGGTCAATCAACCGCCAACTATCGTTGGTGAACCGCCAACGGCCGTCGGTTGGGGTGCCAGTCCAGAGTCTCAAATACTGCGTGCCGTGTGTTTGTTCTCCTGCTCTTGAGGACCTGACTGCCGTGTGGAGCCGTTGCAGTGAGGCCGGGGGTGGGGGGGGCGTAGCACTACAGGGCAGGGATGGATCTAATTTGTGCGCCACTCAGGGGGTGGGGGTGGGGGGGGAGGGGGGGGGGTAGTGAATTGTGACATGTCACAAAAAATACAATAGGCAATAGTGGGAAAACAGCTTTTCTGAAAATATTGTGACACCCAAAAGGCTCTGTGGTAATTTCCGAGGGCAGTGGTACTTTCCGAGGGCATGCGGGATGGTTTCTGGATTGCTCATCTTTGTGTTCCTGAGCTTCCTGTGTTTTTGTGACAATTCTGTTTTTGTGACATTCTGCTGCTGCGACAGAGAGATGAGACGCGGTGTCAACTGACACTGTGTTCTCTGTAGGCTCTCAAGACTGACGACATTCGCAGCAGCTCATTTGTCTGCCGCATCCTTCCGACAGCCGTTGTCATAGTTCTGTCATGGGTCGAAAGAAGGTGGGTTTTCAGTGTGATTGGCCGTGTGTTTCAGCCGTGGCATGCCGAAAAAAAACCAGCCATGCAGCCTGTCGTGCCGCAGCAATTGCTCTGGCTGTGGGTGCTGTGGGTGCAGCTGTGGGTACTGGGTACTGACAGTGACAGTAACAGTGAATAAGAACCCTGGTGCACCAGCAAAAAAGACAAAAAAGTGTTTCTTGGAATTATCAATGGCTTGCATTGAATGCTTCAAGTGAAGGGGTGTGCTGCCTGCCTCCTGGCACCCTGCGTGGCTCAATCTGTGACCGGGTTTTTTTGTGACGCATATCGTGACGCCTCGTCACAACAGGGGGGGGGAGGGGGGGGGTAGGGAGGGACACCCACCCCCCCAGTTAGATCCATCACTGCTACAGGCCCCATTTTCAAGTCAGGGTAGACACGTGCGGCCGGCAGATCGGCAGTGGGGACACAGCCTCAGCCCTGGTCACGCCTCCTGAGCCCCGTCACAACGGGGGGCACACGGAGGCTGAGGGCCCCATTCTCTCCCCCTTCGGATGTGACACACGCCCCGGGGGGTGCCTCACGCACACGGAAACCCAGCGAGGCTTGTTGAATGCCTGAGGACGGAGGTGTGGGGACAGCAAATACAGTCAAACGACCCCCACAACATCCAGCACAGCCGCGGCACACCAACCACTGGGCTCCGCGAACGCGGAAACGACACCAGCAGGAGCACCGGCCGCAGCGGCCGACAGAACGCAGCGACCCGACGCAACATGCGAAGGGAAGACCGGGCGACTGTCCAGGGCCCCGTAAAGAAACAACAACCCGACGGAATGTCACACAGGGGGGGGGGGGCATGCGCTGCGGTGCGGTGCTGAAGAGGCTTGGGGGGCGATAGCCGGCACTCACGTCGTCGCGCCCCCGGGGGCCCACTGCGTAGAACAACCCTTTTCTCGGGGGCTCCAGCGGCAGCCTCAGGACCTGCAGGGGCCCCCACAAATGGAGCACGTTCAGGCCACCGCAGCCCCACACTGGCATATGGGGAAGGGGCGTTGGGACAGGGATGGGAATGGGGACTAGACCTGCACCTCCATCCAGTGGCCTCGCCCTCCCACACCGGGCGTACCACCCCCAACACACACATACACACGCACACACACACACACACCAGCAGCGCATTGCATGGTACTGTCCACAATAGGGGCATTGATGGCATTGATGGTCGTGGGGGAGCAGGCCCACACACCCACCCACAGGGATGCACTGGAAGCGGGAGATGCAGCCCCCCCCCCCCCTCTGTCCAGGGCGCCGAGCCTACGCCCAGCCACTGTCCCCCAATGCCAATTGCCAGCTTCCATGGCATTTGTAACCGACAGTAACCGCCCCCAACCGCTTTGGCAACCTCCTCCAACCGCCTATCCAACCGCCTCTGGGGCCGCCTCTGAGGCCCCTTCCCTTCTAATGCATCTGTGCCCCCCCTCCCCCCTCTCCTCAGGTGCAGCTGGGCCTGGACGGGGACGCCAAGGGGTTCCTCGGGGGCTACGGCCCCCACCCGCTGCGGGCCACGACGGTGCTGGCCCTGGCCAACTACGCGGACATGCGGTACACACGGGCCGAGACCATCTACATCAGCGCCGCCATCGTGGGCACCGGCATCGTCAACTGGAGCGCCCCCATCGACGTCCTGCCGGACACCGCCACCCCCACCGCCCTCCACACCCTCTCCGCCTCCGCCCTCCCCACCCTCTCCGCCACCACGTCCCGGCCCCCCACCGACACCCTGACCCAGACCCACCCGCCCCAGCCCACGCTCAGCCACACCCCCTCCCTCACCCCCACGTACCGCCCCACCACGACCCACTCCGACGTGGACACGGCGAGCCGCACCCCCTCCGCCTCCGGCACCCGCACCCCGACCGCCTGGCGCTCGCGCTCCGGCAGCCCCTCGCGGTCGCTGGCGCCGACGCCGACGCGCAGCTTGGCCGAGACGCTGACCTTGCCCTCGGGATCGGGGTCGGCCTCGCCCTCGTGGTCGGAGGGCCCGTCCATCACGCCGTCCGTCACTCCCCCGTCCGGGTCGTGGTCGCCCAGTCTTTGGAGAACAGGTGCGTGTGCTGTACGCCCGTGTGGGGGGGGGGTTCACGCACTGAATGGGACGTGCCCCTGCCCCTGCACCGGGTGACTTCCATTCTGCCCCGACTGCCTCAGGGACTGGGCGGTACTGCGCTAGACCCGCCGCTCCGACTCCGCGGCTTTGCAACATTTGGGGCCAATTCTTGCATCGCTGCCGCGGGGGGACTGGGGGGTCCACCTGGGGAGGGGGCTTTAATGATGGCGCCTGATCCCGGGATCTGCCACACTTGCTGTGGGATATGCCCGCGAGAATTTAGTTCACAGGACCGAGGGTAGTGAACGGAGTTTTGCTTCAGCAGTTCAGCCGAAAAGCCGCCAATTACCCTCTAACCGCCGTCGGTTACCCACCAACCGCCATTGGTTACCTCCCAACCGCCGTCGGTTACCCTGCAACGGCCATCGGTTACCCTCTAGGTCGCTGGGTGGACGCGTAGTTTTCAAAAACAGTCCGTATCGGACAGGGTTTGTTTTTTTTTATTTTGAAAACGCTTTGACTACGACAAGGCAGCGTGCACGCCGTCGCTGGTTCGCTGCAGTGAAAGGCGCCTACGACATGCCACCGAAGATGTTTCCTCTTTGACTTTGGTGTCGCACGCTCCCGCTGTGGTTGTTTGGCACACGGTCGTGCGCTTGCATCTGCCACCCGTCGCGGGGGGAGGGCGGCGTTGGCTGGGGGTCATTGACCGACCGCCAGGCCCCGGTCCCCTGCTGTTGTTGCGGTCGCCCTCTCCGGGCGTGTCCTTGTCGCTGCCTCTGTGCCCTGCTGCGGTCACTGGCGCTGCAACGGGCTCTCGGTGGGTGCGGTGTAGCTGTGTTTGGGCGGGTGGGCGGGTGGGTGTGCGCTGCACTGAGGCACTGTGTGGGGCTGATGCAGTGGTCAAGCTGCGGTGCTGAGGGCGGCTGTGTACCGTGAGGGGGTGTGTGCGCGGTCTCCCTCCTCCTATGGTTCCCGTATGGCCACCACTGAAGGCAGGCCAAATTTTTTTAAGCTTAAATCCTTGGCGCCGAAGGAATTTGGCTGTGTCAGCCTCAAACATTGGGAGGGGAGAGGGGGGGGGGTCCGGGGGGGGGGGGTACCCCCCTCCTCCCACGGTGTACAGCCGCTCTATTACATCACTGCGCCCCCCCCCCCCACACACACACAATCAACACTTCAACTTCCCGAACGCGAAGATTTCGAGACGTGAAATGCCAAACGCAGTGTGACCCGGACCCCACGGACAGTCCATGTCACGCCTGTCGCTCCCACTGCCGCCCCCCAATGCCGCGCCGGTGTGTCACCGCAGCCCCCACCATCCCAGCCCAACCCCATCCCCCCCCCCCCCCTTGAGACCCCCCATCCCCCCCCCCCCCCCTTCTAATACCCCCGCCCCCCTTTGTATGCGCTACGCCAAAGTCCCAAATTAATACGGTCCCTACGCCTACTGTAGCTTGGACACGAGCGTAGCTTGCGCGCGATACATACAAGTCCCGACACCGGGCGCCCAGATTCAAAAAGAGAGGATTGCATGGTGAGCTAGTGCAAGCAAGCGGAATACAATGCACAAATATACCCAAAATCAGAGCTATGTGGGTTCAAGTGGGCAAACACTCACAACAAATGTGTCCATGACTCTATGTGACTCGCAAATCACCTCGAATAGAGGTTGTTAGATCGAGCGCAGGCGCGGGCGTCGTATACCCCCCCTTTTGGGGGGCCTTTCGCCTAGCATACCCCAAGGCATGCTATTTGATGTCCAACTTCTTGGAAAATCATAATTTTCCTAATATGACAATCCCCCAATGGAATTTTTGATTTTGAGGCCTCTATCCCCTGAATACTGGATATCACTTTTTTGAGGGGGGTGAGTGGGGGGGTTGGGGGGGGGTCAAAAGTTTGTGCTCAGAAGGGTTTAAGCAGTGGGGAGAACTGCTACTTTCAGAACAAGCACTGTTCCAATGGTAATGCCAGCTAACCGCGGATTTACACCTCGGGTTCGATTCCCGGCCGGCCGACTTCCGTCGGCGCCGGCCGACCAGGGTTCGAACCGCCGACCCACATGACCGCGGTTGGCTGCTTTACTAATCGACCATTGCTTGTTCTGCAGTACCCGTTCTCCCCACTGCTTGAAGCCGAGTGTGCCACTGAAAAAAAACCCAAACTGTGTGTTTCTGCCTGCCTGCCTGCTTGCCCGACTGACTGTGTGGCTGACTACTAGCCTGGCCCGACGGATTGTGACTGTCAGCCTCTCTTCGAGGTGCACTGCCGAAGGCAATAGAATTTTGTCACCAAACCCATGTCTTATGTGGCTGCACTACGTATGGCACTGAATTAAAATTAGGTCGGTCCGTACGCCTACTGTAGCTTGGACAAGGGCGTAGCTTATACAAGGGGGGGGGGTAACATCCTTGGGGGTGTTCCATTGACCAGGGCAAACCCCCCCCCCCTGTTCCGGTCACCGGAATTGCCGGAACGTGCCGGAACGTTTTGCCGGAAACGTTGTGATTCTGTGAGGCTCAATGTTTTTCAGTGAAAACGCTTGCTGCTACTGTCAACCGTTGTCGTCCACTTTGCCAGTAACACTTTTGTTCGTCCATCCACTGGCAGAGATGTTGAAGTGTTGTTTTTGTGGCTCGGTTACAATGAACGGCAACAACACTACACTTGTCTGAGATGTGAAGTGCAGTTTGATGCAATTCTCCACTTGTGTGCATTTGTCGGCCTGTTGCCACTTTTCTTTCAGACTTGTTTCTGCATGGAAAAAAAAAGGACAGCTTTGAATGCCGATCAGAGCCAAGTGACAAAAAGTGCAAAAAACTTCCGTGGGTGGTAGAGCCAAGTGAGAAAAAGTGCAAAAAGATTCGGTGGCCCGTTACAGGGTATTGAACCCACACTTGCAGATCTGCAGACCAGTGCATATCCACTGGACCAGTGCCAGGTTCTGAAATACTGCTGACCAGGAACCATATACAGACCGAGAGATGAAAATTGTTTTTTTGCAAATTGAGGGTTGCTTTGGGTTTCCACATTACTCCAACTACCGAACAACCAAAAGGAAGGTGTGTTTGCGCCCTGGGACTGAGATCCTGGGCACCGGGAACCTCTTTTGCTGAACAAACGGCTCGCCGGAACGTTGCGCCGGAACATTGGGTTTTTCTCGCCGGAACGGGGGGGGGGGGCGTCGTATACCCCCCCTTTTGGGGGGTCATTCGCCTAGCATACCCCAAGGCATGCTATTTGATGTCCAACTTCTTGTAAAATCATAATTTTCCTAATATGACAATCCCCCAATGGAATTTTTGATTTTGAGGCCTCTATCCCCTGAATACTGGATATCACTTTTTTGAGGGGGGTGAGTGGGGGGTTGGGGGGGGGTCAAAAGTTTGTGCTCAGAAGGGTTTAAGCAGTGGGGAGAACTGCTACTTTCAGAACAAGCACTGTTCCAATGGTAATGCAGCTAACCGCGGATTTACACCTCGAGGGTTCGATTCCCGGCCGGCCGACTTCCGTCGGCGCCGGCCGACCAGGGTTCGAACCGCCGACCCACATGACCGCGGTTGGCTGCTTTACTAATCGACCATTGCTTGTTCTGCAGTACCCGTTCTCCCCACTGCTTGAAGCCGAGTGTGCCACTGAAAAAAAACCCAAACTGTGTGTTTCTGCCTGCCTGCCTGCTTGCCCGACTGACTGTGTGGCTGACTACTAGCCTGGCCCGACGGATTGTGACTGTCAGCCTCTCTTCGAGGTGCACTGCCGAAGGCAATAGAATTTTGTCACCAAACCCATGTCTTATGTGGCTGCACTACGTATGGTACTGAATTAAAATTAGGTCGGTCCGTACGCCTACTGTAGCTTGGACAAGGGCGTAGCTTATACAAGGGGGGGGGGGGGGTAACATCCTTGGGGGTGTTCCATTGACCAGGGCCATTCATGATGACCTTGAGCCGGAGAAGACTGGTCTGCACCGCATCCCAAGACCCCTCATGACGTGCCTGGGCCCCCTCGTCGCGCTGATGCCGCCCGTGCCATCGGCGCGTGTTTGGGGCTGTTGGGTTCGGGTCAGCCCCAGGCCATCGACGGGGGGGGGGCGTTGTGGGGGTCCGGGCCCTTTTGGCAGGGGCGAGTGGCCAGGGGCATGATACTGTCAGCGATGCATTGTACGCCGCATCGGGGCTGTTGGGGCAGAGGGAGGGGGGGAATCGGACGCGCACCCCCCCCCCCCGAAAACCCGTGTCGTACGCGGGACATGGCAGTGGCATTTGCACAGGAGACGGGGCAGACGGGCGGAGGCACTCCGCAGACCTCCTGCCGCCCCCCCCCCCCCCCCCCACCGCGCGGCACTTCAAACGGGGATCGGGTACGCACCGTCACTCAGACGGCGGGTGGGAAAGGCGCTGCAGTCCAAAGTGTTGTCAGTTTGCGCATACAGACCCCCCATTTGCGCTCTCGAAGGGCGGTGCGACTGCCCGGCGCGCTGGGGGAGGATCCACCCACACTCGTGTGACAGACTGAGGGAGAAGCGCCCCCTCTGCACCCCCCACATAAACGACCCCCCCCTCCCCCCCCAGTGGCTTGGGACACACGATGCAACCACCTCCATCCCCCCCCCCCCCAAGCCCCGAACCCATGCGTACCCCCGGACGTACCCCCCGGCGCTTTGATGGCAACCCCTCCCCCCAAACACCCGAGCGCATGCGACCTCCCCCACCTCCCGATTCCCCAAAGCGCCCGTGCACGTGCACCCCTTTGACGCACCGACGGAGGCGCGAACAGCCCCGCCCCCGTGCCACACCCGCAACCCCCCGGCCTCTCTGCCCCTTCGCAGGCTCGTCGACGCGCAGCTTCAGCCCCACGGCCCCCCTCCCCACGACCGTCACCCTCGGCCTCACCGTCTCCCGCGCCCCCACGCCCAGCCCCTCGGACACCCCCAGTCCCTCCCCCCGTCCCTCCCGCTCCCGCTCCCCGACCCCCAGCCTCAGCTGCGTCCCGCCCCCGTCCGGCACCCCCACCCCCTCCACCACCGCCACCGCCCCCCTCACACTCACCCGCACCCCCACCGCCGTCCACGTCACGGCCACGGGGACGGCGGGCACGACCCCACGGGCACCCGCGTGCCCTCCCCCACGGCCACCGGCAACGCCTCCGCCTCCCACTCCCCGAGCCCCAGCGTCACTCCGCGCCCGACCGACACCGTCAGCGGCACCGCCTCCGCGTCGCCGTCGGCGCTGGGGACGGCGACGTGCTCAGGGACGCGGACGCCCACCGTGCGCCCCACGGCCCCCAGGACCCGCACCCCCAGCCCCACGCCCTCCCGCACTCGCGGCGATCCCCCGACGGCCTCGTGCTCCGTGACGCGGCTGCCGACCGTCACGTTCACTTCCTCGGGGTCCTTCTCGGGCACCCTCAGCGCCACAGGTCCTCCCCCTCGTCCCTTGCACTGCAGTGCTGTCCTTCAGAGGGAGTACTATACGCACACGCAGGGCGCGCGTGGTGCGTGTATTGGGGTGATTTTGTGGACCCGCCCACCTGTTTGACAGTGAAGTGCATGTGTTTCCTGTAAAAGGCATTGCCGTTGCACATACTGCACTGTGTCCCCTGACAGTTTCACTCATGTCGCTTTCGTGGCTTCCTGCGGGCATCACCGTCACCGACACCCGATGAAATGGTGATAGGGTGCCTGCCACCGTCATCTCCGCCTCCGAGTGTGGGCAGCACGTGAGCATCGAGTAACCAAGGAGCCAAGGAATGGCCAACATGTCACGCGGTGCGCACGCGGTGTGCGCGCGGTGCAAGTAAACCCCCACATTCCCTTGTCTTTGTTTTTTGTTCCCTAAGAACGGCCGGAGGTCATCGGGGGCCGGATCCCGTTGACAACCGACGGCGGCCGGCCCATGACCCACAGCAGTCACTCGTCGGCCGGCGCTCTGCGGAGGTCCGGGGGTTAACCCCAGTCATCGTGTGCTGGTGGAGGGCAGGGCGGTCCTGAAGGGACCAGATTTTTTTTTTGCTAAGGACCGCCCTTAAGGACCGCCCCAAGGGACCACCAACCGCTAACCGCCAACCGCCACCAACCGCCAACCGCCACCAACCGCCAACAGCCAACCGCCGCCAACCGCCAACCGCGACCAATCCCCAACCGTCAACGGCTGCCAACCGCCACCAACCACCCATCACCAACTGCCAACTGCCGCCAACCGCCGCCAACCGCCGCCAACCACCAACCACCAACCGCCAACCGGCAATCTCCACCAGCGGCCAACCGCCAATCGCTACCAACCATGGTTGAACATATGAGCTACACGCGGTCGTTTTTGAAAAAACTATGTACCGGAACAGTTTTTTTTTCCCCGTTAAGGACCGCCCTGGTGGAGGGGGGGAGGGGTCTGACGGCCATAGTCCCTCTCATGGCCACACCAGAGGGTTGTGCCTAGTGTTCGGCCTACGGGACGTGGGGGGAGGGCCTCGGTATTAGGCTCTTTGCCTTTGGCAGTGCCTATTGGCCTCTCACCACTACGCATTCTGACCCTCTGTGGGCCCGAACGTGTTTTGGTTGTGTCAACGGAGCCCCTGGATGACTTGTCCTGTTTGACTACTCCGGGTGTCGGCTGTCCTGGAGACGGGATGTTGCACGTGCCGTCCGTGGGGGGGGGGGGGTTGGCACAAGGCCTTGGTATTGGGTTGTTTGCCTTTGGCAGTGCCTATTGGCCTCTCGCCACTGCTTATTCGGACCCTCTGTGGGCCCGAGCGTGTTTTGGTTGTGTCAACGGAGCCCCCGGATGACTTGTCCTGTTTGATGGGGGCGGGGCGGCGGGGGGGGGGGGGGGGGGGGGCAATGGGGCCTCACGCACACAGAAACGTCGTGAGACATGTGGTGGACGACCTGAACGTGGAGGGGAGTGGCAGCAAAGACCGTAAAACAACACCCGCCACATCCAGCACAACCCCCAGCACGCCAAGCACTGGGCTCCGCTAACACGGACACGACAACGGCAGGAGCACCGGCCGCAGCGGCCGACAGAAAGCAGCGACCCGACGCAACATGCGAAGGGACGAACGGGTGACTGTCCAGGGCCCCGTAAAGAAACCGCGACCCAACGGAAGGTCACACAGGGGGGGGGGCGCATTGCTAGGGATGCATTGGAAGGGGGTGAGGCACCCCCGCCCCCTCCAGGGCGCCCAGCCTGTGCCCAGCAACTGTCTCCCTGACGGCATGTGCCACCTTCAATGGCATTTGTAACCTGACAGTAACCGCTCCCAACCGCTTTGGCAACCTCCTCCAACCGCCTATCCAACCGCTTCTGGGGCCGCCTCTGAGGCCCCTTCCCTTCTACTGCATCCCTGGCCATTGCTTTAGGCCACACACTTTTCGATCTCAGACGCCCCCCCCCCCCCCAACACCCCTTGAAGCCCAGGTCCGCCCCCCCCACACCCCCTTCACCCCTTTCCCGCACCCGTTGGCTCTCATTCCTGCGCTCATTCCCACAGCCACTGAGGTCTTTGCCACCACCACTCGGACGCTGACGGACACCCACCAGGCCGTGACCCCCTCGCCGCCGACCTGGAGCCCCACGAAGAGCGCCACCCCCAAACCCACCCGCACGTGCTCCCCCACCCGCACCGCCTCCGACGTGCCGGTCACCCTCACGAAGACGCTGGAACCCACGCGCTCTTTACCGCCCCCACTGACAGACACGCACAGTCTGACGTGGTACGAGACGCGGTCGAAGACCGCCCT